>LR738711.1:896927127-896986490 GCA_902687465.1 Secale cereale | reverse complement strand
TCTGATGCTCGTGAGGATGCTTGTGTTGCTTGTGATGCTAGTGATGAGGCTCTGATGCTCGTGAGGATGCTTGTGATGCTAGTGACGAGGCTCTGATTCTCATGATGATGCTTGTGTTGCTTGTGAGGATGCTTGTGATGCTTGTGATGCTAGTGATGAGGCTTTGATGCTCGTGAGGATGCTTGTGTTGCTTGTGATGGGGCTTCTTCAGATGCTTGAGATGAGACTATG
This sequence comes from Secale cereale, assembly GCA_902687465.1. Taxonomy (NCBI): domain Eukaryota; kingdom Viridiplantae; phylum Streptophyta; class Magnoliopsida; order Poales; family Poaceae; genus Secale; species Secale cereale. The sequence continues at coordinate 896,986,259 of LR738711.1, read as the reverse complement.
TGTAGTTCCTTGAGATGAGAATTGTGCGGAGTGCATCCCATGTAAAATTACTCCGTATGTCTAACACTCCATTTTGTGAGATGAGGCTTGTGGTCATTTTTACTTCATATAAATGCTCGTGATGGAGTATTTTTTCTGCATTTTGTGAGACTTGTATGTCTAATTCTTTAGTTTTCAGTTTGATTAATTAAATGAAATGTTTTGCTTTAATTAATTAATTAATTAAAGCAAAGGTTTCATTTAACTAATTAAAGGAAAGGTTTCATTTAATTAATTAAAGGAAAGGTTTCATTTAATTCTGGAGTAAAAGGACTTGTTGTTGTTGCTGCTGCTTTTAAGTTTCAGAAGACAAGATAAGATAAGAAAGCAAGAAGAGAATACTCCATTTCAATGAAAGAGAAGAGATGAGAAAGAGAAGAAGAAACAAGAAGAGAGAAGAAGAGAAACTTCTACTCCTACTCCTACTAATCCTATCAATCCTACTCCTAATCCTAATTTTACTCCTACTCCTACTAATCCTATCAATCCTACTCCTAATCCTAATTTTAATTTTGCTCCTACTCCTACTAATCCTATTAATCCTACTCCTACTCCTAATTTTAATTTTGCTCCTACTCCTACTAATCCTATTAATCCTACTCCTACTCCTAATTTTAATTTTGCTCCTCGCTACTCCTAATTTTAAGTACTCTACAGTAACAGAAAAGGTACTGAATTTTCTTAATTTGATCATACCACCATCTCAATGAATCAATGTTATGATGATTAATCAATGTTAATTAAAGGAGTATATTTTCTTAATTTTCAGTACTACTCCAGCAACATCATCAGTCTAAAACATTTCATTAACTGAAATTCCAGCAGCACCATCAGTCTAAAACATTAAGCCATTAAGCCATTAACTGAAATTTGTGTGCATAACTGAATTAACTGAATTTAACTGAAACTACATCTACTCCTTTGGTCCTTTGGTCTAAGTGGTGGTAATTCTTGAGATTTGGAGGCAACCTATTTTTGCCGACTAAGTACATTCTCATAATTATTCTGCTGATGAAGAGCTATATTTACTCCGTGTCAAAGGATCAAAGATGGCCATCACTGTAAATTTACAACAAATCAGGAGAGGAGTGCCATCTTATCAGGAGTAGTCAAGATCAGCTTCCACTGTAAATTATGTTATCAGGAGTATTTTTAGTCCATTTGTATGCAAGGAGTAGGAGAGTAGTAGGAGAGGAGGTGATTGAATTAAAAGTAGTGCTACCACTCCTACAAGCAAGGAGTACTTGCAAGTCCTACACTAAACCCTAAACTAAACTACTCCAATAACTACTCAGACTGTGGATGCACTTGCTGAAAAATTCATTTAGCTTTAATTAAAAAAAGGTTCAGTTAATTGAAAGATTCATTTACTCCAGTATTTATACACAGTAAAAGATTCATTTAGTTTTAGACAAATATCTACTCCAAGAACAGAAGAGAAGAGAAGAGCTCCAAGCACAAGAAGTACTGGAGCTGCTGCACAAATCTGTATAATTATGCAAGACAGAAAATTGGGCATGTGTATCACACTACTCCTTCGTTGATCCTGGCTAAATTAAATGAGTGCAGCTTGACAAGAAACATACCACAGTCGCAATGTGACAGAAACAAAATAGGCACCCCTGGCTAAATCAAACAACTACTACAGCCTACTCCAGCAATTGCTTACAGCAGACAGATAACAGTGCAATTGCAATGGTGCATCAGCTTGCGTTTTCCATAACTTGAGAAGATAATCACCTTATTTACAGGAAAGAGAATGGGGTCACAGAGTGCATCCTCCATTTCAGTGTCGCCATCACAATGAGGTCCATCCTCCTCCATCTTGACAGCAAGGGACAGGCAAGCAACTGACATCAACTGTTGCATCCAAGACTTGTCATGCTACAACATCAACAAACAAACAAAGACAAGGAACACAATGGTCAGTAACAGATCAGCTCACAGTTGTTAGCAATGCAGAAGTTGAGATTCTTACAGGGAGATCAAAGGAGTAGTTCATCGAGAGGCAAAGGAGTAGCGGGAATGGACCTGCAGCACACATCAACTGATTCTTACCCAGGCCACCGCCCGCCTCCGCCACCTTGCCGTCGCCGCAGCCGCCCAGGCCGAGGGCGCTGTTGCTGTCCTCGCCGCAGAGCTGGGCGGAGAAGGCGCCGAAGCAGAGTATGCCTTCAAGCCCGACTCCATCTTCCTCTGCTGCTCCGGTCCTGCTCCAAGCCCGCCGCTCCGCTGCTCCGGCGCCTCTCCAGATCCGCTGCTCCGGCGCCTCTCCAGATCCGCTGCTCGGCCGTGGCTCCACGTCCACGCCTCAGTTGCTACACATCCACACGTCTGTCGCCTAGAAGCTCGTCGCCGGCGCAAAAAGATTCACTTTTTTGTTGACCTTCAGAGTATGAGTGGAGGCGGGGTGGTGGGGAGAAAGGGTGGTGGAATAGGCCGGCGACGGGGAGAAGGAGAGGACGGCGACGAGGAGAGGAAGAGGGCAGCGACGAGGAGAGGAAGAGGGCGGCGACGAGGAGAGTGCGAGAGCGGCGACGAGGAGAGTGAGGGGGATTGGGGGAGCGGCGACGGGGAGAGTGAGGGGGATTGGGAGAGCGGTGAGTGCGAGTGAGTGGGAGGGTAAAACAGGAAAGTGAAAAAAAAATACAACATGACGAATTTTGTACTGAGGTTGCCCAGCGACAATTATTTCGGAACGGAGGGAGTATATGGCTCCAAATTCCGAACAACAAAGTTCCATTCGTCTCGTCTGGTGTCGCGCCTTCCAGGGGTGCCCGGGAGTTAGGTATGCGAGAGGCTGGTTCCTTGCGATCGAACACCAGCAGCACGCCAAGTGCCTACTGGGATGTGACCGTCTACTAGCACTACTAAAAAACTGAGAGATTAACAATAGATAAGCATTTCAATTCTTCATTTGACTTTTGAGTGACATGGTACTTGATGCTTCTTTTTTGAAGAACGATACTTGATGCTTCTCGACCAAAGAAAGTGCATGGTTTGGAGACGACTGGCGAGCGACGACGGCGAGTCGACAACGTTGCCGCCCCGGGATATATTGCTGTGTCGGCTGGGGACATCTTGCTCGGTCTCGCATGCATTTCCTCACGCTCCGTACGTGTTGCGTGGAATAGTCGGGGTAAGAGCATCTACACCGAGACTTGCAAATACGATCATTCAAACCCCCGCGGACTCGTCGGACGTGTCCGTTGACCGAGCACTTGACAAATCGCGTCGTTCGTATCCGTGTCTCCCATATCCGAACCGCTATATTCATACTATGTCATGCAACGTCAATCAAACAACGTAGATCAGCTGACCGGACATAAAAATAGCACAATAGTTCACCAAAAAATCCATCAAAGTTCACATAAACGACGTACATTTTTATACTACATCTAAAACTTAAAATGAAATTCAACTTCATCATTTCCGGGCCGGCCCTTTCCCCTTCTGATCGCAGGCGTAGCTGTAGCCGTCGGCGGCTAGTCGAGGATTGTCCGATTCGTCGGATGAGGAACCGTGGTCGTCGAAGGAGGAGGAGTCGACAATGACGAGAGCCTTCGGGCGCTGGACGACGCGGTCCAGTTGGCGCCTGAGCTTGGCCAGCCGAGCCTTCTCCGAGATGCGCCGACGGGGCCAGGGGCCGGCGTAGGGGAGGTGCGGATTGCGCAGGCCGCCTGTCGGAGCTGCCCATGGGCCGGGAGGGCCCAGCGCCGGCGTCCGACATGTGCTTACGGGGAAGCTGCGACTGCAGCGAGGCTGCAGATCCGGAGCTGCCCCTGGTCTCCACGTTGGACCGCTTCAAGGCGATGCGGAGGGCAAGCTCATACTCCGGACCCAGCTCGTCGTCGGAGCGGCTGTCGGAGCTCGACATTGCGCCCGATTTGATCGAAATCCGTGCGTGGAGAGGAGAGGATAGGACGAAGCGAGAGAGGAGAGTGAGTGAGCTAGGGTTTCGAAGCGATGAACCTGATGAATTTTTTTATGGGATATCCATGGGTCGGTGGTGGGCCGACTTGTCTGAACGTTTGGGTACCTTCCTAACTGGTTTCCGGTTGTTCCATTTTTCTTAAATGACCTAGTTTTCAAATGTTTTTCACAAATTCACAAAAAAATCCTGCTTATAATAAATGCTGGTTTTTACGATAGTAATTTCGTAATATGTTCCAGTTTTCAAATTTTGTTTACGAATTCGGAAAATATTTTGAATTATAAAACACTTTCATGTTTTTCAAAAATTATTGGGCATTTAAAAAAATGTTAGCGCTTCCAAAATTTGATTAAAAAATAAAAAATATATGTGTTAATGTTCGGGAATTAAAAAAAAAAAACTACTCGATGCAGTGTTTCTACCCGAAAACACTACAGGTGAACGCTCTATGTAGCGTATGGCCAGCCCAAGCGAACGCTCTATGTTACTCCACTATGAGTCTATGACTATGTAGCGTAGACCGCGTCGGCGATCATTTTCATCTAAACTGGTTGCATGCATTCTCCTTTACGTCTTAAGTTAATGTTTCTTTTCAAGCTTCAACGATCGAATATTAATCCGCATGAATGGTCAAATGAATCCAATCCACAAGAGTTTGGAATTCTGAGTTGCTTGGTTGTTGGCACTCTTTCAGTTAGGTCTCGTGGATGTCACTAGTACCTAAACTATAACTAACTTTTGTCACGGTGCATGGATAACCTTAATGAAAGCTTGGGTTGCTGCAGTAGTTGCCCAAGCTAGCTGCATATGATTAGTTAGGCCGGTCACAACTCAAAAGCACGCTCGAGGAAACGGCACCAATCATGTACAGTATGTTCTGCCTGAAGTGAAAGTAATAGACATGCACCAATTCGTCCAATTGTCATTTGATTAAGCAGCGTTCCTTCCGTAGCGTATGGTAAGGGTCAGAACTTTGGTCGTTCAATGTAACGATGACTTGAAATGGAAGCACGACCGGATCAAATGGAGTCTGAATTTGACGACACTGATTCGCCCCAAATCTAGGGAAATGTCAAAAATCTCGTCAGGTAATTCCTTTGACCAGACCGTATATCAGTTGTGTCGGCGACGCCGCGACGGCACTGGTACAACACATTCAGCTGTAGACTAATCCTGGTTCATCGTTGCCCTTTTTATTCTTTGAGAAATACTCCTTCCTCGCCTGATTGAATAGTTAGCACGGCTTTTTTTTTTTGTTTCTTGTTTCTATCCATTTTCTCTACAAAACGTGTAGCAAATATAATGGAATGATCGGCACAAGAAACGGTTCCCAGATTCCAAACAACAACATATATATGTACTCCCTCCGATCCTAAATATAGGTCTTTTCGAGTATCTTTAGCAAACCCTTTATATAGCCCCGCCCCGCAAAATAACCACCAGTTTACAGTTTTGCGTGAAAAAAATGACCCGAACAGAAAACGTAAACATGCCAGACCCTCAAGAAAAATTGAGGGACGCGGTAAATTGCCCCCTTCGACTCGCGAAATCCCAGCGCCCCCCCCCCCTCCCCGGCCGCCGCCCCGTCGGTGCCCTGTATCCCGCGAAAACGGTTGGCGGGAGGGACAGTTCAGTGCGTGCGTTCCCCACATCCCTGAAGGAAATATGCCCTAGAGGCAATAATAAAGTTGTTATTTATATTTCCTTATATCATGATAAATGTTTATTATTCATGCTAGAATTGTATTAACCGAAAACTTAGTACATGTGTGAATACATAGGCAGAACGGAGTGTCCCTAGTATGCCTCTACTAGACTAGCTCATTGATCAAAGATGGTTATGTTTCCTAACCATAGACATAAGTTGTCATTTGATCAACGGGATCACATCATTAAAAGAATGATGTGATGGACAAGACCCATCCGTTAGCTTAGCACTATGATCGTTTAGTTTTACTGCTATTGTTTTCTTCATGACTTATACATGTTCCTATGACTATGAGATTATGCAACTCCCGAATACCGTAGGAACACCTTGTGTGCTATCAAACGTCACAACGTAACTGGGTGATCATAAAGATGCTCTACAGGTGTCTCCGAAAGTATTCGTGGTGTTGGCATAGATCAAGACTAGGATTTGTCACTCCGAGTGTCGGAGAGGTATCTCTGGGCCCTCTCGGTAATGCACATCATAATAAGCCTTGCAAGCAAAAGACTAATGACCAAGCAAAAGACTAAGCGGTTGCGATAGTCGTAGAAGCAATAGTTGGCGAGACGACAACGATGCTACGATGGAGATCAAGGTGTCGCGCCGGTGACGAAGGTGATCATGTAGGTGCTTTGGAGATGGAGATCAAAAGCACAAGATGATGATGGCCATATCATGTCACATATTTTGATTTGCATGTGATGTTTATCTTATTATGCTTCTTATTTTTCTTAGAACGACGGTAGCATTATAAGATGATTCCTTACAAAATTTCAAGGTACAAGTGTTCTCCCTGAGTATGCACCGTTGCGAAAGTTCTTCGTGCTGAGACACCACGTGATGATCGGGTGTGATAGGATCTAGTTCAAATACAACGGGTGTAAGCCAGTTTTGCACATGCAGAATACTTGATGGCTTCTCGCCCCTCATTGGTTACCCCAAGTGGAAGGTTTGAGATGTAGCGTAGCGGTAGTTTTCCCTTGGCAAAGATACCAAGGATCGAATCCCGTGAGACTCTGAGGGTCGACAAGAAGGTGTCAATAGCGCCAGAGACTTTTGCTTGACAGGACCTGCACACAGATACAAATAACTTTGCTCCCAACGAGTACAGAGAGGTTGTCAATCCCTCCGGCCTTGTCGTTTACAAAGGATCAAACGCAAGAGATAATAGTGATAGGTATGACTGCAACTAGTAAATAAGAACAGGAAGTAAATAACGGGTGTGATCAGTGATGGTAATATGGACCGGGGTCCCATGATGTTCACTAGTGATGTCTCTCTCCCAAAAGACGATAAAACAGCTAAGCGAGGTAAACGAATTACAGCTGGGCAATTGACATGATTATGTGCGCAAACCAATGCTAACTATGCTGTAAGAAAGGTAGAGGCTCAAAAGCATGGGCGGTACGCCAAGGCAAGTAGACCGAAATCCATCTGCATCTACTACTAATCATCCACCTTGAGATATCTATCCAGAACATCTCGCTGATATTAAGTTGTGAGTCCCACCCATAGTGTAAACTCAAAGCAACAGACAACTGCATTAAAAGAACTTTGCGTAAAGTAAACAATCCTTGCACCCGCAAGTACAAGCACCGTTGTTTTCCCCCTTGTGGCAACAGCACATCCCCTAGACTCATGTTTCTGTCACTTAAGCTAGTCATCGAGGGGCATGAACCCACAATCAAGCATAACGTTCCCTCTTGGAGTTACTACCTACTACTTGGCCAAAGCAATAAACAGCAACGGAGAACATGCAAGAATTACTCAAGAACATAAATATAAAAGACGTGAATCAAATATATTACTCACACACAATCTGAACATAATCTCATAATCCATCGGATCCCAGCAAACTCAGCATAGCAACAGCATAAGGATTACATATGTGCCTCGATCATGTAGGGCAGCTCACGAGGTCTAATCGGAGAAGAACAAAGAGGGGAGGAGAACATCACATAGCTACTGGTCATGGACCCATGGCCCAAGGGGGACTACTCACAACTCATCCGGGAAGCGTCCATGGTGGTGGAGAAGCTCCCGGTGGTGGTTCTCCCCTCCGGCAGGGTGCCGGGAGGAGTTCTCCTGGTGCTCCCGATCTTGGAAGCGCGGCGGCGGCAGAACAGAGATGAGATCGCGAAAAAGGGTTCCGTCCTCGAGGGTTTCGGGACGCGATGTAAATATATGCCAAAGGGGGTCACCAGAGGAGGTAAGGGGGGCCCAGGCGCCCCCCCCCCCAGCGCGGCAAGGAGGGGGCCGCGTGGGCAGGCCGCCTGGGCTGCCCCTGGCTCCCCTCTGGCCCCACTTCTGGCGCGTGGAAGCTTCTGGAGCGCTGATTTTTTATATATTTTTCCCGGAATTTTTCTGGCAATTTAAGTAATGGGAAAACCTGAAATACAAAAACAGCAGAAAACAGAAACTGGCACTGGGGTGCACTGAGTTAATAGGTTAGTCCAAATATGATCAAAATTGTATGGAAGTGCATAAATATCATAGCAATATCACACAAAAGAGGCATGTAGCAAGCAGAAATTATAGATACGTTTTGGACGTATCAACATCCCCAAACTTAATTCCTGCTCGTCCTCGAGTAGGTAAATGATAACAAGCATAATTTCTGTGGTGACATGCTATCAACCATATAAGAACTTTTAAGTAAAGTAATCAAGGCATGTAATCAATTCAAGTCATAACAAGCAAGAGTCTATATTAGCATTGAAACAAGTAACATAATAACATAAAGGTGCAAGAGCTCTCGCTGTCCGTGACTCGAATGTCTCCAAATGGTGTTTGCGTGCAAGAAAGGGGATAGGGATATATGAGAGAGTAAAACATAGTTTTTGTATTGTTGAGAACTTAATCTACTAAGGTTTCACACTTGGTCTTCTTTGGAATCTTATCTTGACTCATTCCCAGACCGTCAGCCAGGTACAAGTCAAAATGATCCACTCCCTTTCGATATTTTGAGCACTCATGCAATGGATGAGCGTAAGCAAGAAAGTCGACACTTAGGATGGCAAAGAGAGAAATGATAGAGGGGGAAGACAAAAAAGGTGTGAAAGGCTCACATCAATGAGGAAAATCATCGGCGAGAGAAAGCCAAATGATAGATATGATGTGAGGAGTAGGGATTGCCATGCAACGGATGCACATATGAGCTAAGGTAAGCTCTCCAATGGAACTAGTGGGGGTGCATCCAACTTGCTTGCTCAAGAAGACCTACAGCTCTTTTGAGGAGGCTCATCATTGGAATATACAAGCCAAGTTCTACAGTGTAGAGGTCCCCACATAGCTATATGCATGAATGATAATCTCTATGGAGCACAAGGTATAAGATGGAGTACGAGTGTGGATCTCTCAAAAGAAATAGTAGTGTGCCCCCTTCTCTCTTTTTATTTCTTTTTCTCTTTTTTTCTATTTTTTTTATTTTTTGTGGCCTCAATGGCGCTTTCTATTTTTCTCTCATTTGTCCTCTTTGGGATCTTTTGATTTTGTCCTCTTTGGGATCTTTTGATTTGTCCTCTTTGGGATCTTTTCCTCACTTTAGGGGCAACACTCTATATATTACAAGAAGTATAGAAGATCTTTCACACTTTACAAAAGTACTCAACATAAAGAAAATGAAACTATCATGATGTATGCAAATGTATGCCTCTGCCAGTGTAGCAGGATATGCAATGATACTAGCGCGTCATGTAGCAATGATTAGGGCAAGGCCCAACTAGCATGCGGCTCATCGATCAAGCAAAAAGCATGTATCACATGAAGATCAAGTCATGAGAGGATGGATGTTGCATGGCAATGTATCTCGGAAAGGCTATGGAAATGCCTTGATAGGTAGGTATGGTGGCTGTTTTGAGGAAGGATATAATGAGGCTTATGATGACAGAGCGTACCATGCCAAGGATTTGGATGCACCGGCAAAGTATGCGCCAACTCTCGAGGTGAGAAAGGGCAATGCACGGTACCGAAGAGGCTAGAAAAATATGGATAGGTGGAAGTGTCAACTTTCGAATACTCACATTAGTCTGAAGAACTCATGCACTTATTATCGGTAACTCTCAATCTAATTAGGAGGTTCACAAAGAGACAAGTACCCCGAGGAGGTGTGTATGGGGGTTTGGTTACCCTTGCGCATCCTCGACCCATGGTACGTGGGTGTACTCTAATATTCGACCCCTCCAAAGATTAGTGATCCATTTAGTAGCTAAAGTTCTCAACTATTTTGTAGGTTTTCGAAAATAAACATGGATTGCCCAGAATACGACATCTATCACTAATAGGCTAAAGCTCTTGACACCAAAAATTCAGACATTACTCATGGCAATACCTCAAAACTATTGCAAGTTACTACTAAAATTAAATAGCAACCTCAATTACCTACTTTAAGTTTAAGACACACAACTCAGTGCAACAGACAAACTCTCTTAACAAGATAAACATGAAAACTCAAGAGAGTTCAGCAACCAACTAAACAAAAGCTCTTTAAAAAGAAAAGCATGAAAACTAAGAGCTAAACATGACAGTAGCTATGGAAAGACAAAGAACACACACAGCAAAGATAAGCATGAAAATCCTATGTTGTGTTCTAGGTTGAAGTGGAGCGTGTTTCTCTCCCACACAAAGAAAGGTGGGTTCTAACTCGTTATGAACAGCAAGCAAAGCTAAAGAAAACTAAAAAGGAAACTAAAAGCAAGACGCTCCAAGCATAGCACATAACGCATGAAGTGATTAAAATATAGTGGAACGAAAGACGAACTGATAATTGTTGATGGAGAAGGGGATGCATGGGGGCATCCCCAAGCTTAGACGCTTGAGTCTTCTTGAATATTTCTCGAGGGTGCACGGGGGCATCCCCAAGCTTGAGCATTTGACCCTCCTGAATCTTTTTATCATCTTCCCTCGCACACTTGAAAACTCCCTTCATACACAACTCATCATAATCTGATTAGCGAGGTTAGTACCCATAATAAAATAATTTTTCCTTGCTGGAAATAAAGATAATCTTGAAGACCTACTATTTCTCAAGATTGCCAAAAGGTTTTTGGAAAGAAAAAGCAAGCTCAAGGTTTGCAAAACGAAGAAAAGGCAAAACAGGACAGAATCTGTGAAAAACAGACCAACAGGTAGTAAATAATTTTTTCGGGGCACTTTTGCAACTCAAATAAAAAAACTCAGAACAGACGCCCGAAAGCCAATTGTATAGAGCACGATGTCGAAACAATTCAGACCAAAAAGATGATCTGGTGATGTTATACGAATTTTTCTGTCCAAGGACAGAATCTGTTTCCCGGACAGCACGTCACAACTTTTGAACTTTCTTGCAATCAGAGGCTAAACTAGGCACAAAGCTGAAAAATAAAGATACAATGATGTTGCTACAGTAGTAACAAACATCAAGACCACTAAAACTGAAAGAACAAACTGAAAGCAAAGATAACAAGGGTTGTCTCCCTAGAGCTCTTTCTTTATAGCCATAAAGATAGGCTTAAGACTTTAATGATGCTCTCGTAGGAATAAGAGTTGAAGAACAAAAGAGAGTATCAAGAAGCAAATACCAAACACATTTAAGCCTAACATGCTTCCTATGCATAGGAATATTGCAATACAATAATTCATTGAAGCACAAAGCAATAAGCATAGGAAGACAAAACGAGTGCAGCTTCAAAACCTTCAACATAAAGAGAGGGAACTTGATATTATTGAAATATCTATAAGCATATGTTCCCTTCTCATAATAATTTTCAGTGGGATCACGAATAAACTCAACAATATAAGCATCACATAAAGCATTGTTACCATGATCCACATGCAAAAAGGTATCATTACTCTTCATATAAGCAAAATCTTTCTTATTAGGAATAGTGAGAGTAAAGCAATCATAACCATCATGGTAATCATTGTATTTAGGAGGCATATCATAATCATAATAAATTTTATCCTCAATAGTAGGTGGACTGAAAACATCATATTCATCATTGTAATCATATATAGGAAGCAAAGTATCATCAAAGTAAATTTTCTCTTCAAAAGTTTGGGGACAAAAAAATCATGTTCATCAAACGTGTCATCCCCAAACTTAGAGTTTTCCATGTCATTAGCAATATTGATATTCAAAGAAAGCATACTAATAACATCACCACCATCATGATTGTTATGCAAATAATAAAGTTCCATAGGTTTTTTAATTTTCTCTTCAAACACATCATGTCCCAAAGCAAGGTAGAGCTTATAAAGCTCTCTCATATTTTTGTTGTTTTCCATTAAGCAAAACTAGTGAAAAGACATAGAGAAAACTGAAAGGTAAACTAACAAGACTAAAAAGCAAAGATAAAAGATAGCGTGTGATGACCCTCAACCGTAAGGGATCTGTTGCAGCGTTTTCGATAAGTAAGAGTGTCGAACCCAACGAGGAGCAGAAGGTATTGATAAGCGATTCTGAGCAAGAAATTACTGCAAGCACTGAAAGATAACTTTTAGGGGTTTTCTCGATATAAGCAACAGGAATGTAATGGCAAGTAATGTAAAAGGTACTGAAAGTAATAAGTGGCCCAATCCTTTCTTAGCAAAGGAGAGGCCTAGCAACTGAACTTATAAAGACTAAAGCGTTCTTGAGGACACACGGGAGAGGTAGTCATGTGCTTTCGCCATATTCCGTATCGATACTATGTTATGTGTTGATAAGTGTTGGTGGGTGGATCTATGCTAGTGCACTCTCTAGACTAAGATGAATGCACTCTTATGATTGAACACCTTGCAAGCGTCCGCAAATACAAGGTAGAATTTAAGGCAAAGCCTAACCATAGCAATACGATCGAGGATCCATTATTCCCTTATGCAAAAGCGTGTGAACTGGGGTTCAGGTTTCTGTCACTCCGACAACCCACCATAAGCATTCTTTATACACAATGTATTCTCCTAGGTCCTTAATAAGGCGAAGTGTTGGGTGTTCGACTCACACAACACCACTAGTAGAATGATAACACAACTTAAGTATCAAACAACACATATTACTTCAACAGCATATGACTACTAACAACAAGACTTTCCCCATGTCCTCAAGAACTAAGGTAACTACTCACAATACATAAAAGAGATCATGATCAGAGGGGATAAATATGTGATAAACAATCTGGACATAATAATATTTCTCCAACAAAACTCAATAGCATTCACCACAAAGTAGTAATCAACATCGATGGAGTAGAGAGGATAGGTTGTACAAGTTACAACACGAGTTGCGATGGAAAGATGAGATTTGGATGAAGATGGAGATGGTGCTGGTGTTGGGGATGATGTTGATGATGATCTCGATGATGCCCGTGATGATGGTGATGACGATGGCGACGATCTCCCCTTCCGGGAGGTGATCTCCCCGGCGGAATCTGCCCGTCGGAGATGCCCTTTTCTTCTCTGTAGGTTTCCGCCTCGAAGCGGCGGCGGAACTCCGAAAAAAGTCCCGTGCCTAGGGTTTTCGGGAGACGGAGAGCATATATGCAAAAGGGGGCGGCCAGAGGTGGGCCAGGGGCTCCAGGCGCCCCCCCGGCGCGGCCAGGGGGGCGCGCCCCCAGGCTGCCTGGGCACCCTGTGGCCCCCCTCTGACTCCCCTTTTGCGTGTCTTTGTTATTCTTCTGAAAAACACGTCCCGTCAATTTTCAGGTAATTTGGAGGTGTTCTTCTTCAGCAACTCAGTATCCACTTTTTCCCGCTGAATCCTGCGTCTGCTGTTTCGGCATCGGAAAGTTGCAAACTGTGTAAAATAGACCAAAACAACATAAGAACATCATCATAACGTGGAATATATCAATGAATAAGGATAAATTATAATACAAAATAGTGATGCATTTTGGACGTATCAACACCCCCAAGCTTAGACCTCGCTTGTCCCCAAGCGAATATGAACTCGGTAAACGTGTCCACAAGTTTAGAGAGTGAAGTGTCGATAAATAGAATACGGACAAGAAGCATCATAGTCTCTTCTCCAACTCAAATATCCTCAGCAACAATCTTCAACTCATAAGGCTTTTATGAAAGAGTGTCAACACTTATATTCGAAAGTAGGACCAATAGAAACTCATTATATCATGGCAAACATGTCCTTTGGTCAAGGAACAACAAATAATTTTAACTTTTGCTTTTGATGGGATTAATTGAAGCTTTTTGAAATAACAAGTTAATAAGCAAGAAGTGAAAGTGTTAACACAAAGGAAGATATTTGTCTTAGCTGGGCATGACAAACAACTTACTTATCAAATGATAATGTCAACAAGGATATGATATGACAAACCTTAATGCAACTTTATATGCATGAATCCTTATCAACATCAAACGTCTGCTCTCTTTGAGAAATAGAAGGAAGTAGGAATAACTGACTCAACTTAAAATTAAAAGATAGGCCCTGCTCTAGGGTAGTAGGGAAAACTCATGTGCTATCCTCAAATCAAACAGAATGAAAACAAGTTTTTGAGAGGTGCATGCTTCGTCAACGAATGCTAATAGATAACTCAATTACTTCTTGAACTGGACAAGTTTCGAGGAACGACTCCCGTATGAGGACGATAACATCCTCTTATTCTCCTTTGTTTATCACTGCCAAAGTTTTCTGATTTCTCATGAACAAAGCGTGAAGGAGGGTTTGTTTGTTATATTATTTTTAAGCCGGGCGCACTCAATGCCAGTTCCTTTTCGTATTATGGGTTTGCACATTATACATGCAATCCCGGGGTGAAGCTTGTCCAACTCAAAAAAAGGTCATGAATTAGCTACTACTTCCTCATGAGCTAAAGCAGAGGCACAAATAAAAGATTTTGAACATTTAAGGATAACACATAAATTATATACTTTTAGGAGGTGGTAGTGGAGTACCACGAGTAGGTAGGTATGGTGGACCCATATGGAAGGTATTGGCTTAAGGGTATGGATGCACAAGCAGAATTCCGCTTAGTACAGAGTTAGGCTAGCAAAGGTTTTGAGAGGGCAGACAACTGATGATGACTAAGATGCAAAGCAATATAAAGCATGAACATTGAAATAAGCATAACACATCAAGTTGTCTTCCTTGTCAACATAACACTTCAAGTATAATAACATAAAGGTTTTGGCTATGTTGATACTCTAAGAGAATCATGCTTGTTGTTATGACCAAAGCTATGTTTGCCAAGATTAAATAAAGTTTCATAGCCATACCTGACATAAGGTCAATACTCCCCATAAGAATCATCATATAAGGTCGATTGCGTGAAGAGAATACCGAGTGCAGCAAAAAGGAACCGATAAACTTCTCATTAATATCCCATCATAGACGACTCCACACACACGGATACAATTCTTCACCAAGGGGGCGATAGACCTCAATGCACACACCTATCTCATATAATAACCTCCCTAGACATGATACGACTCTACTTGACTTCTGAAAGACAAAAGGTAAAAGATAAAGATACCGGGCACTCCCCCAAGCTTGGAACAAGCCAAGGGAATGCCATTACCACGGAGATTTCACTCATCATCCTTGTTGGCGTTGATCAAGTAATTCTTGGCGAAACTCTTCCATGGAAGGGGTTCTCCAGTCTCATATGAGAAGCTCGTCTCCTGGATCCAGCATTCAGCACCCAAACCCTTGCGTAGAAACCTTAGTTCATACTCACAGTTCTGGTTATGTAGATCATTAATTTTCCCTTGGAGTTCTATGATTCTGTCTTCAGACGCGGCGATTCTTTCCCACATCTCCTTCATCTCCTTCAGAAAGTAGTTCTTCAGCTCGTTGGTGATGTCAAAGTTAGCTTCAACACCACGCTCGATCATCTTCTTGTACTTGAAGACTTCTTGCTCCACTTCTTCCAGCCTGGCCTGGACGCTCCCCTCCTTCATAGGTCCCTTCAGATCTTCTTGGTGAAGGACGCCTTCCTTCATCTGAACAACCTGAGGGTGCTTCTTCACCTCAGCGAGGTAAGGGTTGATGACGTTGACGACGAACGTGTCCTTGGGGGAACTTGGAGAAGCCATGGCACCTAAATTTAGCTGAAAGATTTCCTGGCAGAAACAGATCGAAGAGAAAACACGCGAAATCGCAAGATACGATGCCGGAACAACCCGGGCAAATATATAGGAAAAATTTATGCACAGAAAGGAAGGTAACGGATCAAAGCGGGGTCGGAGACGGGCTCCAGGGTGTCCAGGCGGCCTGCCGGCGCGGCCCAGGGGAGGCGCGCCAGGGGGGAGCCTGGACTCCCTGGTGGTCGTCTCCGGCTCCACTTCGACTCGGAATTTTACTAATTTTACAAAAACTCGTAATACGGAACTTTTATGATGTTTTGCGGTGTTTTCTTACCGTACTACATACCTTTTCTTTATTCTGCTTCTGCTGGCGTCTGAAATAGGGCTGCAACATGTTCTTCGTGGGTTGTTGTGTATATTACATTCACATCAACATCGACAGGGTCTCCTGCTATGTAATGTTTAAGTCTTTGCTCATTCACAACTTGAGGTTTGGTGCCTTCAAAATTATTAATCTTAATTGCACCAGACCGATAAACTTCTTCAATATGAAATGGTCCTTCCCACCTGGAAAGTAGTTTACCTGGAGAAAACCTGAAACGGGATCTAAACAACAAAACTTTATCACCAACATTAAATTCACGTTTCAGAATCTTCCTATCATGCCACCTTTTTACCTTTTCTTTGAACATTTTGGCGCTCTCGTAAGCTTCACTCCTCCATTCATCTAGAGAAGTCAAGTTCATGAGACGCTTCTCACCAGCTAGTTTTGGGTCAGCGTTAAGCTCTCTAACAGCCCAGAAAGCTTTGTGCTCTAGCTCTAATGGCAAATGGCAAGCCTTGCCATACACCATCTTATAGGGAGACATGCCCATGGAGTTTTTGTAAGCAGTTCTATATGCCCACAAAGCATCTCCCAATTTATTTGACCAATCCTTCCTATTTCTATTTACTGTTTTCTGCAAGATCAACTTAATCTCTCTATTGGTGAGCTCAACTTGCCCACTAGTTTGAGGATGATAGGGCGAAGCAATTCTATGATTAACATCATATTTAGCCAAAGCTTTTCTAAAAGCTCCATGCGTGAAGTGTGATCCTCCATCGGTCATGAGATACCTTGGTACACCAAACCTAGGAAATATTACATCCTTAAGCATTTTCAGGGATGTTTTGTGGTCAGCACTTTAAGTGGGGATTGCTTCAACCCACTTGGTCACATAATCAACAGCTACTAAAATGTGAGTGTACTTGTGCGAAGAAGGAAAAGGACCCATAAAATCAAAACCCCAACAATCGAAAGGTTCAATCACTAGTGAGTAATTCATAGGCATCTCATTCCTTCTACTAATGTTACCAACTCTCTGACATTTATCACAAGCTAAAACATAATTTCTAGCATCTTTAAAGAGAGTAGGCCAATAAAAACCTGATTGAAGAACCTTATGTGCAGTCCTCTCACCGGCGTGATGTCCTCCATAAGGACTATCATGACACCGTCGGAGAACGTCCTTCTGCTCATGTTCCGGAATGCATCTTCTCACGATCCCGTCGGGACCTTCTTTGAAAAGATGTGGGTCGTCCCAAAAGTAGTGCCTCAAATCATGAAAGAACTTCTTCCTTTGCTGAAACATTAGACCTGGAGGCAAATACTTTGCAACAATAAAATTAGCATAATCTGCATACCAAGGATCGGAGAGAGGTTGTACTTTTACAACGGCAAGTTGCTTGTCTGGAAAACTATCGTTAACTGGGATGGGGTCATGCGGTATATCTTCCATTCTTGAAAGATTGTCCGCTACCGGATTGTCTTCTCCTTTCCTATCAACAATCTGCAAATAAAATTCTTGGAGAAGGAGTACCCATCTGATAAGCCTTGGCTTGGCATCCTTTTTTTTCATAAGATATTTAATGGCAGCATGATCAGTATGAATAATAACTTTGGAATCAACAATGTACTGCCTAAACTTATCACAAGCAAAAACTACAGCTAAGAATTCCTTCTCGGTAGTAGCATAATTTCTTTGAGCACTATCAAGGGTCTTACTAGCATAATGTATAACATTCAATTTCTTATCAACCCTTTGTCCTAAAACAGCTCCAACAGCAAAATCACTTGCATCACACATAATTTCAAAAGGTAAATTCCAGTCAGGTGGTTGTACTATAGGAGCAGTTATTAAAGCTTTCTTAAGGACTTCAAAAGCTTCCTTGCAATTTTCATCAAACGCAAAAGGAACATCCTTCTGGAGAAGATTAGTGAGGGGTCTCGAGGTTTTAGAAAAGTCTTTAATAAATCTTCTATAAAAACCTGCATGACCGAGAAAACTGCGAATACCTTTGATGTCCTTTGGATAAGGCATCCTCTCAATAGCTTCGATCTTGGCTTTGTCCACTTCGATTCCCCTTTCGGAAATTTTGTGACCAAGAACAATTCCTTCATTAACCATAAAGTGGCACTTCTCCCAGTTGAGTACCAAATTTGTCTCCTCGCATCTCTGCAAAACTTTATTAAGGTTGTGAAGACAATGGTCAAATGAAGTTCCATAAACGGAGAAATCGTCCATGAAGACTTCCATAATATCCCCGCAGAAACCATGAAAGATAGCAGACATACACCTTTGAAAAGTAGCAGGGGCATTACATAAACCAAAAGGCATACGTCTGTAAGCATAAGTACCAAAAGGACAAGTAAAAGTGGTCTTCTCTTGATCGACAGTGTTAACATGAATTTGAGAGAAGCCAGAATAACCATCGAGATAACAAAAGTGGGTATTTTTGGATAACCTTTCAAGCATTTGGTCGATGAACGGCAACGGGTAGTGATCCTTCCTGGTGGCCTTGTTCAACTTCCTGTAATCAATACACATTCTATATCCAATAATAATTCTCTGAGGTATTAGTTCATTTTTATCATTAGGAACCACAGTTGTACCTCCTTTCTTAGGAACACAATGTACCGGACTTACCCACTTACTATCAGCTATAGGGTAGATAATACCTGCGGCTAGAAGCTTGAGAATCTCAGTTCTCACGACATCCATCATCTTCGGGTTCAACCATCGTTGATGATCAACAACTGGTTTAGCATCAGGCTCAAGGTTGATAGTATGTTGACAGATAGATGGACTAATCCCCTTAAGGTCATCAAGGGTATAGCCAATTGCGCCTCGGTGTTTACGAAGTACTTCCAATAATCGCTCTTCTTCATATCCTGAAAGGTTAGAATTGATAATAACGGGATATACCTTCTTTTCATCTAAATAAGCATACTTGAGCGTATCGGGATGAGGTTTAAGATCGAACACCGGGTCTTCTTTTGGTTTTGATAAAATTCCCAAAGGTTCAACCGGAAGGTTGTGCTTCAGGATAGCAGGCTGCCTCAAGAATATTTCATCTAGTTCATTTCTTTCCTGCATATGTAAATCATTCTCGTGGTCCTCCATGTATTGCTGCAAAGGATCATCACGGGGAATAGCAATAGAGGCATTACTTTCAATAATTTTATCATCACTAGGTAAATTAGTACCTCGAGGCTGCTTAGAGAACTTAGAAAAATTAAATTCATATGGCTCACCATTGAATTCAACAGAAACTTTACCTTTCTTGCAATCTATTATAGCTCCACAAGTTCTAAGAAAAGGTCTACCAAAAATGATGGGACAAAAATCGTCCCTGGCTGAACCAAGTACCAAAAAGTCGGTAGGGTATTTTACCTTTCCACATAGGACTTCAACGTCCCTCACAATTCCGATAGGGGAGATAGTTGATCTATTTGCAAGATGAATAGTAACATCAACTTCTTCAAGTTCACAAGGGGAAATCTCACCGATGAATTCTTCATAAAGTGAATAAGGAATAGCACTTGCACTCGATCCCAAATCGCATAGCCCATAATAATTGTGATCTCCTATTTTAACAGATACCACCGGAGTACCTGAAATTGGGCCTTTGTTCTTGGTTGTGACAAGGTTAGTGGAAACAGCACAAAAAGTTATATTGGAATCCAAAACATCATCAGTAACAAGGTCTTTAATCAATGCAACTCGAGGATCGACCCTGATCTGGTCCTCAGGTTCATCAACTCTTCTCTCACTTTTATTTATTATGCCTGTTACAAGAGAGTGTTCCTTTATCCTCGTGGGAAAAGGAGGCTTTTCATATATGACTGCAGGCAAAATAGGCTCAGCAACATAAATATCAATAGGTGGTTCTTTAAAAGGTGCATGGTGCTGGTCTATATTCTTTTTAAAAGAATCAACATGAGAGGCAAAGTTCTTACATAAATCAATCACTAGATGGGAATCAAGACCAATCTTAGAGCAAAAAGTATTGAAGTAATCAGTTTCTACATAGCTCTCAATATAATCGTGTTCATAATTTATAGCGTGTTCAATACCTTTATCAATTTCTCAATCTTCGGTATTCCTCTGGATTCTTTCAAGTAGATCCCACCTTTCTTCAACACTCTTCTTCTGAAATACCCCACTAGAGGAGGCATCCAGCATCTCCTTATCCTGACGAGAAAGCCTGGCATAAAAATTTGTAAGTATAATTTCCTTGGGAAGCTTATGAATAGGGCATTTGAGCATTAGAGTCTTCAATCTCCCCCAAGCTTGAGCAATGCTTTCTCCGTCACGAGACCTAAATTTATAGATATAATTCCTGTCTCGATGAATTTCATGAAGAGGATAAAATTTAGTATAAAAGAGAGACATAGGCTCCTGCCAGTCCAGCAAGTGTGGGTTATCGAGAAGCCCATACCAATCTGAAGCTTTATCTATAAGGGATACGACAAACAATTTCCTCATGACAAACTCCCTCGATACACCTGCAAGCTTAAATAATGAACATAGTCGTGACAAATACAGCAAGTGTTCACCGGGATGTCTGTCTCCTGCATAACGATTAGTCAAAACATAATCGATAATGCCAGCTGGTATTTTATAAGGCACGATTTCAGTAGGGGAGGATCAGCCACCACAGGTGTGGGGTGTCTTCCCGCAAGCAACGCTCCAATAATAGGGTTATCCATAAGGACAAAGATCAGCAATAGCAAAAATAAAAACAGAATTATAAAAAGACTTTCTTACCAGTTTCACTTTACCAATAGCGCTACGCTCCCCGGCAACGGCGCCAGAAAACGGTACTTGATGACCCTCAACCGTAAGGGATCTGTTGCAGCGTTTTCGATAAGTAAGAGTGTCGAACCCAACGAGGAGCAGAAGGTATTGATAAGCGATTCTGAGCAAGAAATTATTGCAAGCACTGAAAGATAACTTTTAGGGGTTTTCTCGATATAAGCAACAGGAATGTAATGGCAAGTAATGTAAAAGGTACTGAAAGTAACAAGTGGCCCAATCCTTTCTTAGCAAAGGAGAGGCCTAGCAACTGAACTTATAAAGACTACAGCGTTCTTGAGGACACACGGGAGAGGTAGTCATGTGCTTTCGCCATATTCTGTATCGATATTATGTTATGTGTTGATAAGTGTTGGTGGGTGGATCTATGCTAGTGCACTCTCTAGACTAAGATGAATGCACTCTTATGATTAAACACCTTGCAAGCGTCCGCAAATACAAGGTAGAATTTAAGGCAAAAGCCTAACCATAGCAATACGATCGAGGATCCATTATTCCCTTATGCAAAAGCGTGCGAACTGGGGTTCAGGTTTCTGTCACTCCGGCAACCCACCATAAGCATTCTTTATACACAATGTATTCTCCTAGGTCCTTAATAAGGCGAAGTGTTGGGTGTTCGACTCACACAACACCACTAGTAGAATGACAACACAACTTAAGTATCAAACAACACATATTACTTCAACAGCATATGACTACTAACAACAAGACTTTCCCCATGTCCTCAAGAACTAAGGTAACTACTCACAAGACATAAAAGAGATCATGATCAGAGGGGATAAATATGTGATAAACAATCTGGACATAATAATATTTCTCCAACAAAACTCAATAGCATTCACCACAAAGTAGTAATCAACATCGATGGAGTAGAGAGGATAGGTAGTACAAGTTACAACACGAGTTGCGATGGAAAGATGAGATTTGGATGAAGATGGAGATGGTGCTGGTGTTGGGGATGATGTTGATGATGATCTCGATGATGCCCGTGATGATGGTGATGACGATGGCGACGATCTCCCCTTCCGGGAGGTGATCTCCCCGGCGGAATCTGCCCGCCGGAGATGCCCTTTTCTTCTCTGTAGGTTTCTGCCTCGAAGCGGCGGCGGAACTCCGAAAAAATTCCCGTGCCTAGGGTTTTCGGGAGACGGAGAGCATATATGCAAAAGGGGGCGGCCAGAGGTGGGCCAGGGGCTCCAGGCGCCCCCCCCCCGGCGCGGCCAGGGGGCGCGCCCCCAGGCCGTCTGGGCACCCTGTGGCCCCCCTCTGACTCCCCTTTTGCGTATCTTTGTTATTCTTCTGAAAAACACGTCCCGTCAATTTTCAGGTAATTTGGAGGTGTTCTTCTTCAGCAACTCAGTATCCACTTTTTCCTGCTGAATCCTGCGTCTGCTGTTTCGGCATCGAAAAGTTGCAAACTGTGTAAAATAGACCAAAACAACATAAGAACATCATCATAACGTGGAATATATCAATGAATAAGGATAAATTATAATACAAAATAGTGATGCATTTTGGACGTATCAGCGTGCAACTCCCCTATCTTGAAGAGTGGAGTCCACGGCAACGGCGCCAGAAAACTTTGCTTGATGGCTTCTCGCCCCTCGTTGGTTACCCCAAGTGGAAGGTTTGAGATGTAGCGTAGCGATAGTTTTCCCTTGGCAAAGATACCAAGGATCGAATCCCGTGAGACTCCGAGGGTCGACAAGAAGGTGTCAATAGCGCCAGAGACTTTTGCTTGACAGGACCTGCACACAGATACAAATAACTTTGCTCCCAACGAGTACAGAGAGGTTGTCAATCCCTCCGGCCTTGTCGTTTACAAAGGATCAAACGCAAGAGATAATAGTGATAGGTATGACCGCAACTAGTAAATAAGAACAGGAATTAAATAACGGGTGTGATCAGTGATGGTAATATGGACCGGGGTCCCATGATGTTCACTAGTGATGTCTCTCTCCCAAAAGACGATAAAACAGCTAAGCGAGGTAAACGAATTACAGCTGGGCAATTGACAGGATTATGTGCGCAAACCAATGCTAACTATGATGTAAGAAAGGTAGAGGCTCAAAAGCATGGGCGGTACGCCAAGGCAAGTAGACCGAAATCCATCTGCATCTTCTACTAATCATCCACCTTGAGATATCTATCCAGAACATCTCGCTGGTATTAAGTTGCGAGTCCCACCCATAGTGTAAACTCAAAGCAACAGACAACTGCATTAAAAGAACTTTGCGTAAAGTAAACAATCCTTACACCCGCAAGTACAAGCACCGTTGTTTTCCCCCTTGTGGCAACAGCACATCCCCTAGACTCATGTTTCTATCACTCAAGCTAGTCATCGAGGGGCATGAACCCACAATCAAGCATAACGTTCCCTCTTGGAGTTACTACCTACTACTTGGCCAAAGCAATAAACAGCAACGGAGAACATGCAAGAATTACTCAAGAACATAAATATAAAAGAGGTGAATCAAATATATTACTCACACACAATCTGAACATAATCTCATAATCCATCGGATCCCAGCAAACTCAGCATAGCAACAGCATAAGGATTACATATGTGCCTCGATCATGTAGGGCAGCTCACGAGGTCTAATCGATGAAGAACAAAGAGGGGAGGAGAACATCACATAGCTACTGGTCATGGACCCATGGTCCAAGGGAGACTACTCACAACTCATCCGGGAAGCGTCCATGATGGTGGAGAAGCTCCCGGTGGTGGTTCTCCCCTCCGGCAGGGTGCCGGGAAGAGTTCTCCTGGTGCTCCCGATCTTGGAAGCGCGGCGGCGGCGGAACGGAGATGAGATCGCGAAAAAGGGTTCCGTCCTCGAGGGTTTCGGGACGCGATGTAAATATATGCCAAAGGGGGTCACCAGAGGAGGTAAGGGGGGCCCAGGCGCCCCCCCGGCGCGGCCAGGCGGGGGGCCGCGTGGGCAGGCCGCCTGGGCTGCCCCTGGCTCCCCTCTGGCCCCACTTCTGGCACGTGGAAGCTTCCGGAGCGCTGATTTTTTATATATTTTTCCCGGAATTTTTCTGGCAATTTAAGTAATGGGAAAACCTGAAATAAAAACAGCAGAAAACAGAAACTGGCACTGGGGTGCACCGAGTTAATAGGTTAGTCCAAATATGATCAAAAGTGTATGGAAGTGCATAAATATCATAGCAATATCACACAAAAGAGGCATGGAGCAAGCAGAAATTATAGATACGTTTTGGACGTATCAACATCCCCAAGCTTAATTCCTGCTCGTCCTCGAGTAGGTAAATGATAACAAGCATAATTTCTGTGGTGACATGCTATCAACCATATAAGAACTTTTCACAGTCACATGACAAATGCTTACTGAGATAATGAATCTTTAGTAATTAGGTTGCCTCATGAGAATATCACAAAGAACTGAAAGTTTTACAATATGATACTGAAACACCCAATAGATTTGTAGTGAGCATGGTGTGCAAACATGACAAAGTGATACCTCGCTTGCCCCCTTTAGTGAAGCAAAACATAAATGCAGGAGCACCTACGAAGTTTCAGTGACGACTAGATACAAGGATTAAGGTGGACGTACCCATCGACTCCACGTAAGTGTCGCTCGGGCTCGCTTTTCTCTGTTTCTTGGGGGTCGACGGCGGTTTTGGTCGACTCATTTTTTGACTTAACCTTCCAGAGCCGCCGCTTCCACGACCTCGATGGACATCGACCGGGGTCGAGACGACGAGGAGATCGCGGATGCCGCGACATCTCGAGCGGGTATGGGCTCTATGAGATTCGTTTTTGTCCTTCATTTCTTTCGCGGGCGATAGTCGATTGACTTGGTTCCCTGTTTGATCCGAAGCACCGCGCCTTGTCATAGAGCTTCCGGACGACGACGAGGACGAGGAGCAGCTGGGGGAGGACCACCGGCGCACAAGGAGGAAGGGCCGGAGGGCGCCTTCTGGCTCGGGGGCCCAGCGACCCGAGGACGCGGCCCGAACCGTGGTCTCATTCGATGTCCCTGTGTCGACCGTGCCCGTCGTCGACCCACCGTCTGCGCCGGGCGTCGACCCAGCGCCTGCTGATACGTCCCAAACGTATCCATAATTTTTGCTTGTGACATGCTTGTTTTGCATCATTGTCTCATGTTTATATCAAAATTTTCTATCTTTTTAGGCATTTATTGGACTAACCTACTAATGGTTGCAAAAGTGCACAATGTTCTTGTTTTACACTTTATTGTGTAGGAATTACTTGGAAATTGACAAAAACGCAAAAGGAGTCGTATTGGAGTAGGACTCTCACTTTTCTGAAATTTGTCTGAGAACCTTTTTAGAAGATGGTCACGTTCCGGCCCGAAGACGACGTCAAACGGAAAAAATCTAGTTGCGAAGGTTGTGGGGAATTTCGAGATGATGCTTCTGGATATAAAATTCGTCCAAATCGGAGTCCGGACGGCCGAGAAAAGCCCGTTTTACTGAAGCCCAAAATATGATGACGGGAATCCGAGAGTCTATATAAAGAGAGGAAACCTAGGTCACCAAGGGCCACGAATTTTCCTCCTCCCAAGCCGCCGTCTTGGAGGGGAGGACCAGCACCATTGCAGCACCATCCACAAGGAAGAAGGGGGGCCAAGGAGCCGCTGCCCCCTAGGGCCGCCGCCGCCGCCACGGCTGCCGCCGGCCGCCTCCTCCTCTCCGGGCTGCACCTCTCCATCAACACCACCATCAATCTCTTGCTCACCATGGTCATGTGTGAGTAGTCTTCTCCGGGGCTGAGGGCTTGTACATGTAGCTATGTGGTTATCTCTCTCTCCCATGATGTGATCTTCGTTGTGATCATAGGCTATGTTAATCTAGGGTGATCCCATGATATTTCCCCTTCCTCTATGTATTGAATTGATGTACTCACTTGTCTTTATCTAGTATAATCCCCGAGACCAAGGTGACAGCGGTCTATTGGACATGGATTAGAAGAATATTTTCATGAGTGATTTCCTCTTTTGTGTGTTGATTGAAGATTGAGAGTCTCTTGGTGCTTGTCTTTGACTATCCTTGAGATATGTTGTGGTGATTGTGGTACTCTCTTTGGATGGCCGCGGTGATATTGGGAAATCCATAGATTGAGAATTACGAACTTTGAGGTGTGCTTTTGTAGCCCTACATAATTCTCGTCCTCTCTTGACCACAAAGGAATGACCTCCGAGTGCGTCTCCATTGCATGTTTTATGGGAAATATCATGTGATTCGATTATGTTAATGTTGTTGTGAGTTGCCACTAGTGAAAGTATGAAGCCTAGGCCTTGTTTCCACCATTGCAATACCATTTGTGCTCATGTTTACCACTTGTTTGCTTGCTGCACTTTTTATTACAGATTTATATTACTTTGCTTTGCCACTCCTATCATCCATATTTTACCATATCTTCTCCGAACTAGTGCACCTATACAATTCCTAGTTGTATTAGGTGTGTTGGGGACACAAGAGACTTCTTGTATCTTAGTTGCAGGGTTGCTTGAGAGAGACCATCTTCAACCTCTACTTCCCTGAGTTCGATAAACCTTAGGTCATCCACTTGAGGGAAATTGCTGCTGTCCTACAAACCTCTGCGCTTGGAGGCCCAACATAGTCTACAAGAATAGAAGCGTGTGTAGACATCAAGCTATTTCTGGCATTGTTGCCGGGGAAGTAAGTGTTTGAAGGTATATCTTTAGATCTTGCTATTAAATCTTTTCGTTTCTTGTTTTTAGTTTCACTAGTTATGTTTATGGAAAACCGCACTCTTAGTTCGCTGCTTGGGGAAGGCCGCTTTACCACACCCGTGGTAGAGAAGTCTCCTCCACCTACTGAATGTATCCCGTTCCAAATACCACTTGGGATAATTGAAATAATTAGGAATGATTGTTATGATGGGACAGTCAATCCTAGTATTCATTTGTTGAAACTTACAGAACTTTGTGAGTTGTTTAAGATTTCAGGTTTGACAAGAGATGGAGTCATGAGGAAATTATTTGCCTTGTCACTGAAAGGAAAAGCATTGGAATGGTATAGGCTACTAGATGACTCTCACCTGCTGGATTGGGAAGAGATCCAGTCTCTCTTTTACTCCAAGTTTTATCCTCTTCATGAAGTCCACGAGAATAGGAATTATGTTTATAATTTCTATCCTCATGATGGAGAGAGCATAGCTCAAGCTTGGGGGAGACTGAAAACGTTAATGATAAAATGTCCTAACCATGGGCTCCCCAAAGATATGATTATTACTAATTTCTATGCGAGGCTCTCTCGACAGGATAAAGATTTGCTCGATGCTTCCTCTATGGGTTCTTTCACAAATGAAAAGATTGATGCTAAATGGGAACTCCTTGAAAGAATTCAACGCAACACTGAAGATTGGGAGATCGACAAAGGTAAAGAGTCAGGTATAATTTATGAGTATGATTGCATTAAGTCCTTTGTTGAAACTACAAGTTTTAATAAGTTTAGTGCTAAGTTTGGGCTTGATTCTCAACTCCTTGTTGATTTCCTCAAATCTTTTGCTTCACATCTTAATATGCCTAAGGAGGATTGGATCAAGCATCATGAACCTTTTAAAGAGATTTGCAAAGAAAATGAAATTGTTCATGATGATTGCAACATGCATGATCCAATTCCTAAAAATGAAGTTTTATATAAGCATGTTAATTTTTGTGGAGTGGATAGACCTTGTGAAAGGCCTATGATTGAAGAAGAGAAGTATTGTAAGCAACATAAGAATGAAAGAACAATCACTTGGGTCAAAGATTTAAATGAAATCGCTAGAGAATTGTGTGACATTTATCCTTTTACTTGTGAACTTTGCTGTATAGAGGGTCACTTTAATTTTCAATGCATGCACTTTCAAAACATAACTGTTAACCAGTTGTGTGATAACATGATCACCCCTGATCTTTATGATGAGCTTATGTCATTTTTGATGTGTGAAGAGTTATCAGAAAAGACTTCTTGGCTAGATGTTAATACCATAGGAATAAAAAACACTTTGCAAAATTGCCATCTCTATTGTGTTGTTAATTGCCATAAAAATGATTACATATGTAAGATTAGAAAGGAGGGAACTTTACCAAAGTATAAAAATGTCTCTTATATTTCTGCTAATAAAAAGGAGAGTTTCTCCCAAGTTTCCCCTATTGTTTCTAATGATGAACCTGGATATGTGGAGAAGCTTCATCTCCAACCACTCCCTCCTAAGGTGAAGAAGAAGAAAAAGAAGAGGAGGAGGAAGAGGAGCAAGAAGGAAGAAGAATGGGTATGAACCTGGCCTGAGCATATTCCTCCCATCAACTTTTATCCTAACGGTTGTAAGTTTAAAGAAGAAGGTGAAGTTTATTGCCTTAATTATCATCTTGATGATACGTCCGTTAGGTACTATTGAAGATGATTTTGATTATGATATGCATGTTACTTATTGTGATTGGGAAAATGATGATAATGCTACTTATGATCTTGAAAATCTTTTTGGTACCAACTCTGAAAGTGATGATATGGAAAGCTCTAAGCTTGGGGATGATAGGATTGCAAATCCTTTACCCACTAGTGATGTGATAATTAATAATTCTTTTGCTAGTAAGAATAAAGACAACATGTTTACAAATATAGTTGCTAGCAATGATAATGCTCTTCTCTACTATGATGATGTTATAACTCCAATCTATAGTGATTATAAAGGTACCTATGACATAAGGAGAAATTATCCTGATGAAACTTGTCATAATCATGGAGGGAATTACTCCCTTGTTGAACACCATCTTCCTAATACACAATTAATCTATAGTGTTCAAGTTGTTTATGATAGTCCTACTCCCACTAATACCAATGAGAAAGATTATGCTTATGTGGAGAGTAAGAGTACCTTTTTGCATGTGGATCATGGTAACAATGCTTTATGTGATGCTTATATTGTTGAGTTTATTCGTGATCCCACTGAAAATTATTATGAGAAGGGAACATATGCTTATAGATATTTCAATAATATCAAGTTCCCTCTCTTTATGTTGAAGGTTTTGAAGCTGCACTTGTTTTGTCTTCCTATGCTTATTGCTTTGTGCTTCAATGAATTATTCTATTGCAATATTCATATGCATAGGAAGCATGTTAGGCTTAAATGTGTTTGGTATTTGCTTCTTGATGCTCTCCTTTGTTCTTCAACTCTTATTCCTACGAGAGCATCATTAAAGTCTTAAGCCTATCTTTATGGCTATAAAGAAAGAGCTCTAGGGAGACAACCCTTGTTATCTTTGCTTTCAGTTTGTTCTTTCAGTTTTTAGTGGTCTTGATGTTTATTACTACAGTAGCATCATCATTGTATCTTTTCTTTTCAGCTTTGTGCCAAGTTTAGCCTCCGATTGCAAGAAAGTTCAAAAGTTGTGACGTGCTGTCCAGAAAACAGATTCTGTCCTTGAACAGAAAAATTCTAATAAAATCACCAGATCATCTTTTTGATCTGAATTGTTTTGACAGCGTGCTCTATACAATTGGCTTTCGGGCATCTGTTCTGAGTTTTTTGATTTGAGTTGCAGAAGTGCCCCGAAAAAATTATTTACTACCTGCTGGACTGTTTTTCACAGATTCTGTCCTATTTTGCCTTTTCTTCGTTTTGCAAACCTTGAGCTTGCTTTTTCTTTGCAAAAACCTTTTGGCATTCTTGAGAAACAGTAGACCTTCAAGAATATCTTTGTTTCCAGTAGAGAAAAATTATTTTATTGTGGGTACTAACCTCTCTAATCAGATTATGATGAGTTATGTATGAAGGGAGTTTTCAAGTGTGCGAGGGAAGATGATAAAAGAAGATTCAGGAGTGTCAAACGCTCAAGCTTGGGGATGCCCCCATGCACCCCCAAGAAATATTCAAGAAGACTCAAGCGTCTAAGCTTGGGGATGCCCCCATGCATCCCCTTCTCCATCAACAATTATTAGTTCGTCTTTGGTTCCATTATAATTATCACTTCATGTGTTATGTGCTATGCTTGGAGCGTCTTGCTCTTTTCTTTTTAGTTTTGTTTTGTTTTCGTTGCTGGTTTTAAATAAGTTGCATCTGATCATTCTTGTTTGGGGGAGAGACACGCTCCGCTTTTTCATGAAACACTCATGTTCTTCACTTATATCTTTTTGAGTGTTTTAGCTACCTCGTTATATGCTTCTAGCTCTTGTTTTTCTTTCATATCATGTTCAGAGCTATTAGTTCTTTTATAGAAAGTACTCTCTTGCTTCACTTATATCTTTTTGGAGAGTTGATTGGTTTAATTGCTAAATAATATGTTGGTAAAGTAAATGCCAAGTGTGGCTGTGGTGCAAAGAATAAAAAGCTTGCATAGTCTTGAAGATCATTAAGTAATTTGATCCCTATCAATTGTTTTGAGAAATTAAGTAGTGATGCCTAAACATGTAGATCATTTAATAAAGTCTTATTAGTGAAGAAATACCTTTGAAGTTTGCAATTGTTTAGTTTTTCACCATTGGTAGTTTTAAAGTTCTTGTTCTCTTTTTAGAAGTAAGATGGTTGACAAGGAAGACAGTGTAGAAGTCTTATAATTATGTTGAAAGGATGTTATAATTCTCTTGTACCGGTTAACATGTGCTTGCTAAAAACTTGCTAAACCAAAAACTCTGTACTGAGCGGGAATGCTGCTCGTGCATCCAAATTCCATAGCCAAAATTCTGCCATATGTGTCCACCATACCTACCTATGCATGGTATTTAATAGCCATTCCAAGTAAATTGCTCATGTGCTACCTTTAAAACCTTCAAAATTTATCCTTATTTGTGTCTCTGTTTTAGCTCATGAGGAAGTGGTAGATAGTTCATTATTACTTGTGTTGGACAGAACGACCCCTGACGTGCATGAATAATGTGCATGTCCTTAATTTTGCAAAAAGAGCTGGCAAAAGGGTATGCCCAGCCCACTTTACATGTCATCAATATCAATATCAAAAACCTCCTTCACACATCGTACCTGAGAAATCAGACAAACTTTGGCTAGTGATAAACAAAGGAGAAAGGGGAGTGTTATCATTTCTCTATGGGAGCCACTCTTAAGTTCTGTTTGGCATGAGTAGTAGTGCATTGTTTATCACCATTCGTTGACATAAGCATATATCTCTCAAAATTGCTTTTATATCTCTATGTTTTCAAAAATAAAAAGCTCTAGCACATGAGTAATCCCTGCTTCCCTCTACGAAGGGCCTATCTTTTACTTTTAAATGTTGAGTCAGTTTTCCTATGTTCTAATCTTCTTCCTCCACCATAAGCAAGCATCTAGTGTTAACCCTGGGTTCAAGTTGATTATGTTCAAAATTTCTGCTTAGTTATATATAATCCTTGTGCATTGAACTTATTCATGAGATAAAATGTTGAAAAGTGAAAAGCATTGCTGAAACTTTATCTTCCTTTTGTGTTAACTAGCATGCTTTTGATGAGAGGACTCCTTTGGGGCTAACAGTTGTGCTTAACTTTATAGTTTCATGTCTTCAATTGTACTATTCATGAAAAGAATTTACTTAGATGATCATTTGGTTATTCATTGTTTACTTGCTTTCAACTATAGACAATTGTTTTGGTTCACTGTATTTCAGTTCATGTGCTTTACTATATTACTTGATCAAGATTGTGTTAGTAGCATGTCACCTCAAAAAATATCTATGTTATCATTCTACCTACTCGATGACGAGTAGGAATTAAGCTTGGGGATATTGATACGTCCCAAACGTATCCATAATTTTTGCTTGTGACATGCTTGTTTTGCATCATTGTCTCATGTTTATATCAAAGTTTTCTATCTTTTTAGGCATTTATTGGACTAACCTACTAATGGTTGCAAAAGTGCACAATGTTCTTGTTTTACACTTTATTGTGTAGGAATTACTTGGAAATTGACAAAAACGCAAAAGGAGTCGTATTGGAGTAGCAATCTGACTTTTCTGAAATCTGTCTGAGAACCCTTTTAGAAGATGGTCATGTTCCGGCCCGAAGACGACGTCAAACGGAAAAAACCTAGTTGCGAAAGTTGTGGGGAATTTCGAGAGGATGCTTCTGGATATAAAATTCGTCCAAATCGGAGTCCGGACGGCCGAGAAAAGCCCGTTTTACTGAAGCCCAAAATCTGATGACGGGAATCCGAGAGTCTATATAAAGAAAGGAAACCTAGGTCACCAAGGGCCACGAATTTTCCTCCTCCCAAGCCGCCGTCTTGGAGGGGAGGACCAGCACCATTGCAGCACCATCCACAAGGAAGAAGGGGGGCCAAGGAGCCGCTGCCCCCTAGAGCCGCCGCCGCCCCGGAGGGCTGCCGCCGCCTCCTCCTCTCCGGGCTGCACCTCTCCATCAACACCATCATCAATCTCTTGCTCACCATGGTCATGTGTGAGTAGTCTTCTCCGGGGCTGAGGGCTTTTACGTGTAGCTATATAGTTATCTCTCTCTCCCATGATGTGATCTTCGTTGTGATCATAGGCTATGTTAATCTAGGGTGATCCCATGATATTTCCCCTTCCTCTATGTATTGAATTGATGTACTCACTTGTCTTTATCTAGTATAATCCCCGAGACCAAGGTGACAGCGGTCTATTGGACATGGATTAGAAGAATATTTTCATGAGTGATTTCCTCTTTTGTGTGTTGATTGAAGATTGAGAGTCTCTTGGTGCTTGTCTTTGACTATCCTTGAGATATGTTGTGGTGATTGTGGTACTCTCTTTGGATGGCCGCGGTGACATTGGGAAATCCATAGATTGAGAATTACGAACTTTGAGGTGTGCTTTTGTAGCCCTACATAATTCTCGTCCTCTCTTGACCACAAAGGAATGACCTCCGAGTGCGTCTCCATTGCATGTTTTATGGGAAATATCTTGTGATTCGATTATGTTAATGTTGTTGGGAGTTGCCACTAGTGAAAGTATGAAGCCTAGGCCTTGTTTCCACCATTGCAATACCATTTGTGCTCACGTTTACCACTTGTTTGCTTGATGTACTTTTTATTACAGATTTATATTACTTTGCTTTGCCACTCCTATCATCCATATGTTACCATCTCTTCGCCGAACTAGTGCACCTATACAACTCCTAGTTGTATTAGGTGTGTTGGGGACACAAGAGACTTCTTGTATCTTAGTTGCAGGGTTGCTTGAGAGAGACCATCTTCAACCTCTACTTCCCTGAGTTCGATAAACCTTAGGTCATCCACTTGAGGGAAATTGCTGCTGTCCTACAACCTCTGCGCTTGGAGGCCCAACATAGTATACAAGAATAGAAGCGTGTGTAGACATCACCTGCCTCGGTTGTCAACCCAGCGTCCACTCCGGTTGTTGACTCAGCGCCGATCCGCGCCGTCGACCCAGCGCCTGCGCTTGCGGCCGGCTCGACGCCCGCTGCTTTGTCTGTCCTTTTCTCCACCTATCGCCTCCCGGAGGACCCTGTGGGGGCGGCGCAAGAGGCCGTTCGCCAGGCGGAGGTGATGATGGGGCGGACGAAGGCGGCGTATGAGGCCAGCATGGCGGCTTACGATGCCAGCTCTGCTCTTCGGGCCAACGTCCAGGTATGTTGTCGGAGTACTTTCTGATTTCGAGAAAAATCTGCTTGTTTTGTTTTGTGAGGTATCACACCCATTGGGTGTTCTTCTTTTCCTGTCTTCCTTGAGCTCGCGCCGGGCTGGCCTCGGCCGAGTGAAACCAGTGGGGGCACGCTCAGTGCACCCACTGGGTGTAGCCCCCGAGACCGTGGTCGACTGATTGTAGTCGTCCATGGTCTTACTATAGAACTTCCATGCTGTTTTTTTGGAGCTCGCGCCAGACTGATCTCGGCCTAGTGAAACTAGTGGGGGCACGCTCAGTGCACCCACTGGGTGTAGTCCCCGAGGCTGCGGTTGAGTGATCTGACTCGACTGTAGTCTTATAATCTTTGCTTTGTCTCGTTGATGCAGAAATCTTGCGAGTTCGGGGCCAAGTTTGCGGATCTTGAGCAGAAGCAAATCCAGCTCAATCTTGACTTGCAGTTGGCCCGGGACCATCTGAAGAAGACGCAAGACGATGTGGCTGGTAACTTACTTCTGTCTCCTATCGACTGACTTTTCGCTTAGAGTGTTCCTTCATGTTCATCTGTCCAGTGGCGGCCTTGGTAGGTCAACTGAGAGCAGCTTTGGAGTAAAAGGATCTTGACTTGGCGGCGGCGCAGCAGGCGGCCCAGGAGAAGTCGGAGCTGGCGGAGAAGAAGCTGGCTTTTGTGGGCGCACTTGAGGCGGAGATTATCCGACTGAAAGGTTCACTCGACACGGCCAAGAAGGAGGTGGCTCAGCTGAAGAAGTCCAGGGCCGACTTGAACGACAAGTATGAGGCTCTGTTTCGGAAGAGGCTTGATCTTGAGGCGTATCTGGGCGACCTCACCAAAAAATGGTACCTCGTGCTCGAAGGTATGTCCTCTTTGGATTGGTTGAAATTGGGCTGGTCGACCCGTGTTGCATCTGCTAACTCGACTGCTGTTCTTGGTGCAGAGTTCTGTCGTAACTTCGGAGAGGAGACTAGCCGGGTCGAGCCTGGCTTGGACCCCACCAACTCCATTGTGAAGGACGAGGTTTCCATGAACATACTAAGGCTGGAGTCTCGCCTCACTGCGGCCACTGATTACCTGGGACGACTGAAGGCGGTGATGGCCCGAATCGACGCTGCACTCTGGAGGGGAGTCGTGCAGGAGAACGACCTCCAGTCTTTGATGACTCGACTCAATGAGGTCCCCGATCG
The DNA here is from genome assembly GCA_902687465.1 of Secale cereale. Classification (NCBI taxonomy): domain Eukaryota; kingdom Viridiplantae; phylum Streptophyta; class Magnoliopsida; order Poales; family Poaceae; genus Secale; species Secale cereale. Next base: position 896,951,699 of record LR738711.1, on the reverse strand, counting down.
AGTGCAAGAATGGAAGAAGTCGGCCGCCCGGGGAGGAGCAGACGTGGCGCTGGCTTTGGTCCGTGTGCACTGCAGGGAGGTGAAGGAGAGGAAGCTTGCTGCGCCGAAGGTCGCAAACACGAAGGAGCTCCAATTCCAGTCCTTCATGGAGACTTTCTTGGAGGCTGCCACTCGTATCGCCGACGGGATTGATTTGGACGAATTTGTCGCGCCTACAAGCCTGCCCCCTCCCGAGCCATGACTTTGATACATTAACCTTTATTTGCCGCGGAATGCCGCGTGGATTTGTACTCGTTAAACTCTGGTGGGTATGTGGCCCAAGTACTCTTGCCCGAACTTTGCGGGGCTTTTATTTGATTTTGATCCTTCGGTTTGCCGCTCTTCTTTTGATTGCTTGAATCTTTGAGTCGACGTCTATAGCCTAGTCCCCGTGTGAGAAGGTCGCTCTTCACTCGGAGTAGATAGTTGTAACTTAGGCGAGTCACGGGGTCGCAGCTAAGCCCCCGAGTGAGAGGGTCGCTCTTCACTCGGAGTTCGGAGGACCGAACCGCCTTGTACTTGTGACGTAGTTCGGAGGACCGAACCGCCTTGTACTTGTGACGTAGCTCGGCGGATCGCAGCTAAGCACCCACTGGGGGATTTAGAGGACACCAATCGTTAGGGAATCATTGCTATCTTGCTTTTGAAACAAATTGGGGAATCTTTATTACAACTCGACCGTCGAGTGCCTCAAGTGAAAAAACGGCGGAGTAGGTCCGCATTCCACGAATGAGGTTCATCTTTCTTCTGGGCTACATTGTAGAGGTGGTAAGCTCCGTTGCGCGGCACCTTCGTGATGATGAACGGGCCTTCCCATGCTGGGGCGAGCTTGTGCGGACGTTTCTGATGCACTCGGAGGACCAGGTCTCCTTCCTGGAACGCTCGACTTCTCACGTTGCGAGTGTGGAATCGACGCAGGTCCTGTTGATAGATGGTCGACCGGATCAGGGCCATCTCTCTTTCCTCTTCTAAAAGGTCGACTGCATCCTGACGAGCTTGCTCTGCCTCGGTTTCGGAGAAGAGTTCTACTTTGGGGGCATTGTGTAATAAGTCACTCGGCAATACAGCTTCGGCCCCATAGACCAGGAAGAAAGGGGTACGGTCAGTCGACCGATTCAGAGTTGTCCTCAGACCCCACAGGACGGAGGGCAGCTCGGTTACCCAAGCCCCGGCGGCATGCTTGAGGTCACGCATGAGCCGTGGCTTTAAGCCTTGGAGAATCAGCCCATTTGCTCTTTCCGCTTGTCCATTCGACTGAGGGTGTGCTACGGAGGCGTAGTCGACTCACGTCCCTTGGGAAGCACAGAAAGCTCTGAATTCATCCGATTCAAAGTTGGAGCCGTTGTCTGTGATGATGCTGTGGGGGACCCCATATCTGAATATTAGTTCCTTAATGAAGCTGATGGCGGTGCTCGACTCGAGGTTCTTGATGGGTTTGGCCTCAATCCACTTGGTGAACTTGTCGACTGCCACCAGAACGTGAGTGAATCCGCTCCTGCCTGTCCTGAAGGGGCCGACCATATCTAAGCCCCAAACAGCGAAGGGCCAGACTAGTGGGATGGTTTTGAGGGCGGATGCTGGCTTGTGCGACATGTTGGAGTAGAACTGGCACCCCGCGCATTTATCCACAATATCCTTGGCCATCTCGTTGGCGCGGGGCCAGTAAAATCCGGCTCGGTATGCTTTGGCCATGATAGTCCGAGAGGAAGCGTGGTGGCCGCAAGTACCCGAGTGGATTTCATCCAAGATCAGTCGACCTTCCTCTGGATCGATGCAGCGCTGGGCGACTCTAGTGACGCTTTTTCTGTAGAGCTGACCTTGAATGACTGTGAATGCTTTGGATCGGCGGACGATTTGGCGCGCTTCTTCTTCATCCTCTGGGAGTTCTTGCCTGGGCAGATATGATATATATGGCACAGTCCAATTGTGTGATTACTAGGACCTCCATGATCAAGTCGACCACGGCAGGCACTTCGACCTCAGTCGGATCGGTTGCACTGACTGGCTGCGGGGACTCTTCCGTGAAGGGGTCTTCCTTGACAGAGGGAGTGTGCAGATGCTCTAGGAACACATTCTTGGGTATGGACCTCCGAGTCGACCCAATTTTTGCGAGATCGTAGGCTAGCTGATTCTTTGCTCTAGGCACATGATGGAGCTCTAAGCCTTCGAACTTCTTTTCAAGCTTTCGCACTGCACTGCAATATCTGGTCATTGCCGGGCTCCTGACGTCCCATTCTTTCATTACTTGGTTCACCACTAGGTCGGAATCGCCGTAGACCATCAGGCGACGGACGCCGAGTGAGATGGCCATACGCAACCCATACAAAAGTGCTTCGTATTCAGCCTCGTTGTTTGATGAATCAAAATGGATCTGAAGGACGTAGCTGAGCTTGTCGCCCCTAGGAGAGATCAGGACCACGCCTGCACCGGATCCGTTCAGCATTTTGGACCCATCGAAGAACATAGTCCAATTGTCCGACTAGACTTGAGTCGGAAGCTCTTGTTCTATCCACTCAGCCACAAAATCTGCTATGGCCTGAGACTTGATGGCTTTCTTCGCTTCGAACTTGATATCTAACGGAAGAAGATCAATCGCCCATTTTGCCACTCGACCGGTTGCATCTCGGTTGTTTAGTATCTCTGATAATGGGGCGTCGCTGACGACTGAGACTGAGTGATCCGAGAAATAATGGGCAACTTTTTTTGCAGTCAAGTAAATCCCGTACACAAGCTTTTAGTAATGTGGATACCTTTGCTTGGAGGGAGTCAAAACTTCGGATATGTAATAGACCGGGCGTTGGACCTTGTATGCCTTGCCCTCTTCTTCCCGCTCGACCGTGAGTATAGTACTGACGACTTGTCCGGTGGCAGCAATGTACAGCAGAAGAGGCTCTCCGCTGACTGGGGCAGCGAGCACCGGCTGGGTGGACAGCAGGGCTTTGAGTTCCTCAAACACTGCTTCGGCTTCGGGATTCCACTCGAACTTGTCGGACTTCTTCATGAGTCGGTAGAGAGGAAGTTCCTTCTCCCCGAGCCGAGAAATGAATCGACTCAATGCGGCCAAGCAACCAGTAAGCTTCTGGACGTCGTGTATACGCTCGGGGCGTTTCATTCGGAGGATGGCGCCGACCTTCTCTGGGTTGGCGTCGATTCCCCGTTCGGAAACGAGAAAACCAAGCAACTTGCCTCCAGGAACTCCGAATGTACACTTTGACGGGTTGAGCTTGATATCGTAACTTCTAGGGTTCGCGACAAGGTCAGTCAGTAGGTCGGAACCTTTCCGTGACTTGACCACGATGTCATCCATGTACGCCTCGACGTTCCGACTGATTTGCTTTATTAAGCATTTCTGGATCATGCGCATGAATGTGGCGCCGGCATTTTTGAGGCCGAAAGGCATGGTGACATAGCAAAAACACCCGAAAGGGGTGATGAAGGCTATCTTTATTTCATCGGGCCCATACACACGGATCTGATGGTATCCGGAATATGCGTCCAGAAAGGACAAACGCTCACATCCCGCAGTCGAGTCGACTATTTGATCGATGCGGGGGAGAGGAAAATGATCTTTCGGGCAGGCCCGATTGATGTGCTTGAAATCGATGCACATGCGGAGAGACTTGTCCTTCTTGGGGAGCATGACGACGTTGGCGAGCCACTCGGAGTGGTATATCTCGCGGATGAACTCTGCTGCTAGGAGTCGAGCCACTTCTTTGCCAATCGCCTTTCGCTTCTCCGCAACGGATCGACGGAGATGTTCCTTCACAGGTTTCACCTTCGGGTCGACTCGCAAATGGTGCTCAGCCAGCCCCCTGGGAACACCTGGCATGTCCGATGGTTTCCATGCAAAGATGTCCCAGTTCTCACGGAGGAACTGGATGAGCGCTTCTTCCTATTTGCTGTCGAGGATGGTGGAGATGTGGGTCGGCGCTGCGTTGGGGTCGATGGGGTGGATGTGCACGGGTTTTGTGTCCCCGGCCGACTGGAAAGCTGACTCGGAAACCGGCTTCTTTGCCCTTAGCAGGTCGCCTGGATCCACTTGCTTCTGGTATTCCTCCATCTCTACTGCTGCCATCTGCTCGTCGGCGATCTTCGAGCCTTTCTGGAAGCATTCTTCCGCTTTCTGCCAGTTCCCGGTGATGGTTATGACACCGTTGGGTCCCGGCATCTTCAGCTTGAGGTAGACGTAACATGGTCGAGCCATGAACCTGGCGTAGGCTGGTCTACCCAGGATGGCATGATAGGCGTTGTTAAAGTCCACCACTTCGAACGTCAGCTTCTCCTTTCGGTAGTTCTTGGACTCACCAAAGACGACGTCGAGTGCGATCTGACCAAGTGAGTCGGCCTTCTTCCCGGGGATTACCCCATGGAACCTCATGTTACTTTCCCTTAGCTTGGACATCGGAATGCCCATATCCCGGAGGGTTGCTGCATACAGGATATTCAAGCCACTGTCTCCATCCATAAGAACCCTGGTCAGTCGAGTGCCTTCGACCACTGGGTCGACCACCAACGCCTGCCGCCCAGGGGTGGCGATGTGCGCTGGATGATCGGACTGGTCAAATGTGATGAGGGTCTTCGACCATTTCAGGAACGTGGGGGTCGCTGGAGCAACCATGTTCACTTCTCTGTTGATGATCTTCAGTCGACTCTTGCTCTCGACGTCTGCGAAAATCACCAAGGTGGAGTTGATGCGGGGGTATCCTCCGTCCCCTTCCTTGTCTTCGGACTCTTCTGATTCCTTCTCTTTCTCAGTAGACTGGTCCTTCTGGAAACTCTGGATCAGGAGTCGACACTGTCGAGTGGTGTGCTTGGGATACACCAAGTTTCCCTCTTCGTCCTTCTTAGTGTGTATGGGACACGGCTGGTCGAGCATATCATCTCCAGCCTGACCCTTTCCTTTCTTGGGAGCCCAGGAGCCTTTGGGCTTTCCTTTGCCCTTCCCTTGGTTGACCACCGCGGCCTCTCCCTGAGCAGCTGGGTCGGCCTTACGCTTGTTCTTCCGATTGTGATTCTGGTCGTCCTGCCCGACTGGTTTCTTGCCGCTACGGAGCCAATCGGCTTCTTCGCCATTGGCGTACCGACTGGCAATTTCCATCATTCGCGACAGGGACATGTCGCCTGTTCGCCCAAACTTCAGGTTCAACTCCCAATTGCGCACTCCTTCCTTGAAAGCGCACGCCGCCTGGTGCTCAGAGACGTTTTCCACTGTGTGATGCAGGGTGGTCCACCGCTGAATGTAGTCCCTCAAAGTTTCACTCGGCTTATGTGTGCAGTGCTGAAGCTCTGCGAGCCCGGCAGGCCGCTTGCAGGTGCCTTCGAAGGTCCGAACGAACACCCGAGCAAGCTCTTCCCAGCTGTATATGCTCCTGGGGGCTAGCTGGTTGAGCCACGCCCGAGCGGAGCCTCCCAGCATCAAGGGGAGGTGTTTCATAGCCACGTCGTCGTTGCCTCCTCCGATTTGCATGGCCACTCGGTAATCTTCCAGCCACGTGTCCGGCTTCGACACACCGATGAATTTGCTTACTCTGGCTGCCAGCCTGAAGTTCGGGGGGATCTCTGCGGCCCTGATTGCGCTGCAGAATCACTCGGGCCCGGAGGCCGGCGCTCGGCTGCCGGAGGGCTGGTCTCCGCCTCGCTCGTCCCTGGATGCCCGGTTATGGTCGACCCGGCCCTGCACAAGGATGAATGTCGCGTCGAAGCCCGGCCGCCGGGGATCCGGGGGAATCCTACGCTCGTCGTCTCGCAGGCGCCTGCCCACGTGCCGCGGAGGCGAGTGTGACCCACTCCCCGGAGGAGGGGTAGGCACTCGACGGCGGTCGTTGCGTCCGTGTCGACGGTCGAGTGGGTCGTCGTTCCGGCCCAGGTGCCGGTCATGCCGCGGACCACGTTCCTCACGCCTCAGGGGCGATCTTGGACTGTGGGCCGACCATACGGTGTCTGCAGCCACCGATCTGCTATGAATCCTGTTGCGCGACTGAGAGACAGCCGCGTTTTGCTCTTCAGCCGTTCGGAGCAAAGTTCGGATCTGCTGAAGGCCTCTTCCAGCTTCCGACTGGGAGGGCTGAATCGACTCCGCGATACGGGCCGCGGCTTCGAGGTTTTGGACTGGTGTGCGGAACACCTGAGTCTCACGCTGACGTGATTGCCGCGGCCGTCGACTGGACTCAGGGGCCAGTCGGCGGGCCTGTTCGTCGAGTGAACGTTGGATGTTTTCCAGGCGCGCGCGCTCGGCCAAGGTGGCCACGCGCGTGGCTTCGAGGGCCAAAGCTTCTGGGGAATCTCCCACGATGGGGGTGAAGAGCGCGTCTCCGTTGCGGCGACAGAGCTCAGCCCTCTGCTCGGAGGTGAGGGGCTGAGGGATGTAACCGTCGTTGTCGTGCGCCCTATCGCCACCGCTGCCGCCGTTCTCCCCGCGAGGAAAACCTGGCGGGCTACGGCGCGGATCGACCATGAGGATTTCCGCCGTGGGGTCACTGCTTCCGCACTCGGAAATGGAATCTTCGAGCCCGGTCGACTGATCGGCCGGCCCGTAAAGGTAACCGTCGGGCTCAATGGTCGCGACTTGTGGGGTGGCCGTTTGACGAGCCACCGCTGGAGCCGTGAACGACCGGATCGCTTACGGCGGTGTCCAGCGGGGGTGGTAGACGATGAGTACCGAGTCGACGGCTGCAGAAGGAGGACGACGCCAGCTCCGGCACGAAAGTGAGTGGCTCCGCGGGTGGGTAGAGCCTCAACGTCGAGCGGGGCTTCCTTAAGCCACGCGGAGTCGTCGGCGACGAAGATCAGTGCGCCAAGCCGAATCTCGTGGCCCGACGCCAAAGCGCCGCCTGACACCATGATGAGAGTGGTCGGGGAATGGATTGCAACTTCACCAAATGTCGCTAAGACGCCTTGCCCCACGGTGGGCGCCAACTGTCGTGGTTCTAAGTCTGACAGTGAAGGTAGGGGGTACGAATGGAGAGGCAAGGTTCTAGCTATGGCGAGGTTGTACACAGAGTGTTTAGCGAGTTTAGGCCCTTCTCGGAGGAAGTAAAAGCCCTACGTCTCGATGCCCGGGGGCTTGGTCGACTGATGTGTGTATGTATGTGTTATAGAGGTGCCAACCCTTGTTCTGGAGGAGGGGGTGGCTTATATAGTATGCCAAGACCCCGGCCATGCTCCACGTTACTAAGGGCTTAAAGATACATTAAGGCAGGCGGAACTGGTAACGCCTGCAATAAAAGGTAGTTAAGGGGTTTACTACGGTGAGTAAATATAAGACCGTTGCTGTTCTGAGAAACGTTTAGTCTTCGGGGGTCGAGTGCTTGATCCAGTCGAGTGGAGTTGAGTCGTCCTGGGTACATGAGTCAGTCGAGTGAAGTGTCACCTTGGACCGTCTCAGTCGACTGTCTCCGCCGTCGTGGGCCTTGTCTTTTGATCTTCTAGGACAGTGACCTTGGGAGGGGCCTTTAGGTCAGGCCTATGACCCTACCCTAGGTCTGTAACCTCGTCAGTAGTATTAGCATATCTATGTTGTAGATCAATAGCTCGCGATGTTGCTCCCCGTTTATTTATTTTATATGTTCATAGAGAAAACTAAGTTGAAAGATGTAAGTAGCAATGATGCGGAATTGTTCCGTGATCTGAGGATTATCCTCATTGCTGCACAGAAGTATTATGTCCTTGATGCACCGCTAGGTGACAGACCTATTGCAGGAGCAGATGTAGACATTATGAACGTTTTGACAAAAGCTCGGTATGATGACTACTTGATAGTTTAGTGCACCATGATTTACGGCTTAGAACCGGGACTTAAAAAACGTTTTGAACACCACGGAGCATATGAGATGTTCCAAGAGTTGAAATTAGTATTTCATATTCATGCCCGTGTCGAGAGGTATAAAACCTCTGACAGTACTTTGCCTACAAGATGGAGGAGAATAGCTCAACCAGTGAGCATGTGCTCAGATTGTCTGGGTACTACAATTGCTTGAATCAAGTGGGAGTTAATCTTCCAGATGAGATAGTAATTTACAAAGTTCTCTAGTCACTATCACCAAGTTAGTAGAACTTCGTGATAAACTATAATATGCAAGGGATGACGAAAGTAATTCCCGAGCTCTTCGCGATGCTGAAATCGGCGATGGTAGAAATCAAGAAAGAGCATCAAGTGTTGATGGTTAACAAGACCACTTGTTTCAAGTAAAGGGCAAAAGGGATAGAAGGGGAAATTCAAGAAGAATGACAAGCAAGTTGTCACTCCAGTGAAGAAGCCCAAAGCTAAACTCAAGCCTGAAACTAAGTACTTCTACTGCAAAGGAAATGGTCACCGGAACTGGAACTGCCCTGGATACTTGGCGGATAAGAAGGATGGCAAAGTGAACAAAGGTATATTTTGATATACAGATTATTGATGTGTGCTTTACTAGTGTTCATAGCAACCCCTGGGTATTTGATACCGGTTCAGTTGCTAAAATTAGTAACTCGAAACGAGAATTGCAGAATGAACAGAGACTAGTTAAAGGTGAAGTGACGATGTGTGTTGGAAGTGGTTCCAAGATTGATATGATCATCATCGCACACTCCCTATACTTTCGGGATTAGTGTAAAACCTAAATAAATGTTATTTGGCATTTGCGTTGAGCATGAATATGATTTGATCATATTTGTTGCAATACGGTTATTCATTTAAAGTCATAGAATAATTGTTATTCTGTTTACATGAATAAAACCTTCGATGGTCATACACCCAACGAAAATAGTTTGTTGGATCTCGATCGTAGTGATACACATATTCATAATATTGAAGCCAAAAGATGCAAGGTTAATAATGTTAGTGCAACTTATTTGTGGCATTGCCGTTTAGGTCATAATGGTGTAAAGCGCATGAAGAAACTCCATAGTGATGGACTTTTGGAATCACTTGATTGTGAATCACTTGGTGCTTGCGAACCATGCCTCGTGGGCAAGATGACTAAAACTTCGTTCTCCGGAACAATGGAGCGAGCAATTGACTTGTTGGAAATCATACATACTAATGTATGCAGACCAATGAGTGTTGAGGCTCGCGGCGGGTATCATTATTTTCTGACCTTCACAGATGATTTGAGCAGATATGGGTATATCTACTTGATGAAACACAAATCTGAAACATTTGAAAAGTTCAAAGAAATTTCAGAGTGAAGTAGAGAATCATCGTAACAAGAAAATAAAAGTTTCCACGATCTGATCACGGAGGCGAATATTTGAAGTTACGAGTTTGGCCTTCATTTAAAACAATGTGGAATAATTTCACTACTCACGCCACCCGGAACACCATAGTGTAATAGTGTGTCCGAACATCGTAATCGTACTTTATTAGATATGGTGCGGTCTATGATGTCTCTTACCGATTTACCACTATCGTTTTGGGTTATGCATCAGAGACAGCTGCATTCACGCTAAATAGGGCAACATCTAAATCCGTTGAGACGACGCCTTATGAACTGTGGTTTGACAAGAAACCAAAGTTGTCGTTTCTTAAAGTTTGGGACTGCGATGCTTATGTGAAAAAGCTTCAACCTGATAAGCTCGAACCCAAGTCGGAGAAATGTGTCTTCATAGGATACCCAAAGGAGACTGTTGGGTACACCTTCTATCACAGATCCGAAGGCAAGATATTCGTTTCTAAGAATGGATCCTTTCTAGAGAAGGAGTTTCTCTCGAAAGAAGTGAGTGGGAGGAAAGTAGAACTTGAGAGGTAATTGTACCTTCTCCCGAATTGGAAAGTGGAACATCACAGAAACTAGTTCCAGTGATTCCTACACCAATTAGTGAGGAAGCTAATGATGATGATCATGAAACTTCAGATCAAGTTTCTGCTGAACTTCGTAGATCAACCAGAGTTCGTTCCGCATCAGAGTGGTACGGCAACCCAGTTCTGGAAGTCATGTTACTGGACCATGATGAACCTACGAACTATGAGGAAGCGATGATGAGCCCAGATTCCGCAAAATGGCTTGAGGCCATGAAATCTGAGATTGGATCCATGTATGAGAACAAAGTGTGGACTTTGGTTGACTTGCCCGATGATCGGCAAGCCATCGAAAATAAATGGATCTTCAAGAGGAAGACTGACGCCAACGGTAATGTTACTGTTTACAAAGCTCGACTTGTTGCGAAAGTTTTTCAACAAGTTCAAGGAGTTGACTACGATGAGACTTTCTCACCCGTAGCGATGCTTAAGTCTGTCCGAATCATGTTAGCAATTGCCGCATTTTATGAAATCTGGCAAATGGATAACAAAACTGCATTCTTTAATGGATTTATTAAAGAAGACTTGTTGATACGTCCAAAACGTATCTATAATTTCTGCTTGCTCCATGCCACTTTTGGGTGATATTGCTATGATATTCATACACTTCCATACACTTTTGATCATATTTGGACTAACTTACTAATCCAGTGCACCCCAGTGCCAGTTTCTGTTTTCGGCTGTTTTTGTATTTCAGGTTTTCACGTTACGAGAACTGCCCAGAAAAATCCAGAAAAATTATATAAAAAATCAGCGTTTCGGAAACAACCTTGCGTCCGAAGGACAGACGGGGGGGCCACCAGGGCTCCAGGCGCCCTGGCGGCGCCCCCCCCTGGGCCGCGCCGGGGGGGCGCCTGGGCCCCCCGAAGCTTCCCCGATGCCCCCCTTTGGCATATATTTAAAGCGTCCTCCGAAACCCTCAGAACAGGAACTCTTTTCGTGATCCCATCTCTGTTCCGCCGCCGCCGCCACTTCCAAGATCGGGAGCACCAGGAGAACTCTTCCCGGCACCCTGCCGGAGGGGAGGATCACCACCGGGAGCTTCTCCACAACCATGGACGCCTCCCGGATGACTCTTGAGTAGTCTCCCTTGGACCATGAGTCCATGACCAGTAGCTATGTGATGTTCTCCTCCCGTTCTTGTGCTTCACTAGTTAGTCCTCGTGAGCTGTCCTACATGATCGAGGCACCTATGTAATCCTTATGCTGTTGCTATGTTGAGTTTGCTGGGATCCGATGGATTATGAGATTATGTTCAGATTGATCTTGAGTAATATATTTGATTCACCTCTTTTATATTTTTGTTCATAAGTAATTCTTGCATGTTCTCCGTTGTTATTTATTGCTTTGGCCAAGTAGTAGGTAGTGACTCCAAGAGGGAACGTTATGCTCGATTGTGGGTTCATGCCCCTCGATGACTAGCTTGAGTGACAGAAACATGAGTCTAGGGGATGTGTTGTTGCCACAAGGGGGCAAACAACGGTGCTTGTGCCCGCGGGTGCAAGGATTGTTTACTTTACGCAAAGTTCTGTTAATGCAGTTGTCTGTTGCATTGAGTTTACACTATGGGTGGGACTCGCAACTTAATACCAGCGAGATGTTCTGGATAGATATCTCAAGGTGGATGATTAGTAGTAGATATTGATGGATTTCGGTCTACTTACTTTGGCGTACCGCCCATGCTTTGAACCTCAACCTTTCTTGCAATGTAATCAGCATTGGTTTGCGCTCGTGGGTCCTGTCAATTGCCCAGCTGTAATTCGTTTACCTCACATAGCTGTTTTATCGTCTTTTGGGAGAGAGACATCACTAGTGAACATCATGAGACTCCGGTCCATACTACCATCATTGATCACATCCTCAATTTACTTTTCGTTATTATTTACTATTGCAAAACACTATCTATCACTACTATCATTGCTTTTAATCCTTTGTGAACTACAAGGCCGGAGGGATTGACAACCTGTCTGTACTCGTTGGGAGCAAATTTATTTGTATCTGTGTGCAGGTCCACGTTGATTGCTACTATCTTGCGCCGTAGCAGTGGACACCTACTTGTTGAACCTAGGAGTCTCTGGGGATTCGATCCTTGGCATCTTTGCTAAGGGAAAACACTTCTACATACTGCATCTTACACCTTCCACTTGGGGTAACCAACGAGGGGTTCGAGGCCCATCAAGGAGTATTTTCTGGCGCCGTTGCCGGGGACTCCACTCTTCAGGATAGGGGAGTTGCACGCTATCTTTTACCTTTGCTTTTTAGTCTTGTTAGTTTACCTTTCAGTTTTTGCTTTAGTATCTTTTATCAAAAAAATCACAAAAATAGTTATCTTGTTCTTTAGTTGTCATTATGTCGGGTCCTTTTGTCTTTGACGAGGCAGAAGTTCTCACCTTTCAACAAAGAGGTGGGGAAAGTTTGAAAGATGCTTGGTATAGAATTAATGATTCACAAAAAAGAGCCACCAAGAAGCAACCTACTACTATCTTGCTTAGAAATTTTTATGTTGGAATTACTTCTTGGAATAGGTTTATTCTAGATACTGCTATCAATGGGAATTTCCTGGAGGCCCCAGTTTGGGAGTCTCTTAGTATTATTGAAAATCTTGTTGGGAATCTCCCTGTTGTTAGCATTCGAGAGGACATCACCCTAGCTCACATTATGAAAAAACTTGAAAAAATAGAGCTAGAGATGCCAAGCATTAATAAGATGAATGAGTTGGATCGTAAGATCCAAGGGAATTTGAATAGACTTGATACCTCCATGCATAAAATTTTCAAAATTTTGGAGACCGTCAAATTCCATGACTCTGACTCTTCTAGGATAGACAAGATTGAGGAAATATTTGATACCTTAGGAACTACTTTCTCCTCGATCAAAACCAAAAAGGTAGAAACTCCGGCAAAGAGGGAGCCTAAGTTCGTTCACGTTCCAAAGGCTCCCTGTTCTAAAAGTAATCCATCTATTGCCAAAGGGGATGAAACTGTAAAGACTTTGGAAGAAACACCTCTCTGTAATGAATTTATAAATGAATCTTCCCTTGACTTTTATCCTTTTGGTCTTCTACCTAGAAGTATCTCTATGAGGCCTTTGTTTGAGAGTCCTCTTAAGACTAGTTGTATTATTGAAGAGCTTTTTGATGATCTTGATGATGGTTCAATTGATACAACTTGATCTATGCATTATGCCTAGCTTAAAGGCATAAAAGAAAGCGCTTTTGGGAGGCAGCCCACATGAATAATTTTTTTGCTTTTGTTCTGTCTTGATGTTGTTTACTGCTGTAGCATCATCATTGTATCTTTGCTTTTCATATTTGTGCCAAGTATAGCCTCTGATTGCTAGAAAGTTCAAAAGTTGTGAGGTGCTGTCCAGGAAACAGATTCTGTCCTTGGATAGAAAAATTCGTATAAAATCACCAGATCATCTTTTTGGTCTGAATTTTTTCGACAGCGTTCTCTATATAATTGTCTTTCGTGCGTCAGTTCTGAGTTTTTTGATTTGAGTTGCAGAAGTATCCTGAACAGACCAATTACTGCCTGATGTTCTGTTTTTCACAGATTCTGTCCTGTTTTGCCTTACCTTCACTTTGCAAATTAAGAACTTGCTTTTTCTTTGCAAAAACCTTTTGGCAATCTTGAGAAACAGTAGAACTTCAAGAATATCCTTATTTCCAGCAAGGTATAATTATTTTATTAAGGGTACTAACCTCGCTAATCAGATTATGATGAGTTGTGTATGAAGGGAGTTTTCAAGTGTGCGAGGGAAGATGATAAAAAAGATTCAGGAGTGTCAAGCGCTCAAGCTTGGGGATGCCCCCGTGCACCCCCCAAGAAATATTAAAGGAGACTCAAGCGTCTAAGCTTGGGGATGCCCCCGTGCATCCCCTTCTCCATCAACATTATCAGTTCGTCTTTCGTTCCGCTATATTTTTGCTTGCTCCATGCCACTTTTGGGTGATATTGCTATGATATTCATACACTTCCATACACTTTTGATCATATTTGGACTAACTTACTAATCCAGTGCACCCCAGTGCCAGTTTCTGTTTTCGGCTGTTTTTGTATTTCAGGTTTTCACGTTTCGAGAACTGCCCAGAAAAATCCAGAAAAAATATATAAAAAATCAGCGTTCCAGGAGCTACCGTGCGGCCAAAGTACAGCCGGGGGGACCCACAGGGGCTCCAGGCGGCCTGTGGGCGCGGCCCCCCCTGGGCCGCGCCGGGGGGGCGCCTGGGCACCCCTGACCCCCTCTGGTGGCCCCCTTTGGCATATATTTAAAGCGTGTCGAGGAAACCCTGATTCCGGACCCCTTTTCTCCAGACGCGATTCCGATCTCCGCCGCCATCGCCATCAAGCTTCGGGAGACCAGAATTCCTGTGCCGGCACCCTGCCGGGACGGGGAAGTGCTCCCGAATTCATCTCCATCGACGTTTCTTCCTACCTCCATGATGCGGGAGTAGTTCCTCTTCGGGGCTGAGGTTCTTACCAGTAGCTATGTGGTCAATTCTCTCTCCCATGATGTGATCCTCGTTGTGATCATAGGCTATGTTAATCTAGGGTGTTTCCCCTTCCTCTATGTATTGGATTGATGTACTCACTTGTCTTTATCTAGTATAATCCCCGAGACCAAGGTGACAGCGGTCTATTGGACATGGGTTAGAACAATATTTTCATGAGTGATTTCCTCTCTTGTGTGTTGATTGAAGATTGAGAGTCTCTTGGTGCTTGTCTTTGACTATCCTTTAGATATGTTGTGGTGATTGTGGGACTCTCTTTGGATGGCCGCGGTGACATTGGGAAATCCTTAGATTGAGAACTACGAACTTTGAGGTGTGCTTTTGTAGCCCTACATAATTCTCGTCCTCTCTTGACCACGAAGGAATGATCTCCGAGTGTGTCCCCTCTGCATGTTTTATGGGAAATATCATGTGATTCAGTTATGTTAATGTTGTTGGGAGTTGCCACTAGTGAAAGTATGAACCTTAGGCCTTGTTTCCACCATTGCAATACCATTTGTGCTCACGTTTACCACTTGTTTGCTTGCTGCACTTTTTATTACAGATTTATATTACTTTGTTTTGCCATCCATATCACTTGCCATTTAACATCTCTTCGCCGAACTAGTGCACCAATACATCTAACAAGTGTATTAGGTGTGTTGGGGACACAAGAGACTTCTTGTATCTTAGTTGCAGGGTTGCTTGAGAGAGACCATCTTCAACCTCTACTTCCCTGAGTTCGATAAACCTTAGGTCATCCACTTGAGGGAAATTGCTGCTGTACTACAAACCTCTGCACTTGGAGGCCCAACATAGTCTACAAGAGTAGAAGCGTGTGTAGACATCAAGCTATTTCTGGCGCCGTTGCCAGGGAGGTGAGCGCTTGAAGGTATATCTTTAGATCTTGCAATTAAATCTTTTTGTTTCTTGTTTTTATTTCACTAGTTATGTTTATGGAAAAACTTACTATTGGATCGTTGCTTGCGGGAGGACGCCCCACACCTGTGGTGGTTGATCCTCCCCCTACTGAAATTGTGCCTTATAAAATACCAGCTGGTATTATCGATCATGTTTTGGCTAATCGTTATGCAGGAGACAGACATCCCGATGAACACTTGCTATATCTGTCACAACTATGTTCATTATTTAAGCTTGCAGGTGTATCGAGGGAGTTTGTCATGAGGAAATTATTTGCCTTGTCACTGAAAGGAAAAGCATTGGAATGGTATAGGCTACTAAATGACTCTCACCTACTGGAGTGGGAAGAGATCCAGTCTCTCTTTTACTCCAAATTTTATCCTCTTCATGAAGTCCATAAGAATAGGAATTATGTTTATAATTTCTACCCTCATGACAGAGAGAGCATTGCTCAAGCTTGGGGGAGACTGAAAACGTTAATGCTAAAATGTCCTAACCATGGGCTCCCCAAAGATATTATTACTACTAACTTCTATGCGAGGCTCTCTCGACAAGATAAAGATTTGCTCGATGCTTCCTCTATGGGTTCTTTCACAAACAAAAAGATTGATGCTAAATGGGAACTCCTTGAAAGAATTCAACGCAACACTGAAGATTAGGAGATCGACAAAGGTAAAGAGTCAGGTATAATTTATGAGTATGATTGCATTAAGTCTTTTATTGAAACTACAAGTTTTAATAAGTTTAGTGCTAAGTTTGGGCTTGATTCTCAACTCCTTGTTGATTTCCTCAAATCTTTTGCTTCACATCTTAATATGCCTAAGGAGGATTGGATCAAGCATCATAAACCTTTTAAAGAGACTTGCAAAGAAAATGAAATTGTTCATGATGACTGCAACATGCATGATCCAATTCCTAAAAATGAAGTTTTATATAAGCATGTTAATTTTTGTGGAGTGGATAGACCTTGTGAAAGGCCTATGATTGAAGAAGAGAAGTATTGTAAGCAACATAAGCATGAAAGAACAATCACTTGGGTCAGAGATTTAAATGAAACTACTAGAGAATTGTGTGACCTTTATCCTTTTACTTGTGAACTTTGCCATATAGAGGGTCACTTTAATTTTCAATGCATGGACTTTCAAAACATAACTGTTAACCGGTTGTGTGATGACATGATCACCTCTGATCTTTATGATGAGCTTATGTTATTTTTGATGTGTGTAGAGTTATCAGAAAAGACTTCTTGGCTGGATGATAATGCCATAGGAATAAAAAACACTTTGCAAAATTGCCATCTCTATTGTGTTGTTAATTGCCATGAAAATGACTACATAAGTAAGATTAGAAAGGAGGGAACTTTACCAAAGTATAAAAATGTCTCTTATATTTCTGCTAATAAAAAGGAGAGTTTCTCCCAAGTTTCCCCTATTGTTTCTAATGATAAACCAGGATATGTGGAGAAGCTTCGTCTCCAACCACTCCCTCCTAAGGTGAAGAAGAAGAAGAAAAAGAAGAGGAGGAGGAAGAGGAGCAAGAAGGAAGAAGAACGGGTATCAACCTGGCCTGAGCATATTCCTCCCATCAACTTTTATCCTAACGGTAAAGAAGAAGGTGAAGTTTATTGCCTTAATTATCATCTTGATGATACGTCCGTAGGTACTATTGAAGATGATTTGGATTATGATGTGCATGTTACTTATTGTGATTGGGAAAATGATGATAATGCTGCTTATGATCTTGAAAATCTTTTTGGTACCAACTCTGAAAGTGAAGATATGGGAAGCTCTAAGCTTGGGGATGATAGGATTGCAAATCCTATCCCCACTAGTGATGTGATAATTGATAATTCTCTTGCTAGTAAGAATAAAGACAACATGTTTACAAATATAGTTGCTAGCAATGATAATGCTCTTCCCTACCATGATGATGTTATAACTCCAATCTATAGTGATTATAAAGGTACCTATGACAATTATCCTTATGAAACTTGTCATAATCATGAAGGGAATTACTCCCTTGTTGAACACCACCCTCCTAATATACAACTAATCTATAGTGTTCAAGTTGTTTATGATAGTCCTACTCCCACTATTATCAATGAGAAAAATTATGCTTATGTGGGGAGTGAGAGTACCTTTTTGCATGTGGATCATGGTAACAATGCTTTATGTGATGCTTATATTGTTGAGTTCATCCATGATGCCACTGAAATTTATAATGAGAGAGGGAGGCTTGGCTCTAAATATCTTAATAATAAAAAGTTTCCTCTCTTTATGTTGAAGGTTTTGAAGCTGCACTTGTTTTGTCTTCCTATGCTTATTTCTTTGTGCTTCAATGAATTATTCTATTGCAATATTCCTATGCATAGGAAGCATGTTAGGCTTAAATGTATTTAGCATTTGCTTCTTGATGCATCTTTTGTTCTTCAGCTCTTATTCTTACGAGAGCATCATTAAAGTCCTATGCCTAGCTTAAAGGCATAAAAGAAAGCGCTTTCGGGAGGCAGCCCACATGAATAAAAATTTTGCTTTTGTTGTGTCTTGATGTTGTTTACTGCTGTAGCATCATCATTGTATCTTTACTTTTCATATTTGTGCCAAGTATAGCTTCTGATTGCTAGAAAGTTCAAAAGTTGTGAGGTGCTGTCCAGGAAACAGATTCTGTCCTTGGATAGAAAAATACGTATAAAATCACCAGATCATCTTTTTGGTCTGAATTTTTTCGACAGCGTTCTCTATATAATTGTCTTTCGTGCGTCAGTTCTGAGTTTTTTGATTTGAGTTGCAGAAGTATCCCGAACAGGTCAATTACTGCCTGCTGTTCTGTTTTTCACAGATTCTGTCCTGTTTTGCCTTACCTTCACTTTGCAAATTAAGAACTTGCTTTTTCTTTGCAAAAACCTTTTGGCAATCTTGAGAAACAGTAGAACTTCAAGAATATCCTTATTTCCAGCAAGGTATAATTATTTTATTAAGGGTACTAACCTCGCTAATCAGATTATGAATGAGTTATGTATAAAGGGAGTTTTCAAGTGTGCGAGGGAAGATGATAAAAAGATTCAGGAGTGTCAAGCGCTCAAGCTTGGGGATGCCCCCGTGCACCCCCAAGAAATATTCAAGGAGACTCAAGCGTCTAAGCTTGGGGATGCCCCCATGCATCCCCTTCTCCATCAACATTATCAGTTCGTCTTTCGTTTCGCTATATTTTTATCACTTCATGTGTTATGTGCTATTCTTGGAGCGTCTTGCTTTTAGTTTTATTTTTAGTTTTTCATAACGAGTCGGAACTCAGCATTCCTTTATGTGGGAGAGAAACACGCTCCACTTCTACCTAGAACATTACATAGAATTTTCATGTCTATCTATGCTGTGTGTGTTCTTTGTCTTTTAATAGCTACTATCGTGCTCTGCTCTTAGTATTCATGCTTATCTTTTCAAGAGCTTTTATTTAGTTGGTTGCTTGAACTCTCTTTAATTACCATGCTCACCTTATTAAGAGAGTTTGCTTCCGTTGCATGGGTTAATGTGTCTGTGATAAAGATGCTACTTTCATGATGGTGCTTAGTAGTTCAGGTTTTCTTATGGTTAATCTCAAATAGCTGGGGGGTTCCCAATGTGTTATTGGAGTACCAACTTGGTTTGTTTGCCTATGATGTGGTATGGTTTAGTAATATCTTCCTTCGAGAATTTATTTTGATTGACTTGGCGTATGCTCACGCATATTTAAGACTGTAAAGAAAGTCTGTCAAGCCTTGATGATCTCTTATTTCTAAGTAGCGATATAACTACCATGCCTGATTCAATATTGCTTTGTCGCTCTGCATGATTATGACCGTCATTGCTCTCTTAGTTGGTCGCTCCCAGTCTTTTGCTAACCTCCACATGTACTAAGCAAATTAACCATGCAATACATAGCTCATGGGAAAGTAGCCTAAAAACTATTGTGGTAAAGAATATGTTGCTTATGTATCTTATTTCTTATGAGTTGCTTGCTGAGCGGTAACCATGTTTCTGGGGACGCCATCAACTGTCACACTTTTGTTGAATATCATGTGAGTTGCTATGCATGTTCGTCTTGTCTGAAGTAAGGGTGATTTACCGTGGGGTTGAATTAATATGCATATTGTTAGAGAAGAACATTGGGCCGCCAACCAAAGCCATGCATCATGGTGGAAGTTTTAGCTTGGACCTTAATCCTCAATCTCTCATGAGAATATGCTTATGCATTAAAGAGGAGTCCGTCATCTATTTTCTATGTTGTCCCGGTATGGATGTCCTCAAGTTGAGATCTATCAAAAACGAGAAATCAAATGCGATCTATCTCCTTGGGCCTTTGTACAGGTGGCATAGAGGTACCCCTTTGTGACACTTGGTTAAAACATATGCAATGCAATGATAACCCATGGGAATCCGAGCTAATTAGGACAAGGAGCGAGCACTATTGGTATTCGATGCATGAGGCTTGCAACTTATAGGATGTTTTATGCATGACACATATGAAGTACTACTACCGTTGACACAATTGCTTCCATATTTTCAAATAAAAAGCTTTAGCACTTAACCTTTCTTTTACCTTTATGTTGAAGCACCAACTACTGAGAGCATGATTGTCATTCTGAGTGTAATGTGCATTGTCCCAAAGTAGCATTGTCTTGTGCATGATTGTGATATCGTTTATTCTGAAATGATTGTATCTAGTCATCACTTAAACCTTGAAGGTGCCCCTGCACTTATGTTTTGCATCACTAAAGGGGGCAAGCTAGATATCACTTTATCATATTTGCACATCTTGTTCATTGCAAATCTTTTTGATGTTTCAGTTTCATGTTGTAAAACTTTCAGTCATTTGTGATTTTCTCTTGAGACAACTTAATTACTTTAGAATCATTGTCTCAGTAAGCTTTTGTCATATGACTATGAGAAAGTCCTATTTGGTTAATAGCATGTCACCACAGAAATTATTCTTGTTATCATTTACCTACTCGAGGACGAGCGGGAATTAAGCTTGGGGATGTTGATACGTCCAAAACATATCTATAATTTCTGCTTGCTCCATGCCACTTTTGGGTGATATTGCTATGATATTCATACACTTCCATACACTTTTGATCATATTTGGACTAACTTACTAATCCAGTGCACCCCAGTGCCAGTTTCTGTTTTCGGCTATTTTTGTATTTCAGGTTTTCACGTTTCGAGAACTGCCCAGAAAAATCCAGAAAAAATATATAAAAAATCAGCGTTCCAGGAGCTACCGTGCGGCCAAAGTACAGCCGGGGGGGACCCACAGGGGCTCCAGGCGGCCTGTGGGCGCCCCCACCCCCCCTGGGCCGCGCCGGGGGGGGCGCCTGGGCACCCCTTACCCCCTCTGGTGGCCCCCTTTGGCATATATTTAAAGTGTGTCGAGGAAACCCTGATTCCGGACCCCTTTTCTCCAGACGCGATTCCGATCTCCGCCGCCATCGCCATCAAGCTTCGGGAGACCAGAATTCCTGTGCCGGCACCCTGCCGGGACGGGGAAGTGCTCCCGGATTCATCTCCATCGACGTTGCTTCCTCCCTCCATGATGCGGGAGTAGTTCCTCTTCGGGGCTGAGGTTCTTACCAGTAGCTATGTGGTCAATTCTCTCTCCCATGATGTGATCTTCGTTGTGATCATAGGCTATGTTAATCTAGGGTGTTTCCCCTTCCTCTATGTATTGGATTGATGTACTCACTTGTCTTTATCTAGTATAATCCCCGAGACCAAGGTAACAGCGGTCTATTGGACATGGGTTAGAACAATATTTTCATGAGTGATTTCCTCTCTTGTGTGTTGATTGAAGATTGAGAGTCTCTTGGTGCTTGTCTTTGACTATCCTTTAGATATGTTGTGGTGATTGTGGGACTCTCTTTGGATGGCCGCGGTGACATTGGGAAATCCTTAGATTGAGAACTACGAACTTTGAGGTGTGCTTTTGTAGCCCTACATAATTCTCGTCCTCTCTTGACCACGAAGGAATGATCTCCGAGTGTGTCCCCTCTGCATGTTTTACGGGAAATATCATGTGATTCAATTATGTTAATGTTGTTGGGAGTTGCCACTAGTGAAAGTATGAACCTTAGGCCTTGTTTCCACCATTGCAATACCATTTGTGCTCAAGTTTACCACTTATTTGCTTGCTGCACTTTTTATTACAGATTTATATTACTTTGTTTTGCCATCCATATCACTTGCCATTTAACATCTCTTCGCCGAACTAGTGCACCTATACATCTAACAAGTGTATTAGGTGTGTTGGGGACACAAGAGACTTCTTGTATCTTAGTTGCAGGGTTGCTTGAGAGAGACCATCTTCAACCTCTACTTCCCTGAGTTCGATAAACCTTAGGTCATCCACTTGAGGGAAATTGTTGTTGTCCTACAAACCTCTGCGCTTGGAGGCCCAACATAGTCTACAAGAGTAGAAGCGTGTGTAGACATCACTTGTGCCCGCGGGTGCAAGGATTGTTTACTTTACGCAAAGTTCTGTTAATGCAGTTGTCTGTTGCATTGAGTTTACACTATGGGTGGGACTCGCAACTTAATACCAGCGAGATGTTCTGGATAGATATCTCAAGGTGGATGATTAGTAGTAGATATTGATGGATTTCGGTCTACTTACTTTAGCGTACCGCCCATGCTTTGAACCTCAACCTTTCTTGCAATGTAATCAGCATTGGTTTGCGCTCGTGGGTCCTGTCAATTGCCCAGCTGTAATTCGTTTACCTCACATAGCTGTTTTATCGTCTTTTGGGAGAGAGACATCACTATGAACATCATGAGACTCCGGTCCATATTACCATCATTGATCACATCCGCTATTTACTTTTCGTTATTATTTACTATTGCAAAACACTATCTATCACTACTATCATTGCTTTTAATCCTTTGTGAACTACAAGGCCGGAGGGATTGACAACCTCTCTGTATTCGTTGGGAGCAAAGTTATTTGTATCTGTGTGCAGGTCCACGTTGATTGCTACTATCTGGCGTCGTAGCAGTTGACACCTACTTGTTGAACCTAGGAGTCTCTCGGGATTCGATCCTTGGCATCTTTGCTAAGGGAAAACACTTCTACATACTGCATCTTACACCTTCCACTTGGGGTAACCAACGAGGGGTTCGAGGCCCATCACTTGTATATGATGCAACCAGAAGGTTTTGTCAATCCTAAAGGTGCTAACAAAATGTGCAAGCTCCAGCGATCCATCTATGGACTGGTGCAAGCATCTCGGAGTTGGAATATACGCTTTGATAAGTTGATCAAAGCATATAGATTTATACAGACTTGCGGTGAAGCATGTATTTACAAGAAGTGAGTGGGAGCACTACAACCTTTCTGATAAGTATATGTGAATGACATATTGTCGATCGGAAATTATGTAGAATTTTCTGGAAAGCATAAAGGAGTGTTTGAAAGGAGTTTTTCAAAGAAAGACCTTGGTGAAGCTGCTTACATATTGGGCATCAAGATCTATAGAGATAGATCAAGACGCTTGATAAGACTTTCGATGACTACATACCTTGATAAGATTTTGAAGTAGTTCAAAATGGATCAGTCAAAGAAAGAGTTCTTGCCTGACTTGTAAGGTGTGAAGTTGAGTAAGACTCAAAGCCAGACCACGGAAGAAAAATATAGAGAGAATGAAAGTCATTCTCTATGCCTCAGCCATAGGTTCTATAAAGTATGCCATGATGTGTACCAAACATGTTGTGTACCTTGCCATGAGTTTGTCAAGAGGGTACAATAGTGATCCAGGAGTAGATCACTGTACAGCGGTCAAAATTATCCTTAGTAACTGGATGACTAAGGAAATGTTTCTCGATTATGGAGGTGATAAAGAGTTCGTTGTAAAGGGTTACACCGATGCAAGCTTTGACACTAAATCCAGATGACTCTAAGTATCAATCTGGATGCGTATTGAAAGTGGGAGCAATTAGCTAGAGTAGCTCTATGCAGAGCATTGTAGACATAGAAATTTGCGAAACATACGGATCTGAATGTGACAGACCCGTTGACTAAACTTCTCTCACAAGCAAAACATGATCACACCTTATTACTCTTGGGTATTAATCACATAGCGATGTGAACTAGATTATTGACTCTAATAAACCCTTTGGGTGTTGGTCACATGGCGATGTGAACTATGGGTGTTATTCACATAACGATGTGAACTATCGGTATTAAATCACATGGCGATGTGAGCTAGATTATTGACTCTAGTGCAAGTGGGAGACTGAAGGAAATATGCCCTAGAGGCAATAATAAAGTTGTTATTTATATTTCCTTATATCATGATAAATGTTTATTATTCATGCTAGAATTGTATTAACCGGAAACTTAGTACATGTGTGAATACATAGACAAAACAGAGTGTCCCTAGTATGCCTCTACTAGACTAGCTCATTGATCAAAGATGGTTATGTTTCCTAACCATAGACATGAGTTGTCATTTGATCAACGGGATCACATCATTAGGAGAATGATGTGATGGACAAGACCCATCCGTTAGCTTAGCACTATGAACGTTTAGTTTTACTGCTATTGCTTTCTTCATGACTTATACATGTTCCTATGACTATGAGATTATGCAACTCCCGGATACCGTAGGAACACCTTGTGTGCTATCAAACGTCACAATGTAACTGGGTGATCATAAAGATGCTCTACAGGTGTCTCCAAAAGTGTTCGTGGTGTTGGCATAGATCAAGACTAGGATTTGTCACTCCGAGTGTCGGAGAGGTATCTCTGAGCCCTCTCGGTAATGCACATCATAATAAGCCTTGCATGCAAAAGACTAATGAGTTAGTCACGAGATGATGTATTACGGAACGAGTAAAGAGACTTGCCGGTAACAAGATTGAACTAGGTATAGAGATACCGATGATCGAATCTCGGGCAAGTAACATACCAATGACAAAAGGAACAACGTATGTTGTTATGCGGTTTGACCGATAAAGATCTTCGTAGAATATGTAGGAGCCAATATGAGCATCCAGGTTCCGCTATTGATTATTGACCGGAGATGAGTCTCGGTCATGTCTACATAGTTCTCGAACCCGTAGGGCCCGCACGCTTAACGTTTGATGACAATCGGTATTATGAGTTTATGAGTTTTGATGTACCGAAGGAGTTCGGAGTCCCGAATGAGACCGGGGACATGACGAGGAGTCTCGAAATGGTCGAGACGTAAAGATTGATATATTGGACGACTATATTCGGACATCGGAAAGGTTTCGAGTTATTCGGGTATTTTTCGGAGTATATGGGCCTTATTGGGCCATACGGGAATAGAGGAGAAAGGCCAAAAGGAAGGAGGCG
>LR738711.1:896914662-896927039 GCA_902687465.1 Secale cereale | reverse complement strand
GGGCGCCCCCCCCCCCCCCCCTCTGGTCCGAATTGGACAAGGGGTGCAGCCCCCTTTTCCTTCTCCCTCTCCACCTCTTTCCTTCTCTCCTACTCGGGAAAGGAAAAGGGAATCCTACTAGGACTTGGGAGTCCTAGTAGGACTCCCCACACTTGGCGCGCCCCCTCTAGGGCCGGCCTCTCCCTTGCTCCTTTATATACGGGGGCAGGGGGCACCCTAGGACACACAAGTTGAATTGTTTTAGCCGTGTGCGGTGCCCCCCTCCACAGAAACACACCTTGGTCATACCGTTGCAGTGCTTAGGCGAAGCCCTGCGCCGGTAGATACATCATATCCGTCACCACGCCGTCGTGCTGACGAAACTCTCCCGTGAAGCTCAACTGGATCAAGAGCTCGTGGGACGTCATCAAGCTGAACGTGTGCTGAACGCGGAGGTGCCGTACGTTCGGTGCTTGATCGGTTGGATCGCGAAGAAATTCGACTACATCAACCGCGTCACTTGACGCTTCCGCTCCCGGTCTACGAGGGTACGTAGACACACTCTCCCCCTCGTTGTTATGCATCTAGTAGGTAGATCTTGCGTGATCGTAGGAAAATTTTGAAAATACTACGTTCTCCAACAATCCCCTACCGCAGCCGCCCGTGATCATCGCCGCCCACACCCCGCCTGCGATTCCGTCCATCTCCACCAGTGGAATCGTGCCGCCGGGCCGCACTGCACCCGGGCCCACTCGCCGGCGGCCCTAATCCGCCGAGGCGAGCCGCCCGCGGTTCGCCGCCGCCCCGGATCGACTCCATCCGAGGATTTATGGATTTGTTTTTTTTGTACGCCGGGTACTCTCAACGATATCTGTGTGTTGCAAGAATGTCATTTGTTTGCTAGACTTGTTAGCGGTGATGCTCCTGCTTGCAATTTCACGGTGAATGGGCATGAGTACACAAATGGGTACTATCTTGCGGATGGTATTTACCCTTCATGATGTACATTTGTCAAGAGCATCGAAAGGCACAAAATAAGGAAGCATATTGAATTTGCAAAGGTACAAGAGGCTGTCCGAAAAGATATTTAAAGGGCCTTTGGGTTTTGCAATCTAGATTTACCATTGTTCATGGTCCTGCTCATTTTTTGGGACAAGCAAACCCTGAACAACATCATGACATGCTGTGATTCTTCACAACATGATCATCAAAGACGAGAAGGACACGAACTTGGAGTTCTTCTACAACAATGTCGGTAGCCGTGTGAAGCTAGCTAGAGTACAAGCATTTCTTCAGACATACCGGCAGCAAACACCCACCATCAGCTTTGGGAGGATCTCATTGAGCACCATTGGCAAAGCCATTGAGCACCATCTAGATTTTACATTCATTTCATTTAATTCATGCGTGAACGGTATAATTTTTGTATTTGGAACAATTGTTGTATTGAATTATTAGTTTAATTCGGTGATTTGAAAAGTTATTGTAATTTGGATTTATAATATTCACATTTTATATTATTTCAATTCATGATTCTGTGTAATATGTGAGATATGTGTCAAATTCAGAAAACATGTTTGTGTTTTGCGGGCTCGCGTGGGCTGCAGCCGAACAAACCCCACATTCCGCTATGCGGGGTCTTTTCGGAATGTGGGGTCTGTTCGGCCGTAGCCCATGCGAGCCCGCAAAACACGTTTTCCGCGAACTGTAAACGCATTCGAAGGGTTCGTGATTTAAGGGATCTTCTAAAAATGCTCTTTGATAATTTAATATGAATTACATACAGATGTATATAAACGCAGTTTAGTGTGTAAATTCATTTATTTTGTTTTGTATGTAGTTTTATTGAAATATCTAAAAAGACTTATATTTAGAAATAAAGTGAGTCGAAGACAGTAAAAATTCGACAACTTGCTGGGTGCGGCTGCTGCCTATCTCTAATCACATTCGCAGGTGGTCGGTACAGTGAAAGAAAGAAATGGCCCCCTAACGCAAAGCGAAGGGCCAGCTCAAGTGAAGCGCGGGGTACTCCATGCAAAGCCGGCGTCCAGAGCACAGCACACGTACTGTGCCCGAGCGGCGGCAGGGTCCCGCACATGGACCTCCGTACGGGCGCTTCATGAGGTCGCTCGTGGGCGCACGCGACGCGAGCAAACATCAGATTAAACATCGTAGTAGTAGTAGTAGTGGTGGTGGTACTAAACGCTGGTGGTCAAACTTTTTGTCCCAAACCCAATGATGCGCGCCAGCTGCATCCATGCTCTCCAATCAAAGGCATCTGGACACTGTTAGAGGGAGGGAGAGAGTACATTTTGATGTCGGTCGTACTGATTAGCAAATCAGAGACAGGGTGTCACCGCGTGGGAGAGGCGGCTCCATCCCTGCGCAAGCGCAACAGATGGAATCTGGATGGGAACCATCCCGCGTTTATATTTGTTGTTTAGTTGTCAAGCACGGCGCCCGCCTCCTTGGTTGATTTTGGTTTAGTCTAGTCTAGTCTAGTTTAACCCAACTGGGTGAGGGTAGAGATACGATGGGCGCACTGCACCTATCACTGCCCTGACCGTGATCCAGCCAGCGATCATCACCAGGTGCAGGTACCCCAAGATCGCCTGCCCGCCGGACAGAAGCTCTCAGGATTTATCTGCCTCGGCGTCAGATTTTCTTATATATATTCGCCAGCTTATCACATGGCCGAGGCTGTCGAGCAGCTACCACTGCGAGAAACGTTTCGTTTGAGAGACGAGGTATGGGAAATGAGCTGCTGTGCCTGCTCGATCTGGGTCGGAGAAATAAACTGTAAACTGAAGATCATTCAGCTTCTTTTCATGATAGTTGTAACTCGACTCCGTGCGGGGTCACGTTCATGCAAGTTGTTGGATGGAAGCAAAGCATGGTCCGCTACAGTGCATGGAAATCATGATGACAAGCCAACAAAACGAGATCAATCATCCACAATCATAATAACACGATAGTCCGTTTCAAAAATAATAATAGCACGATACCGGTGCGTACACAAATATTTGGTGGAGAATATCTCAAGGCTACCAAGGACAGGTTGACACGTAGGGGATGGCTAGCTCTGATTGTCAAGAAATTATTCTTGACAGAAACTTTAATATCGGTGCGCTTGTCTGACGCGGCTGAAGCATATGCAGCGGGTGTGCAAGTTGGGCTGGGTGCTTGGATTGCATCCTGCAGTGCAGTGTCTGCATGCGAATATGTGACACGGCCGATCCAGGAGTGGAAGTGTACCCGCCACCGCCGCATCACACACACGGACACGCGCATCTCGCTGGCGCAAGCAGTGGCGATATCGCATCCGATCTCCATGAACAATGCATGCACGCGATCTGATCATGCGGCGCTCAGAAAGAGATTTGTCACCGCCCTGGCCACCACGAGTTTGAAACTATTACTGGTACGATTCGTGGCACCAAATTAAGAAGGATTTAGTTGTGCTTGTGGCGCGTCACAGAATGGCCGCCTTTTTTTGATGGCCGCCTTATTAAACTAGACATCTTTATCGTATTTATTCGGCGACTTTGGGAGCTTATTATTATCAGCCGTCGATTTGGACATTAGTACGGAAGAGTAGTGTTCTCTAAAGGAAAATAATAATGCCACCAATAATATCAGTTTTTTGATAAAGCCCAAATAATATCAGTACTGGCAGCATGGCAGAGTAGAAGTACGTTAGCACGCACGTGGTTTGGCAGGAAGCTACACTTGACAGTTGCGTTGCAACAGCCAACAGGCCGTCCTAACACTACCCCGAGCACGCACGCTACTCACGCGCCATGTACGTGCGTTCGGTTTGGTTTGTCATCGCGAGTCGCGTTTCTTCCGGCGCGGCCAGTTCGGCCGTGCCGGTGCGTGGTTCAATCCATTCATTGTTTTCTTCCGGCACCGGCGGTAGGGTATGGACGCATGGTAGGGTAGGGGAGGAGCGGCGAGCGGGACGCGTCTCCGTCCATTTCCTTGGTTTTCCATGTGTCGCCGCGTGGGTCAGTTCCCGGCCCCCTCAACCTAAGTCGACGGCGGGGACACGACGGGACTGGACCGCCATCACGCGTGTGCACCGACGTCCGACGGCACGGCGCCGGCCGAGTCATCAGAAAGATGGTCGTGCCGGGTGCGAGCCAGCCGCGTTTGGTGCGGCGTTGCCGTCTCCTCCGTGCTGTTCGGAGGCGGCCGACGTGTCCGTCCATCGGGCTGATCGTGCCTTGCTTGGAGGAAGAGAAGCCGAGTGATACCCGTATTTGTCTATACTCGAGGGGGCACGTTTCGTCCGAAAACGATCATTCACCAAACTGATTCTGAAGAATGGGACTCTCCAAAATGGATCGGTTGGATACGTGCCTCGAGGGTCAGAAGGGCGTGGCGAGTGCAACATCGAACATCACGACATCGCATGGAAGAGATGCCGTGCAACGCTACCTCATGACAGCAACGACCGGCGAAGATCTTAGATCAGGGCCTTGATTACCGGCCGTTAGGCACAGAATTTCTTCATTAATGCCGGTCCATGTCACATCATTTTTCTCAGACCCCTAGCAGTCTCTGCTGCCGTGAGTCTCCTCTTACGTTTACGTGTGACACGCATGACGCGTGGTTAGTCAACTCGCGCGCCGTTTCTTTTTCCGTGACTTGCGCTGTTGCTGCTGCTACGTTGTACTCCTGCCTAAGTAAATTATAAAGCAGGACGTACGACTCAAGCCAAAGCTCGCGATTCAAACTTCAAACACGCGCCAAACCATCTTGTTCGAGCAACTCCAACGGCCCCGACCTAAACGGACGACGATTTCGTCCGCTTTTTGTTCGTTTGGGTTGACCATCCGCCCTGTTTTTGATATAGGTCGAGAGCGCGCCCAACGCGCAAACTCATATGTGCCGGCCTGGCCGGCTGACCGTCCAATTTTACATTGATTTGCATTCAACATATTATCAAATGAAAATGTTTTGTCTGGCCGCCCAAACAAATAGATAGTTTTACAAGCCAAATACAAATAAAAATGTTTCACATAGTTTTGCAAACAAACAAAGGAAGATACATTTATTGGTTGCCAACATGAGCCCACATATACTCAACCAAATCATTTTGCAGTTGCACATGAGTTTCCCAATCACGTATGTCTTCATGAAATTGAGCGAACTGCTCAAATGTTGCCGATACTCCATGCTCAGGTACAACATTCTCACCCTGAAACTGAAAGCCTTGATCGTACAGACGTTCCGGGCGCTCGTCTTTTACGGTCATATTGTGCATGATCACACAAGCAGTCATCACCTCCCACAGTTTTTTGCGTGCTTCAAATATTAGCAGGAAACCGAACGATGCCCCATCGAGATTGCAAAACACCAAAGGCACGCTCGACATCCTTCATAGCAATCTCTTGCTCTTGGGCAATTTTTTTCCTTTTCTCTCCGACAGGGTTGGGTATTGTCATGACAATAGTGGTCCGTTGAGGATAGATACCGTCATCTAGATAGTACCATTTGTCGTAGTTGTGACCGTTGACAGTAAAGTTCACCGGTTGGCTGTTGCCTTCGGCAAGCCTAGCAAACTCAGGC
Organism: Secale cereale; assembly: GCA_902687465.1. Classification (NCBI taxonomy): domain Eukaryota; kingdom Viridiplantae; phylum Streptophyta; class Magnoliopsida; order Poales; family Poaceae; genus Secale; species Secale cereale. Next base: position 896,921,486 of record LR738711.1, on the reverse strand, counting down.
GAGCGCTGAAGCACGTTGATATCATTGTGTGATCCAGCCATGCTTAAGAAAGAGTGTCAGATCCAATGATCTTGAGACGCCACGGCCTCTAGTATGACAGTGCAAGCCCTGACATGTCCCTTATACTGCCCTTGCCAAGCAGAAGGGCAGTTCTTCCACTCCCAATGCATCCAGTCTATGCTGCCAAGCATCCTCGGGAAGCCCCTGCGAGCATTCATCGCCAACAAACGGGCTGCATCTTCAGTTGTCGGCTCTCTCAAGTACTCAGGGCCAAACACAACAATAACAGCCTTGCAGAACTTATACAGGGACTCTAGGCATGTAGACTCCCTCATACGGACGTACTCGTCAATGAGATCACCGAGCACTCTGTATGCAAGCATTCAGATGGCGGCAATGCATTTCTGATAAGAGGAGAAACTAATCTTGCCGACGGCATCCTCTTTGCACTCGAAGTAGTCATCATAGCCGACCACTCCCTCTCTAATACGGTTGAAAACATGCCTACTCATACGGAAACGGCGGCGGAATTTTTGATGTTTGAACAATGGGTTTTTGTATCAAAGTAGTCATTCCAAAGAAGGAAATGCCCGCTCTCTCGGTTGCGATTCAACGCCGGAAGGTGGCCCGGAATGGAGCCACGGAACAACGGCCGCTGGCTGTTGAGGTGGTGATGGACCAACACGGCAGCCAATATCTCCTCCTCCTCGTCGGACGACAAATCATCAGAGTCGCAAAGGAAATTGTGGAAAAAGAACTCGTCAGCGGAGTCCATTTCGTACCTTGCCAAACTGCCAAACTGCTTGCGAGCGTTGAAGAAGGAGACGGCCGGCGAGGGGAGTCGCGGCGCCCACAGACCAGCTAGCTGCCCTGCCAGCGTTCGACGAGCGTGCTGGTCGGATGTGGCAGGGGCGGCGAGGCGGCTTCTTTGTTGCGGGCGGCTGTGCGGTACGGGAAGCGGCGGTTTGCTCCCCGACGGCAAAAGGGCGGTGGCGGGCGACGGAGGAAGGGGCGGCGTTGCTGGGCGGATGTGGAGGCGACGGCAGCTGGAAGAGTCGCCGGCAAAAATGGGCGGCGGCGTCGGCGACGAAGGAGGCGGACGAGGGTTGCTTGTTGGCCGGGGGGTGAGAGGGGAGGCCAATGTACCATAGACGAGCGGGCCCGGGGATAAGAGTAGGCGAGCGCGCGCTTCCGTCGCGTGTCCGCGCGGACGCAAATCCGGCTAAAAAATGGGCCGGAAATGAATCGACCGCGGACAAAAACAGACGCGTGTCCGTTTGGGTCGATGCGTTGGTCTTCCTTTTGTGTCCGCGTCGACCCAAACGGACGACCGCGGATGAAATGGGTCGCCCAGTTGAAGTTGCTCTTCCATCCTTGCGCGTGCTGCTTTCGGAAAACATGTAGCCCATGGCAGCAAAAGTCAACACACACCATGGCAAAAAGAAATGCTCGTTTGCGACAGTTGTGCAGAGCTAGCCAAACCATTTCATTCAATTAATTTTTTTTCTTGGTTTCCCCCCGGCCACAACTGAACGAGCTAGCTGGTTCATCTGTTTTACTCATCTACAAGTAAAGATTTCTTCGGTGCCAGTTGACCTCTGTTTCGTTCTTACTACTAGTAGCACATTACAAAACGAGCTAGTGGTATGAAAAACAACCCATCTATGTATGGCATCCATTGATGCTAGAAGTGGGCACATACCTAAGCACATTTCTTTATCCGATCCACACTACTTATGCATCCATGCATGTGGCCGCGCCAGCCAAACGTTCGTCCGTCTCCTGCTGCAGCTTCTCCTCTCGGCGGTGACGTGATCGGCATCATGACGATGGATTAAACAAACTAAGCAAAACATCGAGCCTTTCGAGCCAGACAAGCTAAGCACGTATGGCTCCAAATTCCAACCAAAGTTCATTTCGTCTCGTCCGGTGTCGCGCCTTCTAGTTGCAGGGGTGGCCAGACGTTAGGCATGCAGGGGGCTGTGGTTCCTTGCAATCAAACACCTGCAGCACGCCAAGTGCCCACTGCGATGTGACCCTCTACTAGCACTACCACATAAACTGATAGTTTAGCAATAGATAAGGGCATATTGATTCGTCATCCGACTTTTGAGTGACATGCTTGATACTGCCTCTCGCCGAAAGAAACTGCGTTCTTTGGGAACGTTAGGTTTGGTGACAACCGGCGAGTCGACAACGTTGCCGCCCGGGATATGTTGCCGCGTCGGCTGGGAACATTTGTTCGATGGGTCTCCGCATGCAGCCTGTCGCCGTCGTCGGTCGCCAGAGTCGGCTTGCTTCGCGCCAAAATAACCGCGCCGGTTTCCACCCAACAGAGGACCTGCCCTCTCTTGAAATAGGCTTTGGCCTTCCTATATAGATATAGCAACCATCCGATACATCTAAAAATTCACTGTTGGGGCAGACAACACAAGCACGTCCAAAAGAAATAAAAAAAGAAGGAAAAATAAACTAATGACAACAGAGTCGGATCGACGAAAACGATGATGGTCCGCAGTCGCTGCGCCCTCCGAAGATTTCCACCGCACTCCTAGCACTTCGGACCACCGCATACCAAGCAACACCTCCAGGAAGGAACGCGACGATGACGACGCTGCTGTCCGGACCGGTCCTAGGGTTTCCGTCGGTACGCGGAGGGGCATGGGTGAGGGGGATACTCGAGGAGCATTGGGGCTTTGGGAAAATAGATATAAAAAAAGGAACCACAATGATTCGAACCAATGGCCTCGGGGGCAAAGTAAAGCACGCCGTTGCATGTGCGGAGGCGCGTCAGATCCGACGACGGCGGTGGTTGGCCCTATCACGGGCAACATCGACTGTAGCGCGTCGGGCCGCCCGGTCACGGGAGGCGGTGGGCGGCGACGACTTATACTGCGGCGGAGCGTAATCCGGCTTCTGATCGACAACGGCGTGGAGGGCCTGGTGGGCTGCTTAGCGGCACCTACAGTCAGATCTGATCTGGCCGGTGCAGCCGTCGGGGGTGGCCATCTCCTCCGTTGGAGGTGGTAGGCCTAAGGCTGGATGATCAGATTCCGAAATTCGTCATATAGTTCTGGCAACGTGTCGGGAATACATAGTTGCTGGTAAAAACTGAGCCGATGTCAGGCGATGGCGGCGTTCTGTACCGTTACCTTGATGAAGGCATCGTCGTGCAACGACTGTCAACCCACTCGTGCTGTTTCGAGGGAAACCCTAGGATCTGGTCTACCAGGTCAGACGATGGTGGTACTGCGGTGTCGTTTCTCTCTTGGGAGCATCGTTTGTGCAGCAGCGTCGAAAGACAGAGGCAGGAGGTGGAGTGTTTTCGTCTTGCACGGAGCTTCGGTGGAGATGTCAAGTCATGCCTGGCGACAGGTGCCACATTGTGTCATGACTGGTCAGCGCTGCTACGCACGACAGATCTTTCGGAATCTTCACGTCTGCATGGACAAGCGCGGGGAGGCGGCGCCGTTGGGTGTCGTGGTGGCGTCGACGGATGGATAGACTAGAAAGGATGTTGCGGATCTCTCTCCTGAAGATGGGTCAGCGGTCCTATGATGTTGGCGGCGTCTAAAACATGTGCATGTGGTTTACGCTTTAGGTCTGTTGAACCAGTGGCGGAGCTAGAAGCAGATTGCGCCTGGGGCTAAGCTATGTGAGTGAAAAATTTCTATGATTTTCTATACTTTCTCTAAAGAAATTACAGGGGAATTTGTTACTAGGCCTGGGGCTATAGCCCCAACTGCCCCAGGCCTGTCTCCGCCACTGTGCTGAACCAACTGTTCGTTCCGATACGTTATGTTGATGGATCAGCGACAACACCGATATAGATATGAGGAGTGAGAGCACTTCGCATTATCATGTTTTGTAGGTGTGCGTGATGGTATCGGGTAATTTAATGTATGTTTATCTTAGACATCGATGAAATAATAAATAAAAAGGATCATATACATCGATTCATGCAGAGGCCGGGAGTTTTAACCTCCTTTTTAGAAAAAGTCAGGGCAACGCACATGTAATGCCCCGGATGTAATACTTTCCCTTTTGGGCTAATAATATATCTCTGGCTTCATCTATTTCCATTTCGGGTTCTTTGTCTTTCGGGCTTTCGTCGTTTTGTTGTGTGAGTGTGTGGCATTCATTCATATCATGTAGACATGTGCATTGCTTTGCTTTTGTGTAGTGGGTTGCATCCGGTTCGTGGCGTTTCTTCCCGTTGTCCGTTTCGCGTTCCGGAGCTCCCTCACGTGTCCGTGACGTCCCGTAGGCCTACTTTGTTGTTCGGGCGTTTTTCGTTACCGGTGTGCCGCGAGGTTGTGTTGTGTGTTGTTGTTTTGTTGTGTGCAACCCGCCTCTCAAATCACGTCTCGTTTGGACTCCGTTGACTTTTCCCTCAGTTGCTCGTGTGGGCCCGATGTGCCTTCACTTCGTGTCCCGGGAATACCCCTGTTGCAGTCTCTTTTCTCCGTCTAGTCCTTTTAAATCATCCCCGCGATCGGATCCGTTGGATCAGATCGGAGGGCTCCTAAACACCCCTAGCCTCCAAACCCTAGTCTAAAACTGCTATAAATAGACCCCTAGTCTATTTGGCATGTCCCCTTCTTCTTCCTCCTCTCTCCCTTCTTTTTTTTCCTTTTTCTACTCCAGATCCAGAATATCTGCCCGGGATCCCGAGGGAATCCCTCGATCTACCAGCCCTCCGACCGGACCTCGTTCGAGGCGAGGTCAACGCCGCCGCTGTCGTCCACCGAACGGGCCTGCCTCCTCGACCGGTCGCCTCGACCGAGCGCCCGCTCGCCTGGGTCCGGGGGGGACCAGTTCCCCGGCCCGTACCGCATCCTCCGTTCGCCAGTCCGCCTCTCCAGGCCCGTACGACCGCGCCCCACCGAGGACCGAGCGGGCCGCCGCGCCGCATCGGCCCGCCTCCACCGCGGCCTGGGCGCCAGCCTCTGCCGGGCCGCCTCGCCCGCCTCTCCGCCCCGCCGCGCCGGGCCACCGCGCCACCGGGCCGCAGCGTTTCCACCGGCCCACCGCCCCTTCCCAGATCTGCAGCCGGGCCGCCTCCCTCCTCCTACCGGGCCTCCGCCGCACTGTAGCCCCGCGGGCCCGCACTTTTTGCCAGATCCAGATCTGATCTGAGGTCCAGTTCAAACCCTAAGCCTCTGTTTTCCCTGATCTGAAGTGCTAACTTTGAACTGCTCTAGATTGGTGCCTGTTGCTCCGTTTTGCGCGTGTAGCATGTCCAGATGTTCGTGGAGATGTCCTCTACGTTTTACCTGTTGTAGTCTTGCATGTTAGATGTCGTCTTGACACTTGTTTTGCTGTTACAAGAGTGCATGATGATATAAACTGCTGTTATGTGTTATTTTCATGCCACCTTTGACTTGTGATAACTTTTAGCTCGTTTGTCCAAACGATGCAAATGACATGTCCACGTGTTCGTCTCGTCACGAACTACGTGTTGTGTGTGATAGGTTGCATGGTAGATTTTTTGTTTCCTTGTTATCATCGTTGCAAAGTGCCATGTTCACATGTTGTGTTTTTACTTGTTATGAAATGCCATCTTGTTGAGCTCGTTGTAATCGGTGTGTTCACCACAATGAAGCATGCTTGTGTGTTTCGGGATCACTTTCATATGTATTTTGATGAGGTGCTTACCCCTTGCCATGTTTAGTTTCGAGGTGTCTTAAACATGCTCTTTTCTGTGCTATGATGATATTGCTGTTTTAGGACTTAGTGAAATTTCACTAAGTCTGAAATCTGTAACGTTCCGATGCCATGTTCGTGTGATGTTGTAGGACAAAGCATGATAGTTTTGGGGTGGATTTTGATTGTTCCTTTAAGTATATATTGTTGTCTTTCCATCCATGTCCTCACATGTCCATTTGAGTGGCTGTAGCATGTTTATCTTTTGCTCCAAACTTTCAATAAAATTCTGCTGCCAGAATTTTATTTCAAAGTTCTTTATGTCCAAGATCATTGCTATTGATCCGTGACTCCGTTGGGGGTGCACTTTGGACCTAGTTGCTGTACTTTATATCTAGTTTGTGTTCAAGTCCTTTGCCATGCTTTTTGGGTGCTGTAGATTAATTATTTTGAGCTCCCAAGATGCTATGTTGCTGTAATTTTCAGTTTTCGCTCAAATCTTGTTTCGGGCATAACTTTTAGCCCGTAACTCCGATTTCAGCGAATCTTATATCAAACTTGGGTGATTTTCTGTGAAGATTATTAATATCAGCTTGTTATCTTGTTTTGAGGTGTTTTGCTTGAGTGATGTTTTACGTGCTCCATGTGCATCACTAGTGCATCCATCATGCATACATGTTTTTCGAGTGCGCATTGCATTTTGTTGATTGGTGCTTGGTGTGTTTGTCTTGTTTAGAGCCGGAAGTTGAGCACGAGTTTTCCAACGAGGTTGAGCACGAGGTTTCCAACGAGTTTGAGCACGAGGACCCTTCTTTCGATCCGAACGTCTTCTCTTCAGGCAAGATGACCGAACCCCGATAACTTTACTATCTTCGCCTATTGCTAGTAGTCTCGATCTATAGTTTTGCCTCGATGCCCATGTTCTTCTTGTCAGCCTCCTACTTGTAACCAATTGCCATGTTTAACCACCCTACCTATGCAAACCGTTGCTTGGCTAAGTACGCTTCGCTCAGCCCTTCTTATAGCGTTGCTAGTTGCAGGTGAAGTGAAGATGCTTGCTCCATGTTGAAGTTTGGTTGGGTTATATCACACTATATAAATGCTTTAATTGAAATCATCTATATATTGGCAAGGGTGGAAGGCTAAGCCTTTTGCTTGGTGATTTGTTCCACTCATGC
>LR738711.1:896844818-896914465 GCA_902687465.1 Secale cereale | reverse complement strand
CGCTAAGTGCTAAGTCTTTTCCAGCAAATCCCAACATTGGTACTATTTGCCTAATAACAAACTAAACTTGCATAGGGAGTTATAAACCCTTTTCTTAATCAACAACCCCGGGCCAGTGCTCCACATGAGTGTTGGTCCGAAACGGGGAGCCTGCGGGGCCACCTCGAGGAAACTCAAGGTTTGGTAAAAACCCGTAGCTTCGCCCATCCGGTCGTGTCCTGAGACCTAGATACGCGCGGCTACGATCAGGGTGTCGACACGCCGGGAGGATTTGCTGGATTAGCCTTACCTTAGTTCGGTTTAACTTGAGCACGGGATTCCGAGGATACTCGGGTCTTCCCACTTTGGAGTTGCGACTCCGCGGATCGTGGGCTTGTAATGGGTCAAGTTGGAACACCCCTGCAGGGTTTGAACTTTCGAAAGCTGTGCCCGCGGTTATGTGGCAGATGGGAGCTTGTTAATTCGGGTTGTAGATAACTTGACACAATGTTACTAATACACTACCAGCGTGTGTTCCGTGACCGTCAATTTCCGAATAGGGATTCGGGAGTTGAACACGGAGGGGTTATGCTTGTGAGCTTGTAGCTAGGATCACTTCCTGATCACTTCTCGCCGATGCCTTCTCTTCTCGCTCTCACTTGCGTAAGATAGATGCTAGTTGCTGCTGCAGACTTGTTCTTTCTTCAGCCTTTCCTTCACCTAAAGGCTTTGATAGTTCTGTTACCCGGGAACGGGATTGCTGAGTCCTCTGTGGCTCACAGTTACTTCACACACCAGATGCAGGTCCAGCTGTGAGCTATCCCGGTGATGGCACCGAGCTGGATTGGGAGTACGACGAGGAGCGTAGTCGTTACTACGTGCGCTACCCGGACGATCAGTAGTGGAGACTCTTACTAGGATTCGATCCGCCTGTGGTTGTTTTATTTATCTGAGTTTGGTACTTTGACATTTGGCTTTTGCCCTTAGAGGGTTGTAGTGATCTTAATGTTTGATGTTTGAGACTTCTATTGTTATTCTGTGACGTGGCGATTGTAAGCCAACTATTTTTAAGTTTACTATCCCCTCTTTTACATGAGTTGTGCAAAGATTACCAGACTTGAGATCATTCTAGGATGAAATTATGCCTTTAAGTCGGGCCTCGACCCGTAGGAGGTATAACTCCATCCTGGGCATTACAGCACATAGAGAGCGCACCAGAAATAGCCGGCCCGGTTATAGCGGTAGCCAGAACGGTTCTGATTTAAGTTTTGGAATCTTCTGGAAGGTTCAGCTGTTTTGCTGGATTTGGGAACCTTCCTACTGGTATTCTTCGGTTTCCGAATGTTTCCTTTTCCTTTTTTTTCTTAAATGTCCTAGTTTTCAAATGTTTTTAACAATTCAAAAAAGTCCATGTCTTTAAAAATGCTTCTGTTTTTAAGTTTGTAATTTCATGATATTTAAGTTTTAAAAATTTGTTCACAAATTCAAAAAAATTGGAATTATAAAACGTGTATGTGTTTTCCAAAAAATATTAGCGTTTCCAAAATTTGATCACAAATTAAAGAATGTACACGTTAATGTTTCGGATTTAAAAAAAATAATCGCTGCAGTGTTGCTATCGGAAAACTCATTCGCTACATTATGAAAACAGAGTTTCTACGGGCAAACGCCTCATGGCGGCCCTGGCGAACGCTATATGTCACTCCCCATTGTGATTATATGTAGCCTAGACCGCCTTCGCCATCATTTCCATCTAAACTGGTTGCATGCATTCTCCTTGACGTCTTAAGTTAATGTTTCTTTTCAAACTCCATCGACCGAATATAATCCGCATGCATGGCCCAATGAATCCAATCCACAAGAGTTTGGAATTCTGAGCTGTTGGGTTGTTGCCACTCTTTCAGTTATGTCTCCTGGATGTCACTCGTACCTAAACTATAACTAACTTTTGTCACTGTGCATGGATAACCTTAATGAAAGCTTGGGCTGCTGGAGTAGTTGCCGAAGCTAGCTGCATATGATTAGTTAGGCCGGTCACAACTCATAAACACGCACGAGGACACAGCGCCAATGATGAATCATGTACAATATGTTCTGCCTGAAGTGAAAGTAATAGACATGCACCAATTTGTCCAATTGTCATTTGATTAAGCAGTGTACCTTCCGTAACGCGCATGGTAACGTTCAAAACTTGGTCGTTACTGGAAGCATGGCCGGATCAAAGGTAGTCTGAATTTGACGACACTGATATTTCTCCCCAAATCCAGGGAAATATCAAAAGTCTTGGCAGGTGGTTCATTTGACCATACCGTACATCAACTGTGTCCGCGACGGCTCTAGTACATTAGATTCAGCTGCAGACCAATCGTGGTTCATCATTCCCCTTCCTTTTCTTTGCGAAATACTCCATCCTTGCCTGATTGAATCGTTAGCACGGCCTCTCTTTTTTTCTGTTTCAACCCATTTTCTCCGCACATAACGTGTACCAAATGTATGAAAAGGTGTCAATGGGATGGTTGTTGGAAATATGAGCAGATTACTACGAGATTTAATCCGAATAAATAGAAGGTAAATCATGACAGCAAAAACAGAGATTAAACTAATCATGCGAACTAGCATATTAGATGAACATATCACATCTAGGGCACGTACTAGAAACATGAATTCTACCACGATCTCGAACAGGAAGGATAGAAACACGTACGGTGCAGCGGGAGCAGCACCGCCGGCGCCGGTGTCGGTGTTGTCATCCATGTCGTTGAGTATTTAGGTTGCCGAGGTCGGGGAAGAAGTCTTCATTGGCGAAGTCGTCGCTGCCAGCAGTCGCGCGAGTGCGTTCCCCAAAAACCTGATCGCCCCTCTCCCGTACAGGATCACAAGAGGCGGGGTTCCGGAGGCCTACTGTCCCTTCTCGCGGTGCACGCCGGAAGGAGGGATGGAGAAGACTTGTATGGCGGCGCAATGATCTGGAACGGTGGTGCGAAACCATATGTTGTGGCGGTGGCTAGGGTAGACGTTTGTCTGGCTATATAATGCGGGTTTAGTTGTGCTTGTAGCGCGTCACATAATGGCCGCCTTATTAAACTAGACGTCTTTATCGTATTTATTCGGCGACTTTGGGAGCTTATTATTATCAGCCGTCGATTTGGTCATTAGTACGGAAGAGTAGTGTTCTCTAAAGGAAAATAATAATGCCACCAATAATATCAGTTTTTCGATAAAGCCCAAATAATATCAGTACTGGCAGCATGACAGAGTACAAGTACGTTAGCACGCACGTGGTTTGGCAGGAAGCTACACTTGACAGTAGCGTTGCAACAGCCAACAGGCCTTCCGAACACTCCCCCGAGCACGCACGCTACTCACGCGCCATGTACGTGCGTTCGGTTCGGTTTGGTTTGTCATCGCGAGTCGCGTTTCTTCCGGCGCAGCCACTTCGGCCGTGCCGGTGCGTGGTTCAATTCATATTCATTCATTGTTTTCTTCCGGCACCGGCGGTAGGGTAGGGGAGGAGTGGGATGCGTCTCCGTCCATTTCCTTGGTTTTCCATGCGTCGCCGCGTGGGTCAGTTCCCGGCCCCCTCAACCCAAGTCCACGGCGGGGACTGGACCGCCATCACGCGTGTGCACCGACGGGCGACGGCACGGCGCCGGCCAGGTGCCAGCCGCGTTTGGTGCGGCGTTGCCGTCTCCTCCGTGCTGTTCGGAGGCGGCCGACGGGATACTGTCGCTCGCGAGTGTCCGTCGATGGGGCTGATCTGATCGTGCCTTGCTTGGAGGAAGAGAAGCCGAGTGATACCCATATATTTGTCTATACTCGAGGGGGCACGTTTCGTCCGAAAACGATCACTCACCAAACTGATTCTGGATGGGACTACAAAACGATTTAAATCGATACGTATCTCAAAGGTCAGAAGGGCGTGGCGAATGCAACAGCGAGCATCACTAAATCGCGTGGGAGAGATGCCGTGCAACGCCACTACTTCATGACAGCAACGACCGACGGAGACCAGGGCCTTGATTACCGCCGTCAGGCACAGAATTTCTTCACTAATCCCGGTCCATGTCACATCATTCTCGGACCTCTCTTTTGTTGCAAGGGTCCAGCGCTTGTTATGTCTTAGCTTCACTTTGGCCCTCATTTTGCGAAGACTTTAGTGGTTTCGTTATATGTTTGGTTTGGTTTGTAAGACTTATTCGTATGTGATGGATGTTGCCTGTATGGCTTTATTAATTTAAAACCGGACGCTTCTAGCGTCTACGTTCCAAAAAATATATATCTTGGACCTCTGCACTCCATGTTCGGCAACGTAGCACAACAGTGGGGTGGCGAAGCAGACGTGACGATCAACTAACTAGCAGTAGCAGCAGTCTCTGCTGCGGTGAGTCTCCTCTTACGTTACGTACGTACGTGCGACACGCATGGCGCATGGCGCATGGTTAGTCAACTCGCGCGCCGTTTCTTTTCCGTGACTTGCGCTGTTGCCACCACCTTGTACTTCCTGCCCAAGTAAATTAAAGCAGGACGTACGTAGGACGGCGACTGAAGCCAAAGCTCGAAGTTCAAGTTCAAACTTCAAACACGCGCCAAACCATCTTGTTCCGTCCGCGCGCGTGCCGCGTTCCGAAAACATATGCAGCCCATGGCACCAAAAGTCAATACACACCACGGCAAAAGAAATGCTCGTCTGTGACGCTCGTGCAGAACTAGCTGGTTCATCTGTTTACTCATCTACAAGTAAAGATTTCTTCGGTGCCAGTTGACCTCTGTTTCGTTCTTACTCACATTACAAAACGAGCTAGGCGGATGGAAAACAATCCATCTATGTATGGCATCCATTGAGCTACGGGTGGGCACATACCTAAACACATTTCTTTATCCACGGTTCTACAGCCATGCATGTGACCACGCCAAACGTTCGTCTCCTGCTGCAGCTTCTCCTCTCGGCGGTGACGCGATCGGCATCATGACGATGGATTAAACAAACCAAGCAAAGCATCGAGCCTTTCGAGCCAGACAAGCTAAGCACGTACGGCTCCAAATTCCAACCAAAGTTCATTTCGTCTCGTCCGGTGTCGCGCCTTCTAGTTCCAGGGCTGGCCAGACGTTAGGCATGCAGGAGGGCTGGTTCCTTGCAATCAAACACCTTGCAGCACGCCAAGCGCCCACTGTGATGTGACCCTCTACTAGCACTACCACATAAACTGATAGTTTGTCAATAGATAAGGGCATTTTGATTCGTCATCTGACTTTTGAGTGACATGCTTGATACTGCTTCTCGCCGAAAGAAAATGCGTTCTTTGGGAACGTTAGGTCTGGTGACGACCGGCGAGACGACAACGTTGCCGCCCGGGATATAGATTGCCGCGTCGGCTGGGAACATCTGCTCGATCGATGGGTCTCCGCATGCAGCCTGTCGCCGTCGTCGGTCGCCGGAGTCGGCTTGCTTGGCGCCAAAATGACCGCGCCGGTTTCCACCCAACAGAGGACCTACCCCGGCCCGTGTATTCACCAAACTTTGCTTAGAGATGAGGCAGTACCGCAGTAGTGACAGCACTGGTAAATAGGTAGTTGAACTGAATTTCAATGCATACAGTAGCATAGCGTTCAATGGAAGAATACTATAATATGGGCTGATACAGAGAATTTGGCGACAATTGATTAGTCGGAGGAGGAATGATCATTTGCATGCTGGGATTGGGACGGGGTGGAGTTTGGTAAGGCTTTGCTTTCAGTGCTGATTGTGCTGCCCTGTGTCCTGCATCCCCCGCGTGCCCCTCGTGTCACGTTCCGTAGATGCTAGATTAGCCTATGCTATGCTACGCTTGTGTGCAGGGCGACATTTCTAAGAATAAGATGACGTAAGCGGGCTATAAGAATTTAAATAGTACTTCCCCCGTTTCAAAATATAAAAACGTTTTTAATACTAATACTGTCAAAAACATTTTTATATTTTGGGACGGAGGGCGTATATCTTTTCTGATTTGGAAGGGAAGAGAAGAAAGCAGAGAAGCGGGATGTGTAGACTTACAGCTGGCTGTAGCATGTGCCTAAGAAGCTATGTGAGAGTGTATGGTGGGTCATATGATAGAAAAGTAGTACTTTCTTGTAGCCCGCTACTATACGTGTTGGCTATTATATTGGCTACAGATGACATGCCAAGATGTTATAGCCATCAACGAGCTATATTATTAACCATGCTCTCAGCCAGGCCAGAGTCTACACCGTGAAAATTTTGTCCCACCTACGGCCATTGAGGGTTTTTCGAAACGGAGGGTAATTCAGCTTCTGCATCAATTAGTAATGCAAAATCCAACAGCCAAACAATATTGAATCGAAAATAAAACGAAGAACAAACCTTGAGGTCGTATACCTCGTGACAGTACCTTTCCCAGATAGCCACTAATCTCTATGATACAAGACACAACATAAACGAAAAATACACAACTCCTAGGCTACGCCTTCAGAAGGGATCACCGCACGTGCGCTGATGTTGGCGAGTCCACCACAAGGTTGAACTCTGGATTCTCATCCCAAAACCAAGCTTCAATCCAGCACCTTCAGTAAGGACACGACACACGCGCAAGACCACATACTCTGATCAGAGATCTTGTGTTTCCACCGAAGTGTATAAACTCGTCGTTGAAGCCGTCTGTACCATCCGCCCTTATCCATCTACCGACACCTCGATAGTCGGATACCTCTGGAGGATATAACAGAAGACAAAGACGTCACATACCATCTGCCTCCCGCTACTGTCGCACCATCTTCGATCCAACGGCAACATGTTAAACATGACAACTCCGAAATCGCCCAACAACTCCGAAAGAGGCACATGTGTCACCTGCCGAGCAGCATCGAACCTGATCTGTTGATGGAGGGACGTCCCATATCGCCACCAGCCTAAGAAGGCTGTCAACACCTCGAGATCCAGACATATGTTCGATGCTGCTCGGAGTCTGTCGCTGTTGATGAAGAGGGGCCGCCGCCCGATTTCGGTCGCTAAAGGGAGCACCCACCATCGCGCCAACCATTGTCGTCGCCCATACAACGGCAACTGCCGTCGTGATCCAACATCAAGCGTTGTCAACGCTGGAGGAAGTTTCGACCGCTACGCGCGTCCTGCGACGAACCCGGACACGGGATCCCAAGGTCTGCCGCCATCGACGCCGCCACAAGGACCCACCACCTGGCCCATCATCCCCGGTGGAGGGGATGTCGCCACCACCATGGTCGGATCCGGGCTAGCCGTCCCTGTCGCCACCGCCAAGATCGGATCTGAACTGGGTGCCGCCGCCGCCACCGCCACCTGCCACGCCCAACCCCACCTCCAACTTCTGGCCACGCCCAGCCGATCACCACGCCACGTCCGTCGAGCTCCACCCGTAGGGATGGACCAAAAGCTTGAAGCTCGCGAGCTTAATGAGCACTCGATAGTTCGGCTCGTTAAGGTCGTGGCTCGCTTCTTAATGAACAGAGCAAATCATTGATTTCAGCTCGTTAAGCTTAACGAGCTTAACGAGCTTCACGAGTAGCTCGTTAAGCTCGTTAGTAACAACATAACACATATTTTCATCTTACCTCACAAAATTTTTGTAGCACCTCATCCCATCCACTCAATCTAATCCACATAGAAGGCAACAAAATAGTGCATTCTATTTTGTAGTCATCATCTTCCTTTTTAAAAACCAAATCTACATGCTTATCGTGTGGAACTTAACACATCAAAATCTATTAAAGAGCGCTCGCGAGCGCTCACGAGCTTAACAAGCTTTAAACGAACCGAGCCGAGCAGGGTTTTCTGCTCGTTAATCTTAACGAGCTTAACGAGCCGAACCTTAACGAGCACGAGCTTAACGAGTACGAGCTTAACGAGCCGAGCAGCTCGTTAATCCACCCCTATCCACCCGCACCGCCAAGTGGCTCCATGGCTTGGATCAACACACTGAAGCCGATGTCCCGCGTCGCACGACTTCGAGCGAGGAGAAGGGAGATCCCCACCGCCACGTACGCCAACCGGATTTGAGGCACGCACATCAGCGGCGAGGGAGGAACTTGGAGGAGGAGGACCAGCCCCGGCGGCTAGGGTTCGCCCCCCTCGGTCGCTCGGGGGAGCGACGCGAGGGGGGTCTGGCGGCTCTGTTTCAATTCTGCCAATGAACGTAGAGGTACATGTCAGTCACAAGTGAGGGCCTACTCTTGTTTGTTGGGATGGGACTTGTAGTGTATCCTATACCGCCCGTATGCGCCAAGATTTGAAAAATGGTTTATATGTATATAAGTTATTCACTATTTGATATAGTGTGTAATGCATTCGTATATCATGTCGGTATACTTGTTCGTGTGAGGCCGGGTACCTGTTTCGTGGGGTTACCTATTTGAATACAAATTCAATCATACACAGATAGAGAGATGTCGAAATAAATGCATTATGGCCATTCGCATGTTGTTTTTGTTGATTCCCAGGCCGTTGAGGGGCCTGTGCAAGCCGTGCGCTCGCACACGGCCCCCACAATCAAGGGCTCCCCATTTAGGGTCCATATAGGTGTGTGCATGATCTGAAATATTTCAGTTTTAAGCCGAGCGGTGCCTCTGTCACGTTTTTTATAGACAATCCCGCCAAGCTTTATGTGTTAATGTTCGGAATTTATCAAAAAAAAAAAAACTCGATGCAGTGTTGCTACCGGAAATCCCATTCGCTACAGTATGAAAACCGAGTTGCTACAGGCGAACGCTCTATGTGGCTCATGGTCGGCCCAACAATTGCTCTATGTTACTCCCCACTATGACTATGTAGCATAGGCCGCCTCCGCGATCATTTTCATCTAAACTTGTTGTAGCTTCAACTAGGGTTGCTTGCGCCTCCGTCGTTGTCATCTGAGAATTTAGGTCCCCTCGCCTTCAGCTGCCATCTTGGCGCTGAGAGGTAGGTGAACCTCGGATCTTCAAGACATCTATGTTCTTCGCCATTGTCTAGTAATCATCATAATTTTGTGAAAATAAATTTCCTCTCGTTCTTTTGGTGGTGCCATGAGGTTAGAGAGTTTTCTGTCCTCTCAGATCTGATGACACTACAAGAAATATGTCAACTTGTGACCTTGACTATTGGTCACTGAATGGTCATTATTTTCCATTTGTGACCTTTTTGTGACTAAAAACAGATGGTCAAAAGCTGGTCGTCGTAAACTGAAATTAACGGTCGTAGACGTTTATGATCAAAATATGCCTATTGTCTTGTTTTGGTCACTAGCAGCCTCCCCAGACCACGTAGGCATCCAGCGTGGCAAGCTGATGTGGCACAAGAATCAGCCCGGTCCAATTCAGTGTTTATATCGGCCGAGCCCAACAATTCGGCCTTTTTAATATATATTTTTCCTATGCTTTTATTAGCTGCATGGGTCTAGCCCAACAGTTTAGCATTTGATTTCTTTGCATGGCCCTTTTAACAGCAGGTTTTCTTTTTGATCATATATTTTTCTAGGCCATTTCTTTGCTGGGCCTCTGATGTCTACACACGCTTCTATTCTTGTAGACTATGTTGGGCCTCCAAGCGCAGAGGTTTGTAGGGCAACAGCAATTTCCCTCAAGTGGATGACCTAAGGTTTATCGAACTCAGGGAAGTAGAGGTCGAAGATGGTCTCTCTCAAGCAACCCTGCAACTAAGATACAAGAAGTCTCTTGTGTCCCCAACACACCTAATACAACTAGGAGTTGTATAGGTGCACTAGTTCGGCGAAGAGATGGTAAAATATGGATGATAGGAGTGGCAAAGCAAAGTAATATAAATATGTAATAAAAAGTGCAGCAAGCAAACAAGTGGTAAACGTGAGCACAAATGGTATTGCAATGGTGGAAACAAGGCCTAGGCTTCATACTTTCACTAGTGGAAACTCCCAACAACATTAACATAATCGAATCACATGATATTTCCCATAGACGCACTCGGAGGTCATTCCTTTGTGGTCAAGAGAGGACGAGAATTATGTAGGGCTACAAAAGCACACCTCTAAGTTCGTAGTTCTCAATCTATGGATTTCCCAATGTCACCGCGGCCATCCAAAGATAGTACCACAATCACCACAACATATCTCAAGGATAGTCAAAGACAAGCACCAAGAGACTCTCAATCTTCAATCAACACACAAAAGAGGAAATCACTCATGAAAATATTCTTCTAATCCATGTCCAATAGACCGCTGTCACCTTGGTCTCGGGGATTATACTAGATAAAGACAAGTGAGTATATCAATCCAATACATAGAGGAAGGGGAAATATAATGGGATCACCCTAGATTAGCATAGCCTATGATCACACGAAGATCACATCATGGGAGAGAGAATTGACCACATAGCTACTGGTAGAAACCTCAGCCCCGAGGAGGAACTACTCCCGCATCATGGAGGGAGGAAGCAACGTCGATGGAGATGAATCCGGGGGCACTTCCCCGTCCCGGCAGGATGCCGGCACAGGAATTCTGGTCCCCCGAAACTTGGTGGCGATGGCGGCGGATTCGGAATTGCTTCTGGAGAAAAGGGTTCCGGAATCAGCGTTTTCGCGACGGGGGATAAATATATGCGAAGGGGGGCAACCAGAGGCGGAGAGGGGGGCCCAGGCGCCCTGCCTAGGCGGCCAGGGGTGGGGCCGCCTGGGGTGGCCACCTGGGCTGCCCCTGGCTCCCCTCTGGCCCCACTTCTGGCGCGTGGAAGCTTCTGGAGCGCTGATTTTTTATATATTTTTCCCGGAATTTTTCTGGCAATTTAAGTAATGGGAAAACCTGAAATACAAAAACAGCAGAAAACAGAAACTGGCACTGGGGTGCACTGAGTTAATAGGTTAGTCCAAATATGATCAAAAGTGTATGAAAGTGTATCAAAAGCATAGCAATATCACCCAAAACATGCATGGAGCAAGCATAAATTATAGATACGTTTGGGACGTATCAACATCCCCAAGCTTAATTCCTGCTCGTCCTCGAGTAGGTAAATGATAACAAGCATAATTTCTGTGGTGACATGCTACCAACCATATAAGAACTTTTTAAGTAAACCAATCAAGGCATGTAATTCAATTCAAGTCATAACAAGCAAGAGTCTATATTAGCATTGTAACAAGTAACATAAGAACATAAAGGTGCAAGAGCTCTCGCTGTGCGTGACTCGAATGTCTCCAAATGGTGTTTGCTTGCAAGAAAGGGGATAGGGATATATGAGAGAGTAAAACATAGTTTTTGTATTGTTGAGAACTTAATCTACTAAAGTTTCACACTTGGTCTTCTTTGGAATCTTATCTTGACTCATCCCCAGACCGTCAGCCAGGTACAAGTCAAAATGATCCACTCCCTTTCGATATTTTGAGCACTCATACAATGGATGAGCGTAAGCAAGAAAGCTGACACTTAGGATGGCAAAGAGAGAAAAATGATAGAGGGGGAAGACAAAAAGGGTGTGAAAGGCTCACATCAATGAGGACAATCATCGGCGAGAGAAAGCCAAATGATAGATATGATGTGAGGAGTAGGGATTGCCATGTAACGGATGCACATATGAGCTAAGGTAAGCTCTCCAATGGAACTAGTGGGGGTGCATCCAACTTGCTTGCTCAAGAAGACCTAGAGCTCTTTTGAGGAGGCTCATCATTGGAATATACAAGCCAAGTTCTATAGTGTGAAGGTCCCCACATAGCTATATGCATGAATGATAATCTCTATGGAGTACAAGGTATAAGATGGAGTACGAGTGTGGATCTCTCAAAAGAAATAGTAGTGGGCCCCCTTCTCTCTTTTTATTTCTTTTTTCTCTTTTTTTCTATTTTTTTTTATTTTTTTTGTGGCCTCAATGGCTCTTTCTATTTATCTCTCATTTGTCCTCTTTGGGATCTTTTGATTTTGTCCTCTTTGGGATCTTTTGATTTGTCCTCTTTGGGATCTTTTCCTCACTTTAGGGGCAACACTCTATGTATTACAAGAAGTATAGAAGATCTTTCACACTTTACAAAAGTACTCAACATAAAGAAAATGAAACTATCATGATGTATGCAAATGTATGCCTCTGCCAGTGTAGCAGGATATGCAATGATACTAGCGCGTCATGTAGAAATGATTAGGCAAGGCCCAACTAGCATGCGGCTCATCGATCAAGCAAAAAGCATGTATGACATGAAGATCAAGTCATGAGAAGATGGATGTTGCATGGCAATGTATCTCGGAAAGGCTATGGAAATGCCTTGATAGGTAGGTATGGTGGCTGTTTTGAGGAAGGATATAATGAGGCTTATGATGACAGAGCGTATCGTGCCAAGGATTTGGATGCACCGGCGAAGTATGCGCCAACTCTCGAGGTGAGAAAGGGCAATGCACGGTACCGAAGAGGCTAGAAAAATATGGATAGGTGGAAGTGTCAACTTTCGAATACTCACGTTAGTCCGAAGAACTCATGCACTTATTATCGGTAACTCTCAATCTAATTAGGAGGTTCACAAAGAGACAAGTACCCCGAGGAGGTGTGTATGGGGGTTTGGTTACCCTTGCGCATCCTCGACCCATGGTACGTGAGTGTACTCTAATATTCGATCCCTCCAAAGATTAGTGATCCATTTAGTAGCTAAAGTTCTCAACTATTTTGTAGGTTTTCGAAAATAAACACGGATTGCCCAAAATACGACATCTATCACTAATAGGCTAAATCTCTTGACACCAAAAGTTCAGACATTACTCATGGGAATACCTCAAAACTATTGCAAGTTACTACTAAAATTAAATAGCAACCTCAATTACCTACTTTAAGTTAAGACACACAACTCAGTGCAACAGGCAAACTCTCTTAACAAGATAAACATGAAAACTCAAGAGAGTTCAACAACCAACTAAACAAAAGCTCTTTAAAAAGAAAAGCATGAAAACTAAGAGCTAAACATGACAGCAGCTATGGAAAAACAAAGAACATACACAGCAAAGATAAGCATGAAAATCCTATGTTGTGTTCTAGGTTGAAGTGGAGCGTGTTTCTCTCCCACACAAAGAAAGCTGGGTTCTAACTTGTTATGAACAGCAAGAAAAGCTAAAGAAACTAAAAAGGAAACTAAGAGCAAGACGCTCCAAGCATAGCACATAACGCATGAAGTGATTAAAATATAGTGGAACGAAAGACGAACTGATAATTGTTGATGGAGAAGGGGATGCATGGGGGCATCCCCAAGCTTAGACCCTTGAGTCTTCTTGAATATTTCTTGGGGGTGCACGGGGGAATCCCCAAGCTTGAGCGTTT
Source organism: Secale cereale (assembly GCA_902687465.1). Classification (NCBI taxonomy): domain Eukaryota; kingdom Viridiplantae; phylum Streptophyta; class Magnoliopsida; order Poales; family Poaceae; genus Secale; species Secale cereale. The sequence continues at coordinate 896,901,223 of LR738711.1, read as the reverse complement.
GACCCTCCTGAATCTTCTTTTATCATCTTCCCTCGCACACTTGAAAACTCCCTTCATACATAACTCATCATAATCAGATTAGCGAGGTTAGTACCCACAATAAAATAATTTTTCCCTACTGGAAATAAGGATAATCTTGAAGAGATACTGTTTCTCAAGATTGCCAAAAGGTTTTTGCAAAGAAAAAGCAAGCTTAAGGTCTGCAAAACGAAGAAAAGGTAAAACAGGACAGAATCTGTGAAAAACAGACCAGCAGATAATAAATAATTTTTTCGGGGCACTTCTGCAACTCAAATCAAAAAACTCAGAACAGACGCTCGAAAGCCAATTGTATAGAGCACGCTGTCAAAAAAATTCAGATCAAAAATATGATCTGGTGATTTTATACGAATTTTTCTGTCCAAGGACAGAATCTGCTTTCTGGACAGCACGTCACAACTTTTGAACTTTCTTGCAATCGGAGGCTAAACTTGGCACAAAGCTGAAAAATAAAGATACAATGATGTTGCTACAGTAGTAACAAACATCAAGACCACTAAAAACTGAAAGAACAAACTGAAAGCAAAGATAACAAGGGTTGTCTCCCTAGAGCTCTTTCTTTATAGCCATAAAGATAGGCTTAAGACTTTAATGATGCTCTCGTAGGAATAAGAGTTGAAGAACAAAAGAGAGCATCAAGAAGCAAATACCAAACAAATTTAAGCCTAACATGCTTCCTATGCATAGGAATATTGCAATAGAATAATTCATTGAAGCACAAATCAATAAGCATAGGAAGACAAAACAAGTGCAGCTTCAAAACCTTCAACATAAAGAGATGGAACTTGATATTATTGAAATATCTATAAGCATATGTTCCCTTCTCATAATAATTTTCAGTGGGATCACGATTAAACTCAACAATATAAGCATCACATAAAGCATTGTTACCATGATTCACATGCAAAAAGGTACTCTTACTCTCCACATAAGCATAATCTTTCTCATTGGTAATAGTGGGAGTAGGACTATCATAAACAACTTGAACACTATAGATTAATTGTGTATTAGGAAGATGGTGTTCAACAAGGGAGTAATTCCCTCCATGATTATGACAAGTTTCATAAGGATAATTTCTCCTTATGTCATAGGTACCTTTATAATCACTATAGGTTGGAGTTATAACATCATCATAGTAGAGAAGAGCATTATCATTGCTAGCAACTATGTTTGTAAACATGTTGTCTTTATTCTTACTAGCAAAAGAATTATCAATTATCACATCACTAGTGGGTAAAGGATTTGCAATCCTATCATCCCCAAGCTTAGAGCTTTCCATATCATCACTTTCAGAGTTGGTACCAAAAAGATTTTCAAGATCATAAGTAGCATTATCATCATTTTCCCAATCACAATAAGTAACATGCATATCATAATCAAAATCATCTTCAATAGTACCTACGGACGTATCATCAAGATGATAATTAAGGCAATAAACTTCACCTTCTTCTTTAAACTTACAACCGTTAGGATAAAAGTTGATGGGAGGAATATGCTCAGGCCAGGTTGATACCCATTCTTCTTCCTTCTTAGTCCTCTTCCTCCTCCTCTTCTTTTTCTTCTTCTTCACCTTAGGAGGGAGTGGTTGGAGATGAAGCTTCTCCACATATCTTGGTTTATCATTAGAAACAATAGGGGAAACTTGGGAGAAACTCTCCTTTTTATTAGCAGAAATATAAGAGACATTTTTATACTTTGGTAAAGTTCCCTCCTTTCTAATCTTACTTATGTAATCATTTTCATGGCAATTAAGAACACAATAGAGATGGCAATTTTGCAAAGTGTTTTTTATTCCTATGGCATTAACATCTAGCCAAGAAGTCTTTTCTGATAACTCTTCACACATCAAAAATAACATAAGCTCATCATAAAGATCAGGGGTCATCATGTTATCACACAACTGGTTAACAGTTATGTTTTGAAAGTGCATGCATTGAAAATTAAAGTGACCCTCTATACAGCAAAGTTCACAAGTAAAAGGATAAAGGTCACACAATTCTCTAGCAATTTCATTTAAATCTTTGACCCAAGTGATTGTTCTTTCATGCTTATGTTGCTTACAATACTTCTCTTCTTCAATCATAGGCCTTTCACAAGGTCTATCCACTCCACAAAAATTAACATGCTTATATAAAACTTCATTTTTAGGAATTGGATCATGCATGTTGCAATCATCATGAACAATTTTATTTTCTTTGCAAATCTCTTTAAAAGGTTCATGATGCTTGATCCAATCCTCCTTAGGCATATTAAGATGTGAAGCAAAAGATTTGAGGAAATCAACAAGGAGTTGAGAATCAAGCCCAAACTTAGCACTAAACTTATTAAAACTTGTAGTTTCAACAAAGGACTTAATGCAATCATACTCATAAATTATACCCGACTCTTTACCTTTGTCGATCTCCCAATCTTCAGTGTTCTGTTGAATTCTTTCAATGAGTTCCCATTTAGCATCAATCTTTTCGTTTGTGAAAGAACCCATAGAGGAAGCATCGAGCAAACCTTTATCCTGTCGAGAGAGCCTCGCATAGAAATTAGTAATAATCATATCTTTGGGGAGCCCATGGTTAGGACATTTTAGCATTAACGTTTTCAGTCTCCCCCAAGCTTGAGCTATGCTCTCTCCGTCATGAGGATAGAAATTATAAACATAATTCCTATTCTCATGGACTTCATGAAGAGGATAAAACTTGGAGTAAAAGAGAGACTGGATCTCTTCCCAATCCAGCAGGTGAGAGTCATCTAGTAGCCTATACCATTCCAATGCTTTTCCTTTCAGTGACAAGGCAAATAATTTCCTCATGACTCCATCTCTTGTCACACCTGAAATCTTAAACAACTCACAAAGTTTTATAAGTTTCAACAAATGAATACTAGGATTGACTGTCCCATCATAACAATCATTCCTAATTATTTCAATTATCCCAAGCGGTATTTGGAACGGAATACATTCAGTAGGTGGAGGAGACTTCTCTACCACGGGTGTGGTAAAGCGGCCTTCCCCAAGCAGCGAACTAAGAGTGCGGTTTTCCATAAACATAACTAGTGAAACTAAAAACAAGAAACAAAAAGATTTAATTGCAAGATCTAAAGATATACCTTCAAACACTTACTTCCCCGGCAACGGCGCCAGAAATAGCTTGATGTCTACACACGCTTCTATTCTTATAGACTATGTTGGGCCTCCAAGCGCAGAGGTTTGTAGGACAGCAGCAATTTCCCTCAAGTGGATGACCTAAGGTTTATCGAACTCAGGGAAGTAGAGGTCGAAGATGGTCTCTCTCAAGCAACCCTGCAACTAAGATACAAGAAGTCTCTTGTGTCCCCAACACACCTAATACAACTAGGAGTTGTATAGGTGCACTAGTTCGGCGAAGAGATGGTAAAATATGGATGATAGGAGTGGCAAAGCAAAGTAATATAAATCTGTAATAAAAAGTGCAGCAAGCAAACAAGTGGTAAACGTGAGCACAAATGGTATTGCAATGGTGGAAACAAGGCCTAGGCTTCATACTTTCACTAGTGGCAACTCCCAACAACATTAACATAATCGAATCACATGATATTTCCCATAGACGCACTCGGAGGTCATTCCTTTGTGGTCAAGAGAGGACGAGAATTATGTAGGGCTACAAAAGCACACCTCTAAGTTCGTAGTTCTCAATCTATGGATTTCCCAATGTCACCGCGGCCATCCAAAGATAGTACCACAATCACCACAACATATCTCAAGGATAGTCAAAGACAAGCACCAAGAGACTCTCAATCTTCAATCAACACACAAAAGAGGAAATCACTCATGAAAATATTCTTCTAATCCATGTCCAATAGACCGCTGTCACCTTGGTCTCGGGGATTATACTAGATAAAGACAAGTGAGTATATCAATCCAATACATAGAGGAAGGGGAAATATCATGGGATCACCCTAGATTAACATAGCCTATGATCACAACGAAGATCACATCATGGGAGAGAGAATTGACCACATAGCTACTGGTAGAAACCTCAGCCCCGAGGAGGAACTACTCCCGCATCATGGAGGGAGGAAGCAACGTCGATGGAGATGAATCCGGGGGCACTTCCCCGTCCCGGCAGGATGCCGGCATAGGAATTCTGGTCCCCCGAAACTTGGTGGCGATGGCGGCGGAGATCGGAATTGCTTCTGGAGAAAAGGGTTCTGGAATCTGGGTTTTCGCGACGGGGGATAAATATATGCGAAGGGGGGCAACCAGAGGCGGAGAGGGGGGCCCAGGCGCCCTGCCTAGGCGGCCAGGGGTGGGGCCGCCTGGGCTGCCCCTGGCTCCCCTCTGGTCCCACTTCTGGCGCGTGGAAGCTTCTGGAGCGCTGATTTTTTATATATTTTCCCGGATTTTTTTGGCAATTTAAGTAATGGGAAAACCTGAAATACAAAAACAGCAGAAAACAGAAAGTGGCACTGGGGTGCACTGAGTTAATAGGTTAGTCCAAATATGATCAAAAGTGTATGAAAGTGTATCAAAAGCATAGCAATATCACCCAAAACATGCATGGAGCAAGCAGAAATTATAGATACGTTTGGGACGTATCAGCCTCTCATGTTTTTCCCTAAAAAATAATTGTCCAATATAACTTGGGCCTAGCCCAGTTCCGAAAAAATTGATCCAATCCAAAAAAAATTATTATGCCATTGACATTACAACACATCACATCACAAGCTATCTTGGGCCTGGCCCAGTTCTGATACATTTTCAAAGCAACGTGCAAATGTTATTATGTTACAACCATTCATTCCAGCAATACTATTTGAGGCTGGCTGGCTGGCTAGCTGATCTACTACTGACTGAATGCGGGCTAACTAAGTTTTTACAAAAGGTTGATCAGAAACCTAACGCTACTGCATTTGCATGGCGCTGCTGAAATACTCCAGGATCATGAAAAAAATAGAACTAGCCTATCTGGTACTTCACAGCAACCAAACATGTAATCTGCTTAATGGAAATATTTCTTCTCCAAGTCCCGCTTCTCCCTTAGCAATGATCCAAAACATCTGAGCATTCAAAAGAGAACAGAAGGTATGTCACTGATAGAAGAAATATTACAGAGTACTTTTAAAATAAAAACCGAAGATACACCAATATATTATCATTCTACTTATTATTATTATTAACCAGATCATTCTTCTTATCTAGAATATGGCTATTCATAAAAATTGGGAATTGAATTGGCACATATGACAAACTTAGCAGCAAACAAGCATGGAGTGTTTCACATATACGACAAGGTTTAAAAACCATCATTCAAAGTTACATCAGATCGATGTTCCCTTTGAGTACAAGAATAACATTCATATTCAATCAATAGTACATATTAAACTACCAGGTGCATGATTGAATTAAACAGACACTAGCTATTCATCTTGCCATCTATTGTATAGGTGTAACAGAGCAACTATGTCAAAGTTAATTCAGGTTTACTAATGTGTGTGTCACATGATACATGCATCAGGCATAAGGACATCAAGCATCAGGCCCATATGTGTGTGTCACAGAAAAGCATGTATTGGTCAATTAGCAGAACATGAGTAGATCACATAATTAAGTGCAATTCAATATCCTAGCTGCCATTTGAAAACAAAGAGCTGGATGCGCATGACCTTGGGCCACTTGAAGAACCGGTGGAGGTCCTTCTTTGGCAGCAGGGCGCCATCGATGTCGAACTGCTTCGGCCTCTTCTCAAACAGCGGGTTCACTACCTTGTCCTACAACCACACACCAACGCAACCCGGTTAGATCACACACGCCAGGACTGGGAGATTCCAAGCAGGTGTTATTTCTGCCATTTATTAATTACACATGCAACACTTATAATACTAATATAGTCAGTTCCCACGAGCTAATTGATTAATATAACATTGTCATAGATCTAACATGAAAGAGTCTAAACTTGTCTCACATATCATGAGTACACTTATAGAAAGCAAGCGTAAATGCAAAAGGCAATCTTCCGATGTGCCATAACTTGTACAAGTAGAAATCAGGTTCAATAGAGATCATGGAACTAACAGAATTAAGCTTATGCAGTGCATACATAGCTGCCACAAAATCACAGTTCAGATCAGGAACAAGTCAAACAAGCAACCAACTAATACATCTACAATAAGCACAGAACCTACATCAAGACATTAAGATCACAGTATAGGAGGCTTGGACTGCATACCTGGTCGTCCTTGAGGTAGAGGACCATCTTGGTACCCCTGTCGAGTTGCTCCCCAGACGTATCACGGGTGACAGTGAAGGAGCCACCGGCCATGAGGTCTGGGGCATCCATAGCCTGCCTGGCATCGGGTGCCCAGAGCGGGGGAGCATCGGGGCGTGCCTTCATGATGAAGGAAAGCAGCATCAGAGAGTTAAAGACTAAAGGACATGTGGTAGCAAAAGGAATATTAAACTACTGTCATAACTTGACTGTGAAGTTAAGGAACCTCTTTAGTCTTTACTTTGCAGAGAAGGGAGCATGTAGGTTCATGATAACTAATGTACTAGTAGACAAGTGGTAACTTAGAAGATCCTCTGCACAATGAATGGGCAGATCCATCCTTGAACCCACTATAATGGTCAGTGCATCAGTGCCTCAGATCACTCCCCATGGTCAAAATGAAACGAGTAACACCACGCGAAAGGACCCGCCCAATTCCTAGTGGAAACTGAAAAACCGACAGGAACCTTGAATCCCAAAATTACATCAGTTCAGTTGTGTATGGGTGTGAGCAACTAACCAAAGAGAAATCAGGACGTTGTTACTCCATTTTTATTACATCGGTTCAGTTGACATGAATAATGGGGACATTGACTCAAGAATGCATTTACAAAATTGTTCTGTGGTATCAGTGTCCTAAGGAACTGCTTTGATGCCTATCATCATCTCCCATCCCCTCTTGCCATAACTATGGATTTTCTTAATTCTGTCAACAGAAGCGATGCCAGCTAATTAGCGAATTCCAATCGATAATTAGGCACAGCAGAGCAGGAAATCGAGCAGCGGCGGCATAGATAATTTGGCAGAGCAACATCCCTTCCTTCCTCAGGTCAATTTAATCTACTACTTACCTGGTAGAGGGGAGGGCATAGGGGCTCGAAGCAGATGGAGCAGTCGAGCAGGTCCGGGTCGATCCGCATGCTGATCCCCGCCGCCTCGCCATCACCGCCGGCGCCGACCCTCCCCACCTCCCGACCGCACCCCGCCACCGCCCTCTTCTCCAGCGCGATGACCGGACGCTCCAGGAACCGCTCACAGTAGGTGGAGGCGGCCCGGTGGCTCAGCCAGATGTCGCCGCCGAGGACGACGAGGGAGAGGACCAGGACCCCCACTCGTGGTCGGTGGTGGCGACCATGTCCACGACGGCCTCCGTCTCGGGCCAGTTGGATCTGAGAGTGGGGAGAGGGGAGAGGATCAGAGGTGGAGAGGGGAAGGATCTGGATCGGGAGCAAGATGGGGAGGGCGCCGCCGCGCATGGAAGCACGCACACGCACGCCGGCGAGCAAGCCAGTCGCGACACCGTGGTTGCTGGGCGGCATCTCCTCTCTCTCCGACGAGACTGGCGTAGGCCGTGGTTGCTGGGCGGTATGTCCTCTCTCTCTCCGGTGAGACTGGCGCAAGCCATGGTCGATAGAAGAGGGTGGAAGGGAGGAAGTGCGTGGGCGACGGCGGAAGGGAGGAAGTGCCTGGGCGGCGGAAGGGAGGAGGTGGCTGGGCGACGGTGGAAGGGAGGAGGTGCGGCGCGATCTGAATCGGGGGAGTGGGAGTGGGAGTTAGGGTTTGGGAGGAACGAGCGGAGGGAGGGGTCATCGCAGTGTGGGGTCGATGGATGGATGGATGTGGATAGATGGATGGATGGATGTGTGCTATGTCATCGATCCATGGCACACACCTTTCCACCAATGAGAATTAAGTTTATTTTCTGAGTGTAAAAATGTTTTTTTTAAGAGCACATGAAATCTTTGAAGGAAAATTGGACCATATATTGTGAAAATGATCCAATATTGTGCACATGTGTGTATATTGGGATGGGGGTTTTATTTCTTTGCATGAAAATGATCCAATAAACTTGAAAATGATCCATTTTTCGAGTGCCCAAAATGGGTTTTTGTTGTGAAGGACCTACCATATATTTGTTGCAAAATTGTAGCACATCATTTCTAGAAAATACTAGGCCATATTTAATGCACAATTGTCAAAATGGTTGGGTGTCCAAAGCTTTTATCCACCCCTAGTGAAAAAGACAATTTTCCGTCGATCCAGCTTGAAACGGGTAAAATTTGAACTGCAGCTGCCTCATAATTTGCTCTTTTATTTTTTCCAAAAATCATTTCTAGGTACATAAGTATCTATTTAATCAGAGAAACACCAAAAAAATACCAAGATTCAACCACTAGCTAGGAACGGTCATTCCCGCCGTTTTGACCGCATTTTGAAACAGGCATAAAAAATTCAAAAAAAAACAAAAAATTGGAAAACCTTCGCATTGTGTCATTATATATGACCAAGTTACCAGGAAAAATAATAAACTTGTAATACGGTAATTCTTTTAAAAAAGTCTTCTCAGAAATGAGCTATCATGCGTGAAGATTCATGGCTTTCAAGCCAAATGATCAATCCTATGGCCACATTCATGGCATAGTTTGTTAAAATGATCTCATATTGTGCACAAGGGTGCATCTTGGAATGGCAAACAATGTTGCCTAAGGGAGTTTTCACTTTCTTTAGACGAAAAATTCATTTTCCATTTCTCGAGTGCTCAAAAGGAGGGTTTTTTTGTGAAGGACCTGCCATATATTTGTTGCAAAATTTGACCAAATCAATTTTATAAAATACTAGGCCATATTTAATGCACAATTGACCAAATGGTTGGGTGTCAAAAGTTTTGATCCACCTCTGGTGAAAAAGACAAATTTCCGCCGATTCAGCTGGAAGCGGGTCAAATTTGAACTGCAACTGCCTCATAGTTTGCTCTTTATTTTTTCTAAAAATCATTTCTAGGTACATAAGTATCTATTTAATTAGAGAAACACCAAAAAAATACCAGGATTCAACCACTAGCTAGGAACGGTCAAGCCAAATGATCAATCCTGTGGCCACATTCATGGCATAGTTTGTTCAAATGATCTCATATTGTGCACAAGGGTGCATCTTGGAATGGCAAACAATATTTACTAAGGAAGTTTTCATTTTCTTTGGACGAAAAAATCATTTTCCATTTTTCGAGTGCCCAAAAGGAGGTTTTTTTGTGAAGGACCTCCCAAATAATTGTTGCAAAATTGGACCAAATCTTTTTATAAAATACTAGGCCATATTTAATGCACAATTGACCAAATGGTTGGGTGTAAAAAGTTTTGATCCACCTCTCGTGAAAAAGACAAATTTCGGCCGATTCAGCTGGAAGTGGGTCAAATTTGAACTGTAGCTGCCTTGTAATTTTCTCTTTATTTTTTACAAAAATCATTTCTAGGTACATAAGTATCTATTTAATCAGAGAACACCAAAAAAATATCAAGATTCAACCACTAGCTAGGAACGGTCATTCCCGCCGTTGTGACCGCATTTTGAAACGGGCATAAAAAATTTAAAAAAAATTCAAAAAATTGGAAAACCTTCGCATTGTGTCATTATATATGACCAAGTTACCAGGAAAAATAATAAACTTGTAATACGACAATTCTTTTAAAAAAGTGTTCTCAGAAATGAGCTATCATGCGTGAAGATTCATGGCTTTCAAGCCAAATGATCAATCCTATAGCCACATTCATGGCATAGTTTGTTCAAATGATCTCATATTGTGCACAAGGGTGCATCTTGGAATGGCAAACAATATTTTCTAAGGAAGTTTTCATTTTCTTTGGACGAAAAAATCATTTTCCATTTTTCGAGTGCCCAAAAGGAGGTTTTTTTGTGAAGGACCTCCCAAATAATTGTTGCAAAATTGGACCAAATCAATTTTATCAAATACTAGGACATATTTAATGCACAATTGACAAAATGGTTGGGTGTAAAAAGTTTTGATCCACCTCTCGTGGAAAAGACAAATTTCGGCAGATTTAGCTCGAAGCGGGTCAAATTTGAATTGCAGCTGCCTCATAGTTTGCTATTTAATTTTTCCAAAAATCATTTCTAGTTACATAACTATAGAATCATAAATACATGGGTAGGTGGCGATACGTCGAGGTTTGGGCGGTGGTCGAGGGCCCTAACTCTAGAGCGCGTAAACTCGCATGCCCGCCGCGTGGTCACCGCGTGATTGTGGCGTTGCCATGTGTTCTGGGAGTCCTAGGCATGTCTAGTGGGTTGGTCACTCCCCAGGTAGGTGCTAGGAAGAAAATTACAACATAAGATTCTCACGAGGAGACCGATCGATGCTCAAACATGAATTAGCAGCCAGGTGTTTGATTAGCGGTACGAGAAATGCACATGGCTAATGGGCTTGAGTTTTGGTTGAGGATGATCAGTTACTAAGAAAACCGTCTTCACAAATTTTTAGCTCAAAAGGAGGAGTCTAGGTGGTACTTGCTTTGCAAAGTACCACACTGGACATAAATACGAATGTTGAAGCTGGGCTCAAAATAATGAATGGATTGAGCTGGCATTTGGTGGAGGATAGTTATTTGGGCATAGGAAAGCACTGTAGAAAATGGATACCATTTGGACATGCCAAAGTGGTACTTCCTTCACAAAGTGTTTTTTTGAACAGAATAGGAAAATGAATATTTTTGAACTAGGCAAGGAAGGTTTTTTTTACATATTTGACGAAGATATGACCCAAAGAATTTATGAGATTTTTTGGGGAATTTTGGGAATGACAGAAATATAGGTTGCTTCACAACCTAGGGCAAAAACTGCCACATGGACATGACACATAAGCAAAACTGATGAGGTGGCGCCTAGTCATAGCAACCCACCACAATTTACAAGGTTATGACCATCTATATTGGTCATGATCAGCTAGAAATAAGGCAGCGGACCAGTGCTATCTGCTTTATGACCATTTCGTGTAAGGAAATTATGACCTTTCTGACCAAAATGGTCGTTATAGTTTAGGGTTTGGAGCCCCCCGAACAGCTTTTGACCAATTGGTCTGAAATGGTCATAGATCTATGACCAATTCTTCCAGGGTCACTAACAGAAGGTCAATAGTTGACATATTTCTTGTAGTGTGAGTTTATATTGTTGTGTCAAACCTTTTTTGTTGGTCTAATTCTTTGCGGATGTGAAATCTTTCATCGACAACATGGTGAAGATATAGTGATTCGACGGCCTGCAATTCTAATGAATTATCCCCGGTCCAAGTACGTTCATCGCTCAAGGCTTCCCATCTCTTTGGATGGGCGACTCAAGGCGCTTTTAAAAACCATTATTGATAATGTTCGTGTGGGCGGAAGAGTGCAACATCGTTGCTCCAGTCAAATTGCAGCCTCTTTATCAAAGTCTTTGGGGTATTTCTTCAAACAAAGATTGATGTCATGAAGAAGGTGTTTTCAAGAGATTTTATTGTAATTCTTAGCCATAGGAGTTACTTTGTATTTTCTTGGATTTTAGGTCCAAATCAGTGTATTTGTAATTGTTATGAGTATGAATAAAGTTACATGTGTTTCGAAAAAAAAAATTCTAAACTTGTTGTATGCATTCTCCTTGACGTCATAAGTTAATGTTTCATTTCAAACTCCAACGACCGAATATACTCCCTCTCATTCCTAAATATTTGTCTTTCTAGACATTCAAATGGACTGCAACATACAGATGTATGTAGACATATTTTAGAGTGTAGATTCAGTCATTTGCTTCGTATGTAGTCACTTGTTGAAATCTCTAGAAAGACAAATATTTAGAAACGATGAGAGTAATCTGCATGCATGGCCAAATGAATCCAATCCACAAGAGTTTGGGAATTCTGAGCTGCTGGGTTGTTGCCTTCTCTTTCAGTTAGGTATCCTGGATGTCACTAGTACCTAAACTATAACTAACTTTTGTCACGGTGCATGGTTAACCTTAATGAAAGCTTGGGTTGCTGCAGTAGTTGCCGAAGCAGTTGCCGAAGCTAGCTGCATATGATTAGTTAGGCCGGTTACAACTCACAAGCACGCACGAGGAAACAGCGCCAATCATGAATCATGTACAATTTGTTCTGGCTGAAGTGAAAGTAATTGACATGCACCAATTCGTCTAAATTGTCATTTGATCAAGGAGTGTTCCTTTCGTAACGCATTGTAACGTTCAAAACTTGGTCGTTACTGGAAGCATGACCGGATCAAAGGTAGTCTGAATTTGACGACACTGATATTTCTCTCCAAATCCAGGGAAATATCAAAAATCTCGTCAGGTCATTCATTTGACCAGACCGTATATCAGTTGTGTCGGCGACGGCACTGGTACATCAGATTCAGCTGCAGACCAATCCTGGTTCTTCATTGCCCTTCTTTTTTCTTTGCGAAATACTCCATCCTTGCCTGATTGAATCGATCCATTTTTCTCTACAAAACATGTAGAAAATATATAAAAAAGGGCAATGATCGGCACAAGAAACGGCTCACAGATTCCAAAGCAACATATACACCTACTCCCTCAGTTCCTAAATACATGTCTTTCGAGAGTATCTACAGTCGGGTGCCATATATCTATCTCAAACGCCCGAAAAGGTCCGGTCACAAAAAACTGACCCAGCCGAACCTCTCAAACGGGTCTCAAACATCCGGGCTGACTGGCACACCTCATATCCGTCCCAGATGTAGGGCGGATATGAGGCAGCCCGGGCACGCCCACCACGTCAGCCCGGCCCACCTCTGGCCCACCCCGACCCCACAAAAATTCCCGTCCGACACAAACCATTGCTAACTCCGCTCCCGTCCCCGATGCTCCAATTTCCCCCAATCCGCCAAATCTCTACCGCCGGCGGGCATGTCCAGCACCGCCATCCACTCCGACGGCAGCTCCGGAGACGAGGAGGAGTTGGCGCTCCCTATCGCTCTCGAGCGCTCCTAGGTCAATACGGGCGGCAACTCCGGCTCCGGTGCTACGGCGCCTATCGCCCGTCGCCGCAGCGCCGATGCCGGTGCCGACCCTTCCAGCCCTGCGTGCAAATCTGCAGGGCCTGCCCGATCTGCTCCTCCCGCCCGACGGCTTCCTCCTCCTCCGGCCGCTGCTCCGCACGGACAGCGCTGGGTTCTAGGGCCCCCTCAGCCGACGCCGCGGATGCGGACTCCAGAGTCGAAGGCACGAGATGGCCGCCGCGAGAGGCAGAGGGTAAGGGAGATGGAGGGATGGTCCGACGGGTCGGCGTAGTCCGCCCGACGCAGCCGGGTGCCTGACAAGGAGGACCCTCTCTTCGAGTGGGCGTGCCACTGGTGATGGCTTCTCGCCCCTCGTTGGTTACCCCAAGTGGAAGGTTTGAGATGTAGCGTAGCGGCAAATTTCCCTTGGCAAAGATACCAATGATCGAATCCCGTGAGACTCCGAGGGTCGACAAGAAGGTGTCAATGGCGTCAGAAACTTCTGCTTGACAGGACCTGCACACAGATACAAATAACTTTGCTCCCAACGAGTACAGAGAGGTTGTCAATCCCTCCGGCCTTGTCGTTTACAAAGGATCAAACGCAAGAGATAATAGTGATAGGTATGAATGCAACTAGTAAATAAGAATAGGAAGTAAATAGCGGGTGTGATCAGTGATGGTAATATGGACCGGGGTCCCATGATGTTCACTAGTGATGTCTCTCTCCCAAAAGACGATAAAACAGCTAAGCGAGGTAAACAAATTACAGCTGGGCAATTGACAGGATTATGTGCGCAAACCAATGCTAACTATGCTGTAAAGAAAGGTAGAGGCTCAAAAGCATGGGCGGTACGCCGAGGCAAGTAGACCGAAATCCATCTGCATCTACTACTAATCATCCACCTTGAGATATCTATCCAGAACATCTCGCTGGTATTAAGTTGCGAGTCCCACCCAAAGTGTAAACTCAAAGCAACAGACAACTGCATTAAAAGAACTTTACGTAAAGTAAACAATCCTTGCACCCGCAAGTACAAGCACCGTTGTTTTCCCCCTTGTGGCAACAACACATCCCCTAGACTCATGTTTCTGTCACTCAAACTAGTCATCGAGGGGCATGAACCCACAATCAAGCATAACGTTCCCTCTTGGAGTTACTACCTACTACTCGACCAAAGCAATAAATAGCAACGGAGAACATGCAAGAATTACTCAAGAACATAAATATAAAAGAGGTGAATCAAATATATTACTCACACACAATCTGAACATAATCTCATAATCCATCGGATCCCAGCAAACTCAGCATAGCAACAGCATAAAGATTACATATGTGCCTCGATCATGTAGGGCAGCTCACGAGGTCTAATCCATGAAGAACAAAGAGGGGAGGAGAACATCACATAGCTACTGGTCATGGACCCATGGTCCAAGGGAGACTACTCACAACTCATCCGGGAGGCGTCCATGGTGGTGGAGAAGCTCCCGGTGGTGGTTCTCCCCTCCGGCAGGGTGCCGGGAAGAGTTCTCCTGGTGCTCCCGATCTTGGGAGCGCGGCGGCGGCGGAACAGAGATGAGATCGCAAAAAAGGGTTCCGTCCTCGAGGGTTTCGGGACGCGTGGTAAATATATGCCAAAGGGGGGCACCAGAGGCGGAGGTGGGGCCCCAGGCGCCCCCCTGGCGCGGCCAGGGGTGGGGCCGCGCCGGGTGGCCGCCTGGGCCCCCCCAGGCTCCCCTCTGGCCCTGCCTTGGTTTTTCCGAAAGCTCCCGATACGCTGATTTTTCCTGTATTTTTCCCGGAATTTTTAGGGAACTTTTAATATGGGGGAAACCTGAAATAGAAAAACAGCAGAAAACAGGAACTGGCACTGGGGTGCACTGAGTTAATAGGTTAGTCCAAATATGATCAAAAGTGTATGGAAGTGCATAAATATCATAGCAATATCACACAAAAGAGGCATGGAGCAAGCAGAAATTATAGATACGTTTTGGACGTATCAACTGGTCACTGACTGGGGCGGGGACGAAGGCCCGACGGCTCCGGAGGATCAACGCCAAGGAGCTCCGGCTCAGCATTGAGCAATCCGAGCAGGAGGCGGCGGAGGCAGCGCAGGAGGCGGTGAGGGTGGCCAAGCTGAAGCGCAAGCAAGACCACGCCGTCCGGCGCTTGCAAGACTACATCATCGTCTCCGATTCCTCCTCCTCAGACGGGACCGATGGATTCAACGTGGACCCACCTCATGCGATGGACTCGTACAACTACGCCGACCACCGTATGGGCAAAGGTCTGGTGACCAAGTGGTGAAGATCCATGTTAATTTCAAGTTTTTGATGTAGTTTGAACTTGTTCGCCATATTATGTGTATTATGTGAACTTTGGCCATCTCTTGATGATCCGGCTGTGATCTTTTGATGAACCGATTTGTGCATTTGTATATCCGCTCATGATCTACGTATTTTTTTCAACGTTGCATGGTTCAGTATGAGTAAAGGGGGCGGAATATAAGATAAGCGGGTGTGGAGTCGCAAATATAGGGAGTGCCCAGTCATTGTCCGCGGACGTGTCCGAACGTGTATTCGGACGTTTGAGGGACCGGATTTGCCAAGTTCGGCTGTAGATGCTCTAAAGCATCTCTAGAAGACAACTTATATCGTCCCGGCCAGCAAACACTAGTAGAAAACAGGGCTTTGGTTCACGCCTCGCGAGCCCATTAGTCCCGGTTCATCCACAAACTGGGACCCATGGGGGCATACGTCACGGTTCATGCGGCCAGGGGCCGGTCCGGCCTCGTTGGGCATCTGTCCCGGTTGGTCTGGGCCCATTTATTCCGGTTCCAGGCACGAACCGGGACCAATGGGCCTCGCTCCTGGCCCACACCCATTGGTCCCGGTTCGTGCGTGGAACCGGGACAAATGGGTGGCCTTTAGACCCGGTTCCTGGTACGAACCGGGACCAATGAGTTTCCTATATATAACCCCTCGCCCACCACTTCCACTGCTCTGTTTTTTCTGGCCGGCCGGGGGGGAGCTTTGTGGTGCTCTAGCTAGCTCACCTCCTATGCACATGAGGTGTTCGACGAAATGCCCGAGCCACACTAGTTAAGCTTTTCTCCTCTCGAAGCTCGAACTCCAAGCTCCATTTTCTCTGAGATTTGTCTAGGTTTAGCGGTCCGTCACGTCCCGTCCCCGTCTTCACCGCCGTCGATCGCCCCCGCCGATCTCGTCACCGGCACCACCGTGGTGAGCCTCTTGTTCTGTCCATGATTTTCTTACTTTTATTATTGCTTGTTATTATTGCTTTAGATAGATATTTGTCTAATTTTCTTACGTTTATTATTGCTTGTTATTATATAGTGCGATGGTTTTGATATCCGCCCACGTCGGCCCTCGTCCTGTCTACGATTCGGATGTGGTATATTATCTTTAATTTATAATTATTTGTTTTAGTGTTTATGACAATTATGCCGACCAACCTGACATAGATGTTTTTATATGTCTAGGAGGTAGTTGAACCGGAAATTCCAACCGACCCTCTTGTGGAGAGGTTAAATTTAGTTGAAGAGGAAAACATTTCCTTGTAGAAAAAATTGGAAAAAACGGAGGAGGAGAAGATGGAATTGGAGTTGCATGTTGCGGAAGTCGTCGATGATCACAAGATCAAGATGGACCCTATTGTCAAGAGGTTAAATTTAATTGAAGAAGAAAACAAGTACTTGAAGGAAAAACTAAAAAAATTTGAGGAGGAGAAGATGATATTGGAGTTGCATGTTGCGGATATCGTTGATGATCACAAGATCAAGATGGATGCCATGCGCTTGAAGATTAGAAAGATTAGAAAATATGCCATTCATACCGAGGCTTGGTATTATTATGCCGTTGAATCAATTGTTACATTGGTTGCGATTATGATCGCATTTGTTGTTGCGTTGAAATGTTCTACATAGTTTCAATGTACGGTTTAATTAGATGCTCTAGAGATATGCATGTACTTTGAATGCCATGTGATGATGAACTTATATTAATTTGATCACTTATCTATCCATGATGTTCTGTAATGGTTTTGTACACGAAGTGCATCCAGTTTTGCCGTAACCCTCTCTACTTTTTTGCACATGCTATGTGGGTGAATTAATGATACCATGCCAACTTTCAACCTTTTCAGAGTTCATTTGAAATGTTTTTCAATTTCAGGGTCATTTAGCTCAAAAAATTCAGTAAATGCATGAAACATAGCAAATGAAGTCAGAAATGGTTGAAGATTGATGATGTTGCTTTGAATGGTGCATTTTGAACATAGAAAAAGTCTGTGTTCAAATAAGTTCAAAAAAATGAAATCCCTTTGAAACAGACGAGTTTTCGTCTGAAATCCTGATACCTCGAAAGAGATTGTCCGTTTTGTACACGAAGTGCATCCAGTTTTTGCCGTAACCCTCTTTACTTTTTTGCACATGCTATGTGGGTGAAATGATGATACCATGCCAATTTTCAACCTTTTCAGAGTTCATTTGAAATGCTTTTCAATTTCTGGGTCATTTAGCTCAAAAAATTCAAAAAATGCATGAAAAATAGCAAATGAAGTCAGAAATGGTTGAAAATTGATAATGTTGCTTTGAATGGTGCATTTTGAACACAAAAAAGTCTATAGTTCAAATAAGTTCAAAAAATGAAATCCCATTGTAACACATGAGTTTTCGTTTGAAATCCTGATACCTCGAAAGAGATTGTCTGTTTTGTACACGAAGTGCATCCAGTTTTTGCCGTAACCCTCTCTACTTTTTTGCACATGCTATGTGGGTGAAATGATGATACCCTGCCAAGTTTCAACCTTTTCAGAGTTCATTTGAAATGCTTTTCAATTTCAGGGTCGTTTAGCTCAAAAAATTCAGTAAATGCATGAAAAATAGCAAATGAAGTCAGAAATGGTAGAAAATTGATGATGTTGCTTTGAATGGTGCATTTTGAACACAGAAAAAGTCTGTAGTTCAAATAAGTTCAAAAAATAAAATCCCTTTGTAACAGACGAGTTTTCGTCTAAAATCCTGGTACCTCGAAAGAGATTGTCCGTTTTGTATACAAAGTGCATCCAGTTTTTGCTGTAACCCTCTCTACTTTTTTGCACATGCTATGTGGGTGAAATGATGATACCATGCCAACTTTCAACCTTTTCAGAGTTCATTTGAAAATGCTTTTCAATTTCAGGGTCATTTAGCTCAAAGAATGAACTAATATAAAAAAGTATGAACTAGAAAACTTTTATGAAACTCTAATAGCAAAAATAATAAACTAAAAGAATGAACTAGAAAACTTTAATGAAACTCTAATAGAAAAGAGAATGAACTAGAAAACTTTAATGAAACTCTAATAGCTAAAGGAATCAACCAAAAAGCTTTTATAATTAAACCTCTATTATTATTGAAACTAAAATTATATAAAATTTATGCAACTACAATTATGAATGTATTTCCTGTTCGAAACATTAAAAGCAAATAGAATTTTCATAATATAAATAAAAAAGCAAAAATAAAATAAAATAAATAAGTAGAATAAAAATAAAATAAATAAGTGGAAACAAAATAAACTTTAATAAAGTAAAATAAATAAACTTTATAAAATAAATAAAAATAGCAACAGTGAGTAATTTGTTGAAAGTAGAAACAAAATTAAAAAAATAAAGCAAGAAAGAAAAGAAAATGGAAAAATATAAAAAAATGCCACCAACTGGGCCACCACGGCCTGAATACGACTTGAAACCCAACCGTGGGTCAGGATTCAAGCCCGAAGAAGGCCCAGTAGGCCCACAGGAAAATGCAGTGTGTCTAGGCCCGTAAGCGTGCATTAGAGAGGAGCTCGACGTAGAAGGAACAGCAGCGCTTATAAACAGGTACCGGCGTCCCTCAGCTAGCGAGGTGGGACTAAACTCCCACCGCACCATGGCTGTGCGAGGCTATTGGTCCTGGTTGGTGTCACGAACCGGGACCAATGCCCACCTTTGGTATCGGTTTGTCACACAAACCGGGACCAATCCCCACCATTAGTCCCGGTTGGTGGCACGAACCGGGACTAATGGTTCCATTAGTCCCGGTTGGTGCCACGAACCGGGACCAATTCTTCTGCTATATAAGCAGCACTTGGGAGATTTTCATATTTTCATCGTCACTTCGTCCCCGACGCCGCCAGGCTACTCGCCGTCGACGTCGTCGCCGCCTCTACCCTGACCTCGCCGTCGACGCCCTCTGCCCCGATCTCGCCGTCTCCGCCCTCTGCCCCGACCTCGCCATCGCCGCCCTCCCCGACCTCACCGTCGCCGCACAGTGAGCACTCCGGCCTTCCCCTCCGACGCCGCCCCTGCCTGCTCTGCCCCTGCCGCACGCCGCCGCCGCCGCCCCGGCCGGCTCTGCTCGATCTGCTCTGCTTTTTATCATTATATATGCATATGTTCTATATATATATATATATATATATATATATATATATATATATGTAATTGCGGATGTATGTATATGATGCATGGATATATGGATGTATTGATGTATGAGTTTTTTGTGAATTTATGTATATGTTCATATATATGTGTGCATATTTAGAAAAAAATTGTGTTGCAAAAGTTACATTTAAGGTTAGTTGATTTAGTGCAAATGTTAGATGATTTTTTTTGTTTTTTATAGTTTTATATTTTTTTTATAGTTTTAGTTATATATACAAATGTTAGATGAATTTTTTGTTTTTATAGTTTTTTATAGTTTTAGTGATAGAATGTACTCCCTCCGTAAACTAATATAAGAGCATTTAGATCACTAGTTTATTTTTAGTAAAACTACTTTAATTTTAGTAAAACTACTTTAATTTTAGTAAAACTAGTTTATTTTTAGTAAGAACTAGTTCATTTTATTTATAGTAAGTGCTTATTAGTTGAACTAGTTGAATTAATAGAACTAGTTTATTCTTAGTAAAACTAGTTTAATTTTGGTAAAACTAGTTTATTTTTAGTAAGAACTAGTTCATTTTTATTTATAGTAAGTGCTTATTAGTTGAACTAGTTTAATTAATAGAACTAGTTTAATTTTAGTAAAACTAGTTTAATTTTAGTAAAACTAGTTTATTTTTAGTAAAAACTAGTTCATTTTTATTTAAAGTAAGTGCTTATTAGTTGAACTAGTTGAATTAATAGAACTACTTTATTCTTTTAGTTCAAGCAATTATTCCCGTATCGACGTCGACGATGCCTATCCCACATCCTCGTCGTCGACTCAACGGAGGCCTGCTTGATCAGAGGGGTCATGTTCGGTACTGGGCTCCGCCGGGCTGGTATTGGGAGGTGCTTCCTTCCGGTGGGTGCAACTTGGTGAGGAGCCAACCCGTTGTTGACCCTAACCTTCTTTGGTGGCAGGCGCGCGGGCCAGTGATGGTGCCGAGGCTTGAGGACCCCACGGAGGTTGTACGTCACCGTGTCAGCGAGGAGGACGAACACGTCCATCGCTAGATGGTTGCGTTGGAGGGCAGGTTCGACAATACATGGCAGGTTCTTCAGGGATCTCACTGGAGCTATGATCCTGTGATGGTTCCTTCTCTTTGGGTGTCCACCGCCCGCGCAGATACCTGTCGTTCGCTAGGGTTTTAGCTATATTAATTAATTAGTGATGCTATATGTATGATACTATTCAAGATGTATTAGTGATAATATTCGACAATGTACGGACGCAAGAGATGATTTAGTTTTGCTTATGGAATGCTCCAATTGGAGTCCAACCAAATCTCCATGTCAATATATATGAGTCCTATAATTAAGATATTTTGAAATGTTTTTGTTTATATTTTCAACCATTGAATTTTGGCATGACCTGTGCTACAATATGTAGGAAATGTCGTCGTGTGACGATGACGATAGGATCCCAGCGTGCGACTGGTGTGGCGATGACCGGGGTCAGTGCGAAAGGCCACACCTGGTAGACGATCAATGCTTCAGTGTTAAGCTCGATGAGGCCTTCGATTTTGAGACGGTATGCAACACGATAAGTCTTGTTTGGTAATTAAGCATGACTTATGCCTTCTTTTCAACGCGTAATTTTCGTCTTTTACTATTCGACTAGCTTATCCCATGCCATGCAAGACGCTACGTCTTGGAGCATCCGGATTTTGAAGATCATGAAAGTATGGAAACAAAGCAAATTCATCTCAGGACCCATCATGATTATGATTTTCTTGTAAAGGTACACAATTCGGAGAGCGTAACCCATTTTGGTTGCTCGAACTAGAGAGCACTGTGCAAGGCATATGATTTTCAGGAGGGTATGTATGTCACCTTTGACCTTGGTGATGATGACGATGGCATGTGGGTCCTTGTTGATACGCTTCCAGTTCTACCTCTATGTGAGTTTCTCAAACATATTTATTAAGTAAGTTATGTTGTGTCTTTCAAAATAATTGACAGCTTATTTACATTAACAGCTTATTTCCATTCTTCAAGAAATGTACGGAAGATGGTAGACAGAACCCACTACACTGATGGTGCGAAATTAACTTGTCAGAAGAAAAATCATCTTGTCTCGTTACTTTCTTATTTTGAGCGTTACAATACCTATGCTAAAACTCCTGCACATTATGGTCAATACGTGCCACTAGTGCACGTGTTGAACTACGGTAACATCCATGGAGATGTCATGGTAAGATTTGTGGCCGATCATCTTTTGCATAATTCTTCTAAAACTAAACTACATTACTAACTACGAAGTCATTACTATGTTTTTCAACAGAAAATCCCTTCGGATTGTGTGCCTCATCTCATGTTTCAGAAAGGTCACCTCAATGTTATGAGCTTATTACCGTACTTGTTAGGTCATCATCCTACACATAACTGTCCATACATGATTTCTAAATCGAATTAAGACTTGACAATCAAAGATTGAAAGAAATGTATGGTCAGTCGTAGGGAGCTACATGGAACTGACATTGTGCGAAAGCCAAGAATTGGTGATACGTCTCCAACGTATCTATAATTTTTTATTGTTCCATGCAATTATTTATGAAGTCTTGGATGTTTAATGGGCTTTATCATTCACTTTTATATCATTTTTGGGACTAACCTACTAACCCAAAGGCCCAGTCCAGATTGCTATTTTTTTTGCCTATTTCAGGGTTTTGCAGAAAAAGAATATCAAATGGAGTCCAAACAGAATGAAACCTTCGCGAGAGATATTTTTGGAGAAAATCACGCCCAGGAAGTTCGAGAACCACGTCAGAGGGTCGAGGAGCCGCCCTCGAGTGGCCGCCGGTGCCCTCCTTCTTTCTATATAAGTCCACGTACCCCAAAAACTCCGTGAACAGAGAGAAAACCCTAATTCCATCGCTGTAGCTTCTGTTCCCGTGGAGATCCCATCTTGGAGCCTGTTCCGGAGCTCCACCGGAGGGGGATCCATCACGGAGGTCGGAGGCCTTCATCATCATCATCATCGCCCTCACCATGAGTTGTGAGTAGTTTATCACAGACCTTCGGGTCCATAGCTAGTATCTAGATGGCTTCTTCTCTCTCTCTGGATCTCAATACAAAGTTCTCCTCGGTCTTCGAGGAGATCTATTCGATGTAATCTCTTTTTGCGGTGTGTTTGTCGAGATCCGATGAATTGTGAGTTTATGATCAAGGTTATCTATGAAAGATATTTGGTTCTTCTCTGAACTTTTTATGTGTGCTCGTAATATCCTTGCAAGTCTCTTCAAATTATTGGTTTGGTTTGGCCTACTAGATCTATAGTTCTTGCAATGGGAGAAATGCTTGGCTTTGGGCTCAATCTTGTGGTGTCCTTTCCCAGTGACAGTAGGGGCAGCAAGGCACATATTGTATTGTTCCCATCGAGGATAAAAGGATGGGGTTTACATAATATTGCTTGAGTTTATCCCTCTACATCATGTCATCTTACTTAAAGTGTTACTCTGTTCGTATAAACTCAATACACTAGATGCATGCTGGATAGCGCGTGGTCGATGTGTGGAGTAATAGTAGTAGATGCAGGCAGGAGTCGTTCTACTTGTTTCGGACGTGATGCCTATATACAATGATCATGCCTAGATAGTCTCATAATTATTCGCTTTTCTAACAATTGCTCAACCATAATTTGTTTACCCGCCATCGAATATCGCTATCATGAGAGATGCCACTAGAGAAAACTATGGCCCCCGGGTCTATTCTCAACATATCAATCTACATCTACTTTACTTTTACCGCTTTTATTTGCTGTTTTATTAAACCAAAAATACCAAAAATATCAACTATCATCTGTATCATATCTCACTCTCGTAAGTGACCGTAAAGGGATTGACAACCCCTTATCGCGTTGGTTGCGAAGTTCTTATTTGTTTGTGCAGGTGCGAGGGATTCGCCCGTGGTCTCCTACTGGATTGATACCTTGGTTCTCAAAAACTGAGGGAAATACTTACGCTACTGTGCTGCATTACCCTTTCCTCTTCGAGGGAATACAACGCAAGCTCGAGAAGTAGCACCCTGATATTATCATTTTGCGCCATGCTTTGTTTGTGCAGGTGCGAGGGATTCGCGCATGGTCTCCTACTGGATTGATACCATGGTTCTCAAAAACTGAGGGAAATACTTACGCTACTGTGCTGCATCTCCCTTTCCTCTTCGAGGGAATACAATGCAAGCTCAAGAGGTAGCAAGAAGAATTTCTAGCGCCGTTGCCGGGGAGGCTTACGCAAAAGTCATATACCAAGTACCTATCAAAACCCTTATCCTTTGCATTACATTTTTTGCTTCTCGTTTTCCTGTCCCCCACTTCACCCTTGCCGTTTTATTTGCCCTTCTTCCGCCGTGTGTTTATCGTTTGCTTGCTTCTTGTCTGCTTGTGTGTGTTGGATTGCTTGCTTGTCACTATGGCTCAGAGCAATACCAAATTGTGTGACTTCTCCAATACCAACAACAATGATTTTATTAGCACTCCGATTGCTCCTATTACCGATACTGAATCTTGTGAGATCAATGCTGCTTTGTTGAATCTTGTCATGAAAGATCAATTCTCCAGCCTTCCTAGTGAAGATGCCCCTACCCATCTGAACAACTTTGTTGATTTGTGTGATATGCAAAAGAAAAGGGATACGGATAACGATATTGTTAAACTGAAGTTATTTCCGTTTTCACTTAGAGATCGTGCTAAAACTTGGTTTTCCTCTTTGCCTAGAAATAGTATTGATTCGTGGAATAAGTGCAAAGATGCTTTTATCTCTAAGTATTTCCCTCCTGCTAAGATCATCTCTCTGAGAAACGATATTATGAATTTTAAGCAACTAGATCATGAGCATGTCGCACAAGCTTCGGATAGAATGAAATTGATGATACGCAATTGCCCTACACATGGTTTGAATCTATGGATGATTATTTAGAACTTTTATGCTGGCTTGAATTTTGCTTCTAGAAATCTTTTAGATTCGGCCGCCGGAGGCACTTTCATGGAAACCACCTTAGGAGAAGCTACCAAACTCCTGGATAATATTATGGTTAATAATTCTCAATGGCACACCGAAAGATCTACTAGTAAAAAAGTGCATGCTATCGAAGAAATTAGTGTTTTGAGTGGAAAGATGGATGAACTTATGAATTTGTTGGCTGCTAAGAGTGCTTCTTCTGATCCTAATGATATGCCTTTGTCCACTTTGATTGAGAATAACAATGAAGCTTTTGATTTGAATTTTGTTGGTAGGAATAATTTTGGTAACAATGCTTATAGAGGTAATTTTAATCCTAGGCCTTTTCCTAGTAATTCGTCTAATAATTATGGTAATTCCTACAACAACTCTTATGGAAAGATGCCTTTTGAATTTGAAACTAGTGTTAAAGAGTTTATGATCTCGCAAAAGAATTTCAATGCTATGCTTGAAGAGAAATTGCTTAAGGTTGATTAATTGGCTAGAAGTGTGGATAGAATTACTCTTGATGTTGATTCTTTGAAACTTAGATCTATCCCACCTAAGCATGATATCAATGAGTCTCTCAAAGCCATGAGAATTTCCATTGATGAATGCAAAGAAAGAACCGCTAGAATGCGTGCTAAAAGAGAAGATTATATTAAATCGTGTTCTTCTAGTTATCATGAAAATAAAGATGAATATCTAAAAGTTATTGATGTGTATCCTATTAGATCCTTGTATTCCAGTATTAATCTTGATGAAAATAGGATTGGAGATGATTCTGCTTTAAGGTGCCCCAATGATTCGGAGTTTTTAGATCTTGATGCTAAAATTGCTAAAAGTGGGAGTGAAGAGATTAAAACTTTGCATAGTGATGAACCCACTACTTTGGATTTCAAGGGATTCAATTATGATAATTGCTCTTTGATTGATTGTATTTCCTTGTTGCAATCCGTGCTAAATTCTCCGCATGCTTATAGTCAAAATAAAGCCTTCACTAAGCATATAGTTGATGCTTTGATGCAATCTTATGAAGAAAAACTTGAGTTGGAAGTTTCTATACCTAGAAAGCTTTATGATGAGTGGGAACCTACTATAAAAATAAAGATAAAAGATCATGAATGCTATGCTTTGTGTGATTTGGGTGCTAGTGTCTCCACTATCCCAAAAACTTTGTGTGATTTGCTAGGGTTCCATGAGCTTGATGATTGTTCTTTAAATTTGTAACTTGCGGATTCCACTATTAAGAAACCTATGGGAAGAATTAATGATATTCTTATTGTTGCCAACAGGAATTATGTGCCTGTAGATTTCATTGTTCTTGATATAGATTGCAATCCTTCATGTCCTATTATTCTTGGTAGACCTTTCCTTAGAACGATTGGTGCAATTATTGATATGAAGGAAGGAAATATTAGATTCCAATTTCCGCTAAGGAAAGGCATGGAACACTTTCCTAGAAAGAAAATCAAATTACCATATGAATCTATCATGAGAGCCACTTATGGATTGCCTTCCAAAGATGGCAATACCTAGATCTATCTTGTATCGTGCCTAGCTAGGGGGGTAAAACGATAGCGCTTGTTGGGAGGCAACCCAATTTTTTGTTTTTTTTTGTTGCTGTTAGGGAATAAATATTGCATCTACCCTCTGATTATATGTGGTTTCATATTTTGTTTAGTGTTTGTGCCAAGTAGAACCTTTGGGAAGACTTGTGTGAAGTTTATGTGATCTTGCTGTGAAAAACAGAATCGTTAGCGCTCGCTAAAGTAGTAGTGGGATTTTACTGGAGCGTGATTTTTAGTTGATTCTTTTTGAAGATGATTGGTAGACAAATTCCTCAAATTTACCAATTTAGTTTGAATTTTTTGGAGTTCCAGAAGTAGGCGAACCCTGCAGATTACTACAGACTGTTCTGTCTTTAACAGATTCTGTTTTTCGTGTGTTGTTTGCTTATTCCGATGCATCTATGAGTAGTATTGAAGGATATGAACCATAGAGAAGTTGGAGTACAGTAGGTTTAACACTAATATAAACAAAGAATGAATTCATTCCTGTACCTTTGAGTAGTGGTTTGCTTTCTTATACTAACGGAGCTCACGAGAATTTTTGTCTAAGTTTTGTGTTGTGAAGTTTTCAAGTTTTGAGTATTGCTTTGATGGACTATGGAACAAGGAGTAGCAAAGGCCTAAGATTGGGGATGCCCATGGCACCCCCATTAAATTCAAGATAATCAAAAGCCTAAGCTTGGGGATGCCCCGGGAAGGCATCCCCTCTTTCGTCTTCATCCATCGGTAACTATACTTGGAGCTATATTTTTATTCGCAACATGTTATGTGTTTTGCTTGGAGCGTCTTGTATAATTTGAGTCTTTGCTTGTTAGTTTTCCACAATCATCCTTGCTGGACACACCTATTTAAGAGCGTTAAATATGGCCTAGAAATTATTAGAACACTCTATGTGCTTCACTTATATCTTTTGAGTTGAATAGTTTTTGCTCTAGTGCTTCACTTATATCTTTTAGAGCACGGTGGGAGTAATATTTTGTAGAAATCGTTGAACTCTCATGCTTCACTTATATCTATTTGAAAACAGCATGGTAATGTGTTTAGGCTAAAGAAACTAGTCTTCACATGATAGACATCCAATGTCAATGTAGTAAAAAAAATTACACCAAGTGCATTGAATAGAATGAGATGTTGGATGCTTGATAATTGTTTTGAGATATGAGGATAGTGATATTAGAGTCATGCTAGTGGAGTTATTATGAAATTGAGAAATACTTGTGTTAAGGTTAGTGATTCCCGTATCATGCACGTATGGTGAACCACTATGTGACGAAGTTACAGCATGAGGTATTTGTAAAGTGTCAACCTTTGTGTGGAGGTCGGGGGCGTGCGATGGTTAAATCCTACCAACCTCCCCCCTAGGAGCATGTGTTGATTTCTTTGTTTTGATGACTCGTAGATTTTTGCAATAAGTATATGAGTTCTTATGACTAATGTTGAGTCCATGGATTATACGCACTCTCACCCTTCCACCATTGCTAGCCTCTCTTGTACCGCGCAACTTTCACCGGTGCCATAAACCCATTATATATCCTTCCTCAAAACAGCCACCATATCGTTCCTCAAAATAGCCACCATACCTACCTATCATGGCATTTCCATAGCCATTCCGAGATATATTGCCATGCAACTTTCCACTGTTCCGTTTATATGACACGCATGATACGTCCAAAACGTATCTATAATTTCTGCTTGCTCCATGCCTCTTTTGTGTGATATTGCTATGATATTTATGCACTTCCATACACTTTTGACCATATTTGGAGTAACCTATTAACTCAGTGCACCACAGTGCCAGTTCCTGTTTTCTGCTGTTTTTCTATTTCAGGTTTCCCCCATATTAAAAGTTCCCTAAAAATTCCGGGAAAAATACAGGAAAAATCAGCGTATCGGGAGCTTCCGGAAAAACCAAGGCAGGGCCAAAGGGGAGCCTGGGGGGGCCCAGGCGGCCACCCGGCGCGGCCCCACCCCTGGCCGCGCCAGGGGGGCGCCTGGGGCCCCACCTCCGCCTCTGGTGCCCCCCTTTGGCATATATTTACCACGCGTCCCGAAACCCTCGAGGACGGAACCCTTTTTCGCGATCTCATCTCTGTTCCGCCGCCGCCGCGCTTCCAAGATCTGGAGCACCAGGAGAACTCTTCCCGGCACCCTGCCGGAGGGGAGAACCACCACCGGGAGCTTCTCCACCACCATGGATGCCTCCCGGATGAGTTGTGAGTAGTTTCCCTTGGACCATGGGTCCATGACCAGTAGCTATGTGATGTTCTCCTCCCCTCTTTGTTCTTCATGGATTAGACCTCGTGAGATGCCCTACATGATCGAGGCACATATGTAAGCTTTATGCTGTTGCTATGTTGAGTTTGCTGGGATCCGATGGATTATTAGATTATGTTCAGATTGTGTGTGAGTAATATATTTGATTCACCTCTTTTATATTTATGTTCTTGAGTAATTCTTGCATGTTCTCCGTTGCTATTTATTGCTTTGGCCGAGTAGTAGGTAGTAACTCCAAGAGGGAACGTTATGCTTGATTGTGGGTTCATGCCCCTCGATGACTAGTTTGAGTGACAGAAACATGAGTCTAGGGGATGTGCTGTTGCCACAAGGGGGGAAACAACGGTGCTTGTACTTGCGGGTGCAAGGATTGTTTACTTTACGCAAAGTTCTTTTAATGCAGTTGTCTGTTGCTTTGAGTTTACACTTTGGGTGGGACTCGCAACTTAATACCAGTGAGATGTTCTGGATAGATATCTCAAGGTGGATGATTAGTAGTAGATGCAGATGGATTTCGGACTACTTGCCTCGGCGTACCGCCCATGCTTTTGAGCCTCTACCTTTCTTTACAGCATAGTTAGCATTGGTTTGCGCACATAATCCTGTCAATTGCCCAGCTGTAATTTGTTTACCTCGCTTAGCTGTTTTATCGTCTTTTGGGAGAGAGACATCACTAATGAGCATCATGGGACCCCGGTCCATATTACCATCACTGATCACACCCGCTATTTACTTCCTGTTCTTATTTACTAGTTGCAGTCATACCTATCACTATTATCTCTTGCGTTTGATCCTTCGTAAACGACAAGGCCGGAGGGATTGACAACCTCTCTGTACTCGTTGGGAGCAAAGTTATTTGTATCTGTGTGCAGGTCCTGTCAAGCAAAAGTTTCTGACGCTATTGACACCTTCTTGTCGACCCTCGGAGTCTCACGGGATTCGATCCTTGGTATCTTTGCCAAGGGAAATTTGCCGCTACGCTACATCTCAAACCTTCCACTTGGGGTAACCAACGAGGGGCGAGAAGCCATCAACGCATCATATTGTCATATTGCCATTGCATGATCTTGTAGTTGACATCGTAGTTGTGGCAAAGCCACCATGCATAATTTTTCATATATGTCGCTCTTGATTCATTGCACATCCTGGTACACCACCGGAGGCATTCATGTAGAGTCATACTTGTTGTAGTATCGAGTTGTAATTTCGAGTTGTAATAAAAAGTGTGATGATCATCATTCTTAGAGCATTGTCACATGTGAGGAAAGGCCAATAAAAAAAGAGATGACCCAAAAAATATAGAGAGGGGCTAATAAAAAAAAGAGAAAGCCCCTCCAAAAAAAGAGAGAGAAAAGAGAGAAGGGACAATTGCTACTATCCTTTTCCACACTTGTGCTTCAAAGTAGCACCATGTTCTTCATTGTAGAGAGTCTCATGCTTAGTCACTTTCATATACTAGTGGGAACTTTCAATATAGAACTTGGCTTGTATATTCCAATGATGGGCTTCCTCAAATGCCCAAGGTCTTCGTGAGCAAGCAAGTTGGATGCACACCCACTAGTTTCTTTTGTTGAGCTTTCATTCATATTTAGCTCTAGTGCATCCGTTGCATGGCAATCCCTACTCACTCACATTGATATCTATTGATGGGCATCTCCATAGCCCGTTGATACGCCTAGTTGATGTGAGACTATCTCCCTCCTTTTTGTCTTCTCCACAACCACCTCTATTCCACCCATAGTGCTATATCCATGGCTCACGCTCATGTATTACGTGAAAGTTGAAAGGTTTGAAAAGATAGAGTATGAAAACAAATGCTTGGCTGAAATCGGGGTTGTGCATAATATGAATATTTTGTGTGATGAAGAGGGAGCATAGCCAGACTATATGATTTTGTAGGGATAACTTTCTTTAGCCATAGTATTTTGAGAAGACATGATTTCTTTGTTAGTATTGCTTGAAGTATTATTATTTCTTATGTCAATATAGACTTTTATCTTGAGTCTTTCAGATCTGAATATTCATGCCACAAGTAAGAGAATTACATTGAAAAACTATATTGGTTAGCATTCCGCATCAAAAAAAATTCTTTACCATTTACCTACTCGAGGACGAGCAGGAATTAAGCTTGGGGATGTTTGATACGTCTCCAACGTATCTATAATTTTTTATTGTTCCATGCTATTATTTATGAAGTCTTGGATGTTTAATGGACTTTATCATTCACTTTTATATTATTTTTGGGACTAACCTACTAACCCAAAGGCCCAGTCCAGATTGCTGTTTTTTATGCCTATTTCAGGGTTTTGCAGAAAAAGAATATCAAACAGAGTCCAAACGGAATGAAACCTCCGCGAGAGATATTTTTGGAGAAAATCACGCCCAGGAAGCTTGAGAACAACGTCAGAGGGTCGAGGAGCCGCCCTCGAGGGTGGGGGGCGTGCCCCCCTTCCCAGGGCGTGCCCCTGCCTCGGGGCCTCCTTGAGTGCCCCCCGGTGCCCTCCTTCTTCCTATATAAGTCCACGTACCCCAGAAACTCCGTGAACAGAGAGAAAACCCTAATTCCACCGCCGTAGCTTCTGCTCCCGTGGAGATCCCATCTTGGAGCCTGTTCCGGAGCTCCACCGAAGGGGGATCCATCACGGAGGCCTTCATCATCATCATCATCGCCCTCACCATGAGTTGTGAGTAGTTTAGCACATACCTTCGGGTCCATAGCTAGTATCTAGATGGCTTCTTCTCTCTCTCTGGATCTCAATACAAAGTTCTCCTCGGTCTTCGAGGAGATCTATTCGATGTAATCTCTTTTTGCGGTGTGTTTGTCGAGATCCGATGAATTGTGAGTTTATGATCAAGGTTATCTATGAAAGATATTTGGTTCTTCTCTGAACATTTTATGTGTGCTCATAATATCCTTGCAAGTCTCTTCGAATTATTGGTTTGGTTTATCCTACTAGATCTGTAGTTCTTGCAACGGGAGAAGTGCTTGGCTTTGGGTTCAATCTTGCGGTGTCCTTTCCCAGTGACAGTAGGGGCAGCAAGGCACGTATTGTATTGTTGCCATCGAGGATAAAAAGATGGGTTTACATCATATTGCTTGAGTTTATCCCTCTACATCATGTCATCTTGCTTAATGCGTTACTCTGTTCGTATGAACTTAATACACTAGATGCATGCTGGATAGCTGTCAATGTGTGGAGTAATAGTAGTAGATGCAGGCAGGAGTCGGTCTACTTGTCTCGGACGTGATGCCTATATACAATGATTATGCCTAGATAGTCTCATAATTATTCGCTTTTCTATCAATTGCTCGACAGTAATTTGTTTACCCGCCATAGAATATCGCTATCATGAGAGAAGCCACTAGAGAAAACTATGGCCCCCGGGTCTATTCTCAACATATCAATCTACATCTAGTTTACTTTTACCGCTTTTATTTTATGTTTTATTAAACCAAAAATACAAAAATATCAACTATCATCTCTATCAGATCTCACTCTCGTAAGTGACCGTAAAGGGATTGACAACCCGTTATCGCGTTGGCTGCGAAGTTCTTATTTGTTTGTGCAGGTGCGAGGGACTCGCGCGTGGTCTCCTACTGGATTGATACCTTAGTTCTCAAAAACTGAGGGAAATACTTACGCTACTGTGCTGCATCTCCCTTTCCTCTTCGAGGGAATACAACGCAAGCTCAGGAGGTAGGAATTGGAGACATGATAATCTGCATTCTCCATAATGGAGAGTCAGGGCCCATCTTATTTTATGCTATTTCGCCTTAGAGAGGGTGTACTTAATTAAGTCTGGCTACTTATGATTATGTGCTAAAAAGTTGTTAGATGATTATGATGATGATGATGATCAGGACTTGTTATTCTGACAACGAGTAGAAGTTGTGAGATGACGATGATGTTGGGTACGACTTTTTTATTATGAAAACGACGATGATGATTTATTATTAATTATGATGATGCATTGTTATATGAGCATGCACGGAGATAAGAGAGGACACTTCTCTCTATTAGCTAGCTAACACAATATATGAAACCCCTAAATTAACCATACAAAACCCACAACCCCCCCCCCGCCTTCAGGAAAAAAACCTAGCCCCTGAAGTGCTGACGCGTGGAAGCTTATTTGTCCCGGTTGGTGCTACCAACCGGGACAAAAGGCCCCCTGCCAGCGCAAGCCGCAATTGCCACGTGGAGGGCCATTTGTCCCGGTTGGTATAAGAACCGGGACTAATGGTCTAGGCCATTTGTATCGACCGTTTAGTCCCGGTTCCCCAACCGGGACAAATGGCCCTTTTTGCACTAGTGAAAATAACCGCCAGTTTACGGGTTTACATGAAAAATGATCCGTATAGAAATCGTAAACGTATCCTACCCTTAAAATGTTTTGAGGGGTGCGGTAAATTGACCCCTCCAACCCGCGAAAACCCACCCCCGCCCCGTCGATGACCCGTATCCCGCGAAATCGGTTGGCGGGAGAGATATTTCAGCGCGCGCGTTCCGCACATCCCCTCACGTAGCCGCCCGACACCGTTGTCGTCCGCCCGCCGCCTGCGATACTGTCCATTTCCGCTAGCGGAATCGTGCCACCGAGCCGCACTACACCCGGATCCATCGAGCCGCCCGCGGGTCGCCGCCTCCGAGGATTTATGGATTTGGCATTGTTTTTTTTGTATGCCGGGTACTCTCAATGATATCCATGTGGTGCAACGGTCTCAATTGTTTGCTAGACTTGTTAGTGGTGATGCTCCTACTTGTAAGTTCACGGTGAATGGGCATGACTACACAAAAGGGTACTATCTTGCAGATGGCATTTACCCTTCTTGGTGTATGAAAGATCATGGATGTCGCCTGGAGGGGGGGGTGAATAGGCGCTTTAAAATAATTACGGTTTAGGCTTGAACAAATGCGGAATAAACCTAGCGGTTAATTTGTCAAGCACAAAACCTACAACAACTTGGCTCACCTATATGCACCAACAACTTATGCTAAGCAAGATAAACAACTAGGTGATAGCAAGATATATGACAAGAAACAATATGGCTATTACAAAGTATAGTGCATAAGTAAAGGGCTCGGGTAAGAGATAACCGAGGCATGTAGAGACGACGATGTATCCCGAAGTTCACACCCTTGCGGATGCTAATCTCCGTTTGGAGCGGTGTGGAGGCACAATGCTCCCCAAGAAACCACTAGGTCCACCGTAATCTCCTCACGCCCTCGCACAATGCAAGATGCCGTGATTCCACTAAGGGACCCTTGAGGGCGGTCACCGAACCCGTACGAATGGCAACCCTTGGGGGCGGTCACCGAACCCGTACACTTTGGAAACCCTTGGGGGCGGTCACCGGAACCCGTCAAATTGCTTGGGGCGATCTCCACAACCTAATTGGAGACCCCGACGCTTGCGCGGAGCTTTACACCACAATGATTGAGCTCCAAACACCAAGGTTGGGGCTATCTCCCCAACGACACCACGAAGCTTCACCACAATGGAATATGGCTCCGAGGTGACCACAACCGTCTAGGGCGCCCAAGCACCCAAGAGGAACAAGCTCAAGGGTACCAAGCACCCAAGAGTAATAAGCTTCTCAACTTCACTTCCACGTATCACCGTGGAGAACTCAAACCGATGCACCAAATGCAATGGCAAGGGCACACGGAGTGCCCAAGTCCTTCTCTCCCAAATCCCACCAAAGCAACTAATGCTAGGGAGGGAAATGAGAGGAAGAACAAGAAGGAGAACACCAAGAACTCCAAGATCAAGATCCAAGGGGTTCCCCTCACCTAGAGGAGAAAGTGATTGGTGGAAATGTGGATCTAGATCTCCTCTCTCTTTTCCCCCAAAAACTAGCAAGAATCCATGGAGGGATTGAGAGATAGCAAGCTCGAAGAATGTCAACAATGGGGGAAGAACACGAGCTCAAAGGATAAGGTTCATTGGGGAAGAAGACCCCCCTTTATAGGTGGGGAAAAATCCAACCGTTATGCTCACAGCCCGCACAGAGCGGTACTACCGCTCCAGGAGCGGTAATATCGCTAGGGCGGTAGTACCCCTTTGAAAAACAACAGCGAGGATGCAAAAAGGCCAGAAGAACCGTCGGAGCGGTAGTACCGCTTGACCTCACGGTACTACCGCTAGGGGTAGCGGTACTACTGCTAAGGGTAGCGGTACTACTGCTTGCGAGCGGTACTAAAAAATTACATCCGGGCCTACCACCGCGGGACTTGGGACGAGTTTTTGGTCCGGGGCGGTACTACCGCTGTAGGAACCACGGTAGTACCGCTCTGGAGCGGTAGTAAAAAATTACATCCGCTCCAATTCGCGGTAGTACCGCTGCAGCCTTTTCAGAACACCAAAACCGCCACAACTTTTGCATACGGACTCCGAATTCGACGAAACCAAGTTTGTTGGAAAGCTAGCGACAAGGGCTAACACAATCTTGATAGAAGTACCAATAAGAAGCAAATTAGAAAAGTCCCATAAGAAAATGGTGAGAACCCTTCCTCGGATAAGACCGGTAAAACCTCCAACACCGAAAACATCATAGAAGACGCATGTGAACTTCGTTTTCGATGAACTCAAGCTTGTCATCAAGTTGACCATAAGCTCTAAGACTCACAAAGAGAACGAAACAAGAACCAAGAAACATGATGCAAGGATGCAATGGTTTGAGCTCTCTACTAACGATACGATCAAGCTGCCAACTTGAGAGCCCCCCTTGATAGTACGGCAAACGATCCTATAACCCAGTCTCCTAGCTACCACCACGAGACCGGTAAAATAGAAAACCTATCAAGGGCAAACCTTTGCTTTGCCCAAAGTCCACTTGAGCTAGATGTAGATGATCTTGACTTCCTCAAGTTGGACCACCTTTCTTGATTGTGTTGTCTCGGTGAAGACTAGTAGATTGCTCCCCCATACTCCACTATGGGTGAGCCACTCTTCAGCATATCTTCACAAGTCCATTGTCACCACAATGGACGACAAGCTTCAAGCACTTGATCTCTTCGTGATGCTCCACTTGAACTTGCACACCGCAACCTAGCCCCACAATGAACTCTCACGAAGAACATGGGTTAGTACACAAAGCGTGATTGACAATGCTTACCATACCATGGGATTGCTTGATCCCTCTCGGTACATCTTCTACACTTTGTGTGTTGATCAACTTGATTCATTCTTTGACTTAGTTTTGATCAACCTTGAATCTTTCCAACTCTCTTCATTTGGACGATGTCTTGAAGGTAAACATGAATGCTCACAAACTCTTCTTCTTCAAGACATGCTTGCAATAAGCTCAACACCCACAAGACCAATCTTTGGATAATACCTTAATAGCACCTTGGTCATCACAAACTCTCCTTGAAACCAACAAATGAACTCCAAGAAAAGCCTATGGGCAAACCCTTCAATTATAACTCAAGGCAACCATTAGTCGATAGAGATTGTCATCAATTACCAAAACCAAACATGGGGGCACCGCATGTTCTTTCAATCTCCCCCATTTTGGTAATTGATGACAATCACTTTCAAGAGAGTTTATATAAGGAATTATGCATCACCATACCATGCAACAATAATGTATGCGCATGAGATGCAAAAGCTTAGGAACAAAACCAAAGCAAGAGGAGATGACTAGATGACTCTCTAAACTTCTCCACCAAACTATCTGAAACTTCTCCCCCATTGGCATTGATTGCCAAAATGGGTGAAAAGCTTAGAAGGCCAATATAAATTATGCTCCTCCATAAATTGTGTATTTCTCAACTAGATAGTGGAATGCAATACACATATCCAATGGTAAATACTTGGAGGAACACAAATTATATTGAGGCTCAAAGATTGCAAATGAAAGATATGCCACGAAGGCATAACAAAAGGAGAGACACGCAATCAAGCAATCAAAAGATACCAATTGAAGCAAGCTATCAAAAGATACCAATTGAACCAACTAGACCAATGATCCTACATGCCACATGAATAAAAGATATTAAGATATGATCAAGGAGTGTTCTAGAGAAACTAGAGAAGCTCCCCATGATTTGTGCACAATTTAATTTTGTGTTTGGATACAACGAGCACAACATAGGATCGTCGCTCCCCCAAGATCAATAGAACTCACGACATAGCAACCGATTTTTCTAAAGACACTGGTGAAGCTCCCCATAATTTGTGCACTCCTTAGAAAATTTTCATTAGGATACCAAGTGCACAAAATAGGATCATCACTCCCCCAAAATCAATAGAAACTCACACCAAGTGCAAGTGAGCATGAAGGTAGCAAAGCCTAGCACTTGCAACAAACAAATGGTTGAGCAACATATAAAAGAGACAACTTAAGAGTATGCTCAACCAAAATGATGTGTGTGAGCCATGGCAAAGCACTTGAGAAGACTAATGTATGGATGAACATTAAGCATCAATATAGTCTTGAATGAAAGAGATACTCGGTGCAAGGCCTATCATTCCCACACAGAACAAGCAAACGGGTTCACAAGCTCACTAATAAGCATATAAAGAACCTATGCTTGTGACAACCCGTGGTGAAGATATAAATAGAGAGCGTTATCAAGACGAGGGATACCAATTAATTGGAAAAAGCCTTGTCAAGACAAG
This sequence comes from Secale cereale, assembly GCA_902687465.1. Lineage (NCBI taxonomy): Eukaryota > Viridiplantae > Streptophyta > Magnoliopsida > Poales > Poaceae > Secale > Secale cereale. The sequence goes on along the minus strand of LR738711.1, from coordinate 896,864,288 downwards.
CAAGAGACAAAAATATCCTCACAACACAGGAGTGCATCTAGATGCAACAAGATAAAATCCGCACTCAAGGCAAAGGCTTTCACGGAGCCACCAAAGAAATGATACAAGAAAAACAAGGTGGTCGTGAAAGAAAGGATATCTTCTAGATATGTAATTTCTCTCAAGTGTATAAGATTCTAGGTAGATGAAAATCATGATGATATCAATCCACAAAGAATAATGTACACTCGAAATAGTTACAAAAAGGAAGTAAAAAGATATCCACAAGGAAGTCATAATTATACCAATAAGATATTTTGCTTAAACGCAAGCACATGGCTAGATAAGGTCTTATTGTATATACATGAATTCCAACCAAGCGAACATCAAAGACATCACAACTAGCAACAAGGCATCATAGTTGGGATGCTTTGAGAAAGGAAACAAATATCACAAGAAGGAATGACTAACATGCCATGATGCAACCTACGCAAGGTTGGTTCAAGAAATGTGTGCATGAAGTAGATGATGATACTTTTTACCGAGATACCATTGGAAGGATGTAGTAGATACCAAATGAAGGTAGATAGTAGTTCATTGATCATCCTAATTTGACTCCAATAAGCACATGGTGACACCACCTTCCTTTTGAATGAGCCGAGCATGCAATGCATCTCCAATTGTTCCTAGAACACCAACACAAACAAAATGGTACCCAAACTCATTGGGACCAAAGAGTTAGAAACACCAATACATAGGAAAAACTCCACAAACATATGTGCATTTATATATGAAAATGAATTTCATGCACATCTCATCCAAATTGAGACTAGGTGGAGTTTCCCTTATATATTGGGTTAAAGAAAGAAAGCATGCCAAATAAAATACATGAAGTAAATATGCATGCTCAAGACTTTCAAGAAACGAAACAAAAAAAGAAATACCAAGTGAAAATAGGATACCAAATGGAGAAATCATCACTTGAAAGATATCTATTAGAAGATACATCAAGGAATGAGATATCCATTGATACACGCAAAAGGAAAGATATCAGACTCCCAAAAGAGAGGATGGTTCCAAACAAACCAACCCATCTACAAAGTTTCATGATGGCACAAGTACCAAAAAGAAACGGCTTGCCTTCCATCAACACACACTTGATATGGATCACAAGATGAGTGTTCTATCGAAAATAGGATAGCTCCCTGATGGCTTCTCGCCCCTCGTTGGTTACCCCAAGTGGAAGGTTGAGATGTAGCGTAGCGGCAAATTTCCCTTGACAAAGATACCAAGGATCGAATCCCGTGAGACTCCGAGGGTCGACAAGTAGGTGTCAACGGCGCCAGAAACTTAGCGGTTGACAGGACATGCACACAGATACAGATAACTTTGCTCCCAACGAGTACAGAGAGGTTGTCAATCCCTCCGGCCTTGTTGTTTACAAAGGATCAAACACAAGAGATAATAATGATAGCTATGACTGCAACTAGGAAATAAAAATAGGAAGTAAATAGAAGGTGTGATCAGCGGTGGTAATATGGACCGGGGTCCCATGATGTTCACTAGTGATGTCTCTCTCCCAAAAGACGATAAAACAGCAAAGCGAGGTAAACAAATTACAGCTGGGCAATTGACAGGATTATGTGCGCAAACCAATGCTAACTATGCTGCAAAGAAAGGTAGAGGCTCAAAAGCATGGGCGGTACGCCAAGGCAAGTAGACCGAAATCCATCTGCATCTACTACTAATCATCCACCTTGAGATATCTATCCAGAACATCTCGCTGGTATTAAGTTGTGAATCCCACCCAAAGTGTAAACTCAAAGCAACAGACAACTGCATTAAAAGAACTTTGCGTAAAGTAAACAATCCTTGCACCCGCAAGTACAAGCACCGTTGTTTTCTCCCTTGTGGCAACAGCACATCCCCTAGACTCATGTTTCTGTCACTCAAGCTAGTCATCAGGGGGCATGAACCCACAATCAAGCATAACGCTCCCTCTTGGAGTTACTACCTACTACTTGGCCAAAGCAATAAACAGCAACGGAGAACATGCAAGAATTACTCAAGAACATAGATATAAAAGAGGTGAATCAAATATATTACTCAAACACAATCTGAACATAGTCTCATAATCCATCAGATCCCAGCAAACTCAGCAAAGCAACAGCAGAAAGATTACATATGTGCCTCGATCATGTAGGGCAGCTCACGAGGTCTAAACCATGAAGAGCAAAGAGGGGAGGAGAACATCACATAGCTACTGATCATAGACCCATGGTCCAAGGTGGACTACTCACAACTCATCCGGGAAGCGTCCATGGTGGTGGAGAAGCTCCCGGTGGTGGTTCTCCCCTCCGGCAGGGTGCCAGGAAGAGTTCTCCTGATGCTCCCGATCTTGGAAGCGCTGCGGCGGCGGAACAGAGGCGAGATCGCGAAAAAGGGTTATGTCCTCGAGGGTTTCGGGACGAGGGGGATATATATGCGAAGGGGGGCAGCCAGAGGCGGAGCAGGGGCCCCAGGCGCCCCCCTAGCGCGGCCAGGGGTGGGGCCGCGCCAGGTGGCCGCCTGGGCCTCCCCTGGCTCCCCTCTGGCCCACCTTTGGTTCTTCGCGAAGCTTCCTGTACGCTGATTTTTCCTTTATTTTTCCCGGAATTTTTGGAGCACTTTTAATATGGGGGAAACCTGAAATAGAAAAATAGCAGAAAACAGGAACTAGCACTGTGGTGCACTGAGTTAATAGGTTAGTCCAAATATGATCAAAAGTGTATGGAAGTGCATCAATATCATAGCAATATCACACAAAAAAAGCATGGAGCAAGCAGAAATTATAGATACGTTTTGGACGTATCAACATCCCGAAGCTTAATTCCTGCTCGTCCTCGAGTAGGTAAATGATAACAAGCATAATTTCTGTGGTGACATGCTACCAACCATATAAGAACTTTTTAAGTAAAGCAATCAAGGCATGTAATTCAATTCAAGTCATAACAAGCAAGAGTCTATATTAGCATTGTAACAAGCAACATAAGAACATAAAGGTGCAAGAGCTCTCGCTGTCCGTGACTCGAATGTCTCCAAATGGTGTTTGCATGCAAGAAAGGGGATAGGGATATACGAGAGAGTAAAACATAGTTTTTGTATTGTTGAGAACTTAATCTACTAAAGTTTCACACTTGGTCTTCTTTGGAATCTTATCTTGACTCGTCCCCAGACCACTAGCCAGGTACAAGTCAAAATGATCCACTCCCTTTCGATATTTTGAGCACTCATGCAATGGATGAGCGTAAGCAAGAAAGTTGACACATAGGATGGCAAAGAGAGAAAAATGATGAAGGGGGAAGACAAAAAAGGTGTGAAAGGCTCACATCAATGAGGACAATCATAGGCGAGAGAAAGCCAAATGATAGATATGATGTGAGGAGTAGGGATTGCCATGCAACGGATGCACATATGAGCTAAGGTAAGCTCTCCAATGGAACTAGTGGGGGTGCATCCAACTTGCTCGCTCAAGAAGACCTAGAGCTCTTTTGAGGAGGCTCATCATTGGAATATACAAGCCAAGTTCTATAGTGTGAAGGTCCCCACATAGCTATATGCATGAATGATAATCTCTATGGAGTACAAGTTATAAGATGAAGTACGAGTGTGGATCTCTCAAAAGGAATAGTAGTGTGCCCCCTTCTCTCTTTTTATTTCTTTTTCTCTTTTTTCTCTTTTTTATTTTTTTGTGGCCTCAATGGCTCTTTCTATTTAACTCTCATTTGTCTTCTTTGGTATCTTTTCCTCACTTTAGGGGCAACACTCTATATATTACAAGAAGTATAGAAGATCTTTCACACTTTACAAAAGTACTCAACATAAAGAAAATGAAACTATCATGATGTATGCAAATGTATGCCTCTGCCAGTGTAGCAGGATATGCAATGATACTAGCGCGTCATGTAGCAATGATTAGGGCAAGGCCCAACTAGCATGCGGCTCATCGATCAAGCAAAAAGCATGTATGACATGAAGATCAAGTCATGAGAAGATGGATGTTGCATGGCAATGTATCTCGGAAAGGCTATGGAAATGCCTTGATAGGTAGGTATGGTGGCTGTTTTGAGGAAGAATATAATGAGGCTTATGATGACAGAGCGTATCGTGCCAAGGATTTGGATGCACCGGCGAAGTATGCGCCAACTCTCGAGGTGAGAAAGGGCAATGCACAGTACCGAAGAGGCTAGAAAAATATGGCTAGGTGGAAGTGTCAACTTTCGAATACTCACATTAGTCCGAAGAACTCATGCACTTATTATCGGTAACTCTCAATCTAATTAGGAAGTTCACAAAGAGACAAGTACCCCGAGGAGGAGTGTATGGGGGTTTGGTTATCCTTGCGCATCCTCGACTCATGGTACGTGAGTGTCCTCTAATATTCGATCCCTCCAAAGATTAGTGATCCATCTAGTAGCTAAAGTTCTCAACTATTTTGTAGGTTTTCGAAAATAAACACGGATTGCCCAAAATACGACATCTATCACTAATAGGCTAAAGCTCTTGACACCAAAAGTTCAGACATTACTCATGGCAATACCTCAAAACTATTGCAAGTTACTACTAAAATTAAATAGCAACCTCAATTACCTACTTTAAGTTAAGACACACAACTCAGTGCAACAGGCAAACTCTCTTAACAAGATAAACATGAAAACTCAAGAGAGTTCAGCAACCAACTAAACAAAAGCTCTTTAAAAAGAAAAGCATGAAAACTAAGAGCTAAACATGACAGCAGCTATGGAAAGACAAAGAACACACACAGCAAAGATAAGCATGAAAATCCTATGTTGTGTTCTAGGTTGAAGTGGAGCGTGTTTCTCTCCCACACAAAGAAAGCTTGGTTCTAACTTGTTATGAAAAGCAAGCAAAGCTAAAGAAAACTAAAAAAGTAAACTAAGAGCAAGACGCTCCAAGCATAGCACATAACGCATGAAGTGATAAGAATATAGTGGAACGAAAGACGAACTGATAATTGTTGATGGAGAAGGGGATGCATGGGGGCATCCCCAAGCTTAGACGCTTGAGTCTTCTTGAATATTTCTTGGGGGTGCACGGGGGCATCCCCAAGCTTGAGCGTTTGACCCTCCTGAATCTTCTTTTATCATCTTCCCTCGCACACTTGAAAACTCCCTTCATACATAACTCATCATAATCTGATTAGCGAGGTTAGTACCCACAATAAAATAATTTTTCCCTACTGGAAATAAAGATAATCTTGAAGAGCTACTGTTTCTCAAGATTTCCAAAAGGTTTTTGCAAAGAAAAAGCAAGCTCAAGGTTTACAAAATGAAGAAAAGGCAAAACAGGACAGAATCTGTGAAAAACAGACCAGCAGGTAGTAAATAATTTTTTCGGGGCACTTCTGCAACTCAAATCAAAAAACTCAGAACAGACGCTCGAAAGCCAATTGTATAGAGCACGCTGTCAAAAAAATTCAGATCAAAAAGATGATCTGGTGATTTTATTCGAATTTTTCTGTCCAAGGACAGAATCTGTTTTCTGGACAGCACGTCACAACTTTTGAACTTTCTTGCAATCGGAGGCTAAACTTGGCACAAAGCTGAAAAGAAAAGATACAATGCTGATGCTACTGTAGTAACAAACATCAAGACACAACAAAAGCAAAATAAAACCTAATTCGTTGTGGGCTGCCTCCCAAAAGCGCTTTCTTTTATGCCTTTAAGCTAGGCATGATGCAAAAAGGGAAGATCAAGTTTTATCAAGAGTAAGAGAATAGCTAGCCCGTATAACGGACTCAAAAGGCAACTTAATCTTCTTTCTAGGGAAGTGTTCCATCCCTTTCTTGAGAGGGAATTGGAATTTTATATTACCCTCTTTGTGTCAATGATAGGACCAACGGTGCGAAGAAAAGGACGTCGCAAAATAATTGGACATGAAGGTTCACATTCAATATCCATAATAGTAAAATCAACGGGAACATAATTGTCATTGACAATGATAAGAACATCGTCGATCTTCCCCAAAGGTTTCTTTACGGAAGAATCAACAAGACGAACACCAAAAGAACAAGGATCAAAAGGTTTCAATTCAAGCATATCATACATTCTTTTGGGCATAACGGAGGTACTAGCTCCAACATCACATAAAGCATAGCAAGAGAAGTTATTCAACTTAATTTTAATCATAGGATCCCAACTATCTTCTAGCTTTCTAGGTATGGAGGCTTCTACCCTAAGCTTCTCCTCCCTAGCTTTGATGAGAGCATTAGTGATATGCTCCGTGAAGGCAAGGTTAAGTGTGCTAGTGTGGGGGTCTTTAGACATCTTGTGAAGAAAACCAATAACTTTAGGAAAGGGTGCAATTATCAAAATCAATGTCACTACTATCAAGTAAAGTGGTAGTGGTGTCCTTTAGGCTCACTTGTTTGGTAGCTTCTATGGTCATAGGAGTTTCTTCTTCTACAGTTGAGGTCATAGCATCACCATTAATAGGTCCAATGGGACTAGGAGTTCATTGGGTGCTAAGAGTTTGGATATCCTCAACAACTTGAATAGTAGCAACAGTGTGGTGGGTAGGAAGGCTCTTAATTCTATCTTCTTCCTCCTTTTCTCTAGCCCATCTCTTTTTAAGTTTAGCCATCATCCTAATGTTTTCATTAATTTGCACTTGAATAGCATTCATAGGAGTGGTCTTCCTCTCCTCAAGAGGAGAAGTTCTAATTTTAAGCAACTCTACCTCATGGGCTAAATTGTCTACCTTCGAAGAGAGATTATCTAGTTTTTCTAGTTTTTCTTCTACACTCTTATTGAAGGCCTTTTGGGTAGTGATGAAGTCTTTAAGCATAATCTCTAGTTCAGAAGTGGAGTTCTTGGTGCTAGGATAAGTATTGTTGTTCCCATAGGAATTAGAGGGGAACGGTCTAGGGTTGCTACCAAAATTACTCCTATAAGCATTTTTATTGAAATTGTTTCTAGAGATAAAGTTCACATCTACTTGATCTTGAGCAATCAAAGAATTTAAAGGAACATCATGAGGATCAATAGAAGATTGCTTGGAAAGTAGAGACATGATCAAGTCAACTTTTTCATTTAGGGAGGAAATCTCCTCGACAGAGTTTACCTTCCTAACTGTTGGAGCACGCTCGGTGTGCCATTGGGAATAATTGGTCATCATCTCGTTGAGAAGCTTCGTGGCAGCACCAAGTGTAGTTGACATAAAGGTTCCTCCCGCGGCCGAATCTAACAAGTTCCACGAGGTAATGTTCAAGCCTGCATAAAAAGTTTGGATAACCATCCAAGTAGTCAAACCATGAGTAGGGCAGTTCTTGACAAGAGATTTCATGCGTTCCCAACCTTGGGCAACGTGTTCATTATCCAATTGTTTAAAATTCATTATGTTACTCCTTAATTGGATAATTTTAGCAGGGGGATAGTACTTCCCAATAAAGGCATCCTTGCACTTGTCCCAAGAATCTATACTATTCCTAGGCAAGGATTGAAACCAGATTTTAGCTCCTCCTCTCAAGGAGAAAGGAAAAAGCTTAAGCTTAACAATATCACCATCTACTTCTTTGTACTTTTGCATATCACAGAGCTCAACAAAATTATTTAAGTCCAAAGCAGCATCATCTCCAGCACCGGAGAATTGATCTTTCATAACTAGGTTCAGTAAAGCAGGTTTAACATCATAAGAAGGTGCTGAAGTGGCAGGTGTAGCAATAGGCGTGCAGATAAAGTCATTGTTGTTATGACTAGTGAAGTCACACAACTTGGTGTTCTCGATGGAACCCATACCAGCAGCAAGCAAGATAACTATTTTTGTGATTTTTGGTAAGGGACACTAAAGCAAAAACTGGAAGGTAAACTAACAAGACTAAAAAAGCAAAGATAAAAGATAGCGTGCAACTCCCCTATCTTAAAGAGGGGAGTCCCCGGCAACGGCGCCAGAAACTTGCTTGATGGCTTCTCGCCCCTCGTTGGTTACCCCAAGTGGAAGGTTGAGATGTAGCGTAGCGGAAAATTTCCCTTGGCAAAGATACCAAGGATCGAATCCCGTGAGACTCCGAGGGTCGACAAGTAGGTGTCAACGGCGCCAGAAACTTAGCGGTTGACAGGACTTGCACACAGATACAGATAACTTTGCTCCCAACGAGTACAGAGAGGTTGTCAATCCCTCCGGCCTTGTTGTTTACAAAGGATCAAACACAAGAGATAATAATGATAGTTATGACTGCAACTAGGAAATAAAAACAGGAAGTAAATAGAAGGTGTGATCAGCGGTGGTAATATGGACCGGGGTCCCATGATGTTCACTAGTGATGTCTCTCTCCCAAAAGATGATAAAACAACAAAGCGTAAACAAATTACAGCTGGGCAATTGACAGGATTATGTGCGCAAACCAATGCTAACTATGCTGCAAAGAAAGGTAGAGGCTCAAAAGCATGGGCGGTACGCCAAGGCAAGTAGACCGAAATCCATCTGCATCTACTACTAATCATCCACCTTGAGATATCTATCCAGAACATCTCGCTGGTATTAAGTTGCGAATCCCACCCAAAGTGTAAACTCAAAGCAACAGACAACTGCATTAAAAGAACTTTGCGTAAAGTAAACAATCCTTGCACCCGCAAGTACAAGCACCGTTGTTTTCTCCCTTGTGGCAACAGCACATCCCCTAGACTCATGTTTCTGTCACTCAAGCTAGTCATCAGGGGGCATGAACCCACAATCAAGCATAACGCTCCCTCTTGGAGTTACTACCTACTACTTGGCCAAAGCAATAAACAGCAACGGAGAACATGCAAGAATTACTCAAGAACATAGATATAAAAGAGGTGAATCAAATATATTACTCAAACACAATCTGAACATAGTCTCATAATCCATCAGATCCCAACAAACTCAGCAAAGCAACAGCAGAAAGATTACATATGTGCCTCGATCATGTAGGGCAGCTCACGAGGTCTAAACCATGAAGAGCAAAGAGGGGAGGAGAACATCACATAGCTACTGATCATGGACCCATGGTCCAAGGTGGACTACTCACAACTCATCCGGGAAGTGTCCATGGTGGTGGAGAAGCTCCCGGTGGTGGTTCTCCCCTCCGGCAGGGTGCCGGGAAGAGTTCTCCTGATGCTCCCGATCTTGGAAGCGCTGCGGCGGCGGAACAGAGGTGACATCGCGAAAAAGGGTTCTGTCCTCGAGGGTTTCGGGACAAGAGGGATATATATGCGAAGGGGGGCAGCCAGAGGCGGAGTAGGGGCCCCAGGCGCCCCCCTGGCGCGGCCAGGGGTGGGGCCGCGCCAGGTGGCCGCCTGGGCCTCCCCTGGCTCCCCTCTGGCCCACCTTTGGTTCTTCGCGAAGCTTCCTGTACGCTGATTTTTCCTGTATTTTTCCCTGAATTTTTGGAGCACTTTTAATATGGGGGAAACCTGAAATAGAAAAACAGCAGAAAACAGGAACTGGCACTGTGGTGCACTGAGTTAATAGGTTAGTCCAAATATGATCAAAAGTGTATGGAAGTGCATCAATATCATAGCAATATCACACAAAAGAAACATGGAGCAAGCAGAAATTATAGATACGTTTTGGACGTATCACTCCCCCAAGAATTGTGCATTATAGAGAATTTGCATTTGAATTCGAAATGCACACGATGGGATCACCACTTTCGCTATATCTATAAAACACTAGACAAGATCAAGAAAACAACAAGATCCACAAGTGGCACGGAAGGCAATGGGAGTTGATGCAATCTTGGAAAGAAATAGGCCGAAGAAAAGCAAAAGCCAATGTAAAGATGATCAACAATTTCTACCACATAAATGATTACCAATTGTCAAGAGACAAGAAGTATTTGGGAATAATTCCCGGTGATAGATAGCAATGATATCCAACATCATCTTCACACCAAACACAAGCAAATTGGAACTTGTAGAGCTAACATGTCACCTAGGAACAAGATAATTTACAATATCAACTCTAGGTGAAAATATCTCAAATGTACACATTTTCTAGGCTAGTAATATGCACATAGCACATTACTCCCCCATAATGTGATACCAAAGAAAACTTAAACAATAGGCAATAAGAGGAACCAACAAGAGATAATTAATGGACACTTTATAATTTGAATTTCTCATGAGAAGATATACCACATAGTGACTAGATAATCTTGTAATATCAAAACTAGATGGTATTCCTCATGTACACACATTTTTAGGATTGTGAGGTGCACAAAGCACATCACTCCCCCAAAATGGGATGTTCCATTAATCTCTCACAAGAGCCAACTAAGATATAAACAAGATGCAAAAAGGCTCAACACACGACACACGCGTACATGATGTACAAACCAACATACACATACTTGATTTCTCAAGATAAGCAAATTGGAAGCACAACATATACAAGCACATGCAAGGTACAAAACCACAACATGCTAAGGGGCAAGTAACTTTCAATGTAAACAATTTAAGCACGAGTTACCGCAAGGAGGAAGATTGGATATACCATAGAAAGATAATCCGAATGACTTGGCTTGAGACAATATGAATGATGAAGACCCCTCAAATCTTCATAATGTAGCCAAGTCTCCAATGCCCTCCAACATCACCTATTGATCAAGTTTGAGCTAGTTGGTCCCCAACCAAGTTGGGTCCTAAGAGGTTAGTCACAATAGGCTTGGCTACCCAAATGGTTCTTTTCTTGACACCACTTTGAGTCCCAAGAAACTTGGCAAACACATTGCCAACCTTATCCTTCCCAAGAGAATAGACATCATCAATAATAATTGGGTTGGATAAGTTACCACTAGTGCATGAAGAAGCAAGGTGACCCTTCTCACGACATAGGTAGCAACATCTACTCTTCACTTTCTTCTCATTTGATTTCTCAAAATGAGAAGCATTACCATGAGTCTTCTTGGGAAGCGGCCTTTCTCCAACTTGCGGTTGAGCACGAGAATGAACTTGTGGCCTCTTCCCTTGTTGCTTGTCACTAATGGCCTTCTTATTCAATGGGCAAGATCTAACATGATGCCCTTCAATTTTACACTTGAAGCAAATAATCTTGGCCGAATTCTTGAGTTGTTCTTGGCCCTTATTGTTGTTAATGATCTTGGACCTTTTCTTCTTGTAGGAGTTGAATCCAAGACCACCTTTGTCATTGGGGGATTTTTGCACACTCAAGATATGGTTGAGTGTGGACTTCCCTTCATGACACTTTTCCAAGTCTTTCTTCAAAGAAGTGACTTGGGCCTTGAGCTCTTTGATTTCCTCTACATGGTTAGTATCAACAAAAGTACTAGAGGAAGTATAAGCTTCATTGTTAGAGCAACAAGGCAAGGAGAGCAATTCATCACAAGATGTACTAACATTGTGAGTAGATGAATTACGAGGACTAGCACATGGCAAGATAGCATTTTGACTTGAAGTAGTGCTAGTATCCACATGAGGCTCACTAGATGTTACCTTGATACTCATAGCCTCATGAGCTATCTTTAGCACATTATGGGATACTAGAAGATCATCATGAGAGCTTGTGAGCTTTATATGACTTTCTTCCAATTTCCATAATTGCCAGATAGCAACTCAAGTTGAGCCCTTAGCTCAACATTCTCCTTCAAAATGGATGCTTCACTAGAAATAGAGTTAGTAGCACAAGCATCATCAATAATAGCAAGAGGAGAAGGCAACTTGGCAAGCTCCTTAGAATATGAAGCTTTAAGTTGAGCATGAGACTCGGTGAGTTTTATGAGCTCACCCTTAATGACCCTTGAGCCATTTTTGAGGTGCTCAAAATCCTCAAGGAGTTTAGCATGTGCAACTTCAAGCTTCTCATTTTTAGTTTCAAAATCATTAACCACCTCGAGAGCTCTATCACGGGATTCCTTTATTCTAGATAGTTCTAGAGCAAAAGTCTCCTCAAGAGATTCCTTGGTGGTTTGTTCAAGTTCAAGAGCTTGCGAGAGGTCGGCGATCTCATTAGCGTAATCACGCTCATGACCTTCCATTTTCTCAATGGTGTCCTCATGCTCCTCTAGATGAGATTCCAACTCCTCTATATATTTCTTGCCCTCAGTGGCAATAGACATGATTTCCATGAAGTTGGAACGAGCAATTTTATTCTTATGAAGAGCTTTAAAAATCATTTTCCCCTTAATTTTTAAGGAGGCAACATTATCATTTTCTTCATCATTTTCTACATCATCAACATTGTCATCATCACTATCATGACAAGATATATTGGGGTTCAAAGTGGGAGATACCTTTGAAGCCTTAGCCATAAGGCAAAACGCAATAGATGATGATGTAGGATCCCTTGAAGCACCATTCAAGACTACATCTTGTTCCATGGGGTGTTGGGTTTCCTCTACATTGTTAGCACAACAATTCGAGGAAATAGATGCATTTTTATCATGGCAACAAGACATAGCAAGCATATCATCATGAGTTTTAGTCAAGCAATTTCTACATGATATGCAAGGACTATCAACACAAGCATGTGAAACATGTAGGGTGCTCGAAGTGTTAAAGTCCAAAGAAGATGCATTGCAGTAAGATAGTGATGAAGGATCATCCACAATAAGCATACTATCATCATTGCAATGACCAACACTACTCACCATAACATTACCTTGTGGAAAACCACATGTAGGTGAAGTATAAGAAGTTGAGAAGACAACACGGCCGGAGGTGGAGGGAGAACAATCATTCCTACAATTCTTGGACACACCATATTTATCTTGAAGCTTTGTCCACAACTCATGAGCATCCCGGGACGGCATGAGTTGAAATATAACTACATTGCTCAAAGCATCAAAAAGCACATTAGAAGCTTGAGCATTGAGATAAGAGTTTTTCTCATCCTCTAAAGATAATCTTTGTGCATCCTTTGGAGGAGAAAAACCCATATCTACAATTCGCTCTAAATTTGGTCCATGACCCTAAAGAGATTAAGCACGCGAATTACCCAAACATCAAAATTTGTGCCATTAAAACTAAGAGTGTCAGAGAATCCTAAACCCCTAGTCGACATCCTTACTCTCTAGACGGTTAAGCCCTATGAAGAGAGACGAGGCTCTGATACCAATTGAAATATCGTGGATGTCGCCTAGAAGGGGGGGGTGAATAGGCGCTTTAAAATAATTATGGTTTAGGCTTGAACAAATGCGGAATAAACCTAGCGGTTAATTTGTCAAGCACAAAACCTACAACAACTTGGCTCACCTATGTGCACCAACAACTTATGCTAAGCAAGATAAACAACTAGGTGATAGCAAGATATATGACAGGAAACAATGTGGCTATCACAAAGTATAGTGCATAAGTAAAGGGCTTGGGTAAGAGATAACCGAGGCACGCAGAGACGACGATGTATCCCGAAGTTCACACCCTTGCGGATGCTAATCTCCGTTTGGAGCGGTGTGGAGGCACAATGCTCCCCAAGAAACCACTAGGGCCATCGTAATCTCCTCACGCCCTCGCACAATGCAAGATGCCGTGATTCCACTAAGGGACCCTTGAGGGCGGTCACCGAACCCGTACGAATGGCAACCCTTGGGGGCGGTCACCGAACCCGTACACTTTGGCAACCCTTGGGGGCGGTCACCGGAACCCGTCAAATTGCTCGGGGCGATCTCCACAACCTAATTGGAGACCCCGACGCTTGCCCGGAGCTTTACACCACAATGATTGAGCTCCAAACACCAAGGTTGGGGCTATCTCCCCAACGACACCACGAAGCTTCACCACAATGGAATATGGCTCCGAGGTGACCACAACCGTCTAGGGCGCCCAAGCACCCAAGAGGAACAAGCTCAAGGGTACCAAGCACCCAAGAGTAATAAGCTTCTCAACTTCACTTCCACGTATCACCGTGGAGAACTCAAACCGATGAACCAAATGCAATGGCAAGGGCACACGGAGTGCCCAAGTCCTTCTCTCCCAAATTCCACCAAAGCAACTAATTCTAGGGAGGGAAATGAGAGGAAGAACAAGAAGGAGAACACCAAGAACTCCAAGATCAAGATCCAAGGGGTTCCCCTCACCTAGAGGAGAAAGTGATTGGTGGAAATGTGGATCTAGATCTCCTCTCTCTTTTCCCCCAAAAACTAGCAAGAATCCATGGAGGGATTGAGAGATAGCAAGCTCGAAGAATGTCAACAATGGGGGAAGAACACGAACTCAAAGGATAAGGTTCATTGGGGAAGAAGACCCCCTTTTATAGGTGGGGAAAAATCCAACCGTTATGCTCACAGCCCGCACAGAGCGGTACTACCGCTCCAGGAGCGGTACTACCGCTAGGGCGGTAGTACCCCTTTGAAAACAACAGCGAGGATGCAAAAAGGCCAGAAGAACCGTTGGAGCGGTAGTACCGCTTGACCTCACGGTACTACCGCTAGGGGTAGCGGTACTACTGCTAAGGGTAGCGGTACTACTGCTTGCGAGCGGTACTAAAAAATTACATCCGGGCCTACCACCGCGGGACTTGGGACGAGTTTTTGGTCCGGGGCGGTACTACCGCTGTAGGAGCCACGGTAGTACCGCTCTGGAGCGGTAGTAAAAAATTACATCCGCTCCAATTCGCGGTAGTACCGCTGCAGCCTTTTCAGAACACCAAAACTGCCACAACTTTTGCATACGGACTCCGAATTCGACGAAACCAAGTTTGTTGGAAAGCTAGCGACAAGGGCTAACACAATCTTGATAGAAATACCAATAAGAAGAAAATTAGAAAATTCCCATAAGAAAATGGTGAGAACCCTTCCTATGATAAGACCGGTAAAACCTCCAACACCGAAAACATCATAGAAGACGCATGTGAACTCCGTTATCGATGAACTCAAGTTTGTCATCAAGATGACCATAAGCTCTAAGACTCACAAAGATAACCAAACAAGAACCAAGAATAATGATGCAAAGATGCAATGATTTGAGCTCTCTACTAACGATACGATCAAGCTGCCAACTTGAGAGCCCCCCTTGATAGTACGGCAAACGATCCTATAACCCGGTCTCTCAGCTACCACCACGAGACCGGTAAAATAGAAAACCTATCAAGGGCAAACCTTTGCTTTGCACAAAGTCCACTTGAGCTAGATGTTGACGATCTTGACTTCCTCAAGTTGGACCACCTTTCTTGATTGCGTTGTCTCGGTGACGACTAGTATATTGCTCCCCCATACTCCACTATGGGTGAGCCACTCTTCAGCATATCTTCACAAGTACATTGTCACCACAATGGACGGCAAGCTTCAAGCACTTGATCTCTTCGTGATGCTCCACTTGAACTTGCACACCGCAACCTAGACCCACAAAGAACTCTCACGAAGAACATGGGTTAGTACACAAAGCGTGATTGACAATGCTTACCATACCATGGGATTGCTTGATCCCTCTCGGTACATCTTGTACACTTTGTGTGTTGATCAACTTGATTCATTCTTTGACTTAGTTTTGATCAACCTTGAATCTTTCCAACTCTCTTCATTTGGATGATGTCTTGAAGGTAAACATGAATGCTCACAAACTCGTCTTCTTCAAGACATGCTTGCAATAAGCTCAACACCCACAAGACCAATCTTTGGATAATACCTTAATAGCACCTTGGTCATCACAAACTCTCCTTGAAACCAACAAATGAACTCCAAGAAAAGCCTATGGGCAAACCCTTCAATTATAACTCAATGCAACCATTAGTCGATAGAAATTGTCATCAATTACCAAAACCGAACATGGGGACACCGCATGTTCTTTCAGTGTACATTTGTCAAGAGCATTGGAAAGCCCAAAACCAGGGAATATATTGAATTGGCAAAGGTACAAGAGGTTGTCTGAAAAGATACTTAAAGAGCCTTTGGGTTTTGCAATCTATATTTTCCATTGTTCATGTTCCTGCTCGTTTTTGGGAAAAGCAAACCGTAAACAACATCATGATATTTTGTGTGATTCTTCACAACATGATCATCGAAGACAAGAGGGTCATGAACTTGTAATTCTTCTACGACAATGTCGGTAGCCGTGTGAAGCCAGCTAGAGACCCTGACCGCGTACAAGCATTTCTTCAGACATATCGGCAGATTGGAGACGCAAACAACCACCATCAGCTTCAGGAAGATCTCATTGAGCACCATTGGCAAAGGTCTGGGCAAAGGCATTGAGCACCATCTAGATTTTACATTCATTTCATTTAATTTATGTCTGAACAGTATCTTTGTTGTATTTGTGACAATTGTTGTATTGCATTATTAGTTTAATTCGGTGATTTGAATAATTATTGTAATTTGGATTTATAATATTCACATATTATGTTATTTCAATTCATAATTCTTTGTAACATATGAGATATGTGTCAAATTCAGAAAATGTGTTTTGCAGGCTCGCGCGGGCTGCAGCCGAACAGACCCCGAGGTCGCGCGGGCCCGCAAAACACATTTTCCGCGACCGTAAATGTGTTATAAGGGTCCGCAATATAAGGAGTCCGCTAGAGATGCTTTTAGAGATATTAATATGAACTACATACAGATATTTATAGACGCAGTTAAGAGTATAGATTCACTCATTTTGCTCCGTATGTGTTAGTCTTATTGAAAAATCTCTAAAAAAATATATTTAGAAACGAAGAGAGTAGAAGACATCTAAAAAATCGACAACTTCCTGGGTGTGGCTGCTGCCTACCTAATCACACTCGCAGGTGGTCGATACAGTGGAAGAAAGAAATGCCCCCAACCTAAAACGAAGGGGCAGCTCAACTGAAGTGCGGGACTGCGGGGTACTCCATGCAAAGCCCGCATCCACACCACAGCACATGTACTGTGGCCGAGCGGCGGCAGCAGGCCCGGCCCTGAGGGGGGGGCGAAAGGGGCGGCCGCCCCGGGCCCCCGACCCCAAAGGGGCCCCCAGCAGATGGGATTCTATACTGGGCCTTCCCTTGAGTAGCGCACAATCAGACGCGCCAACGCAAGTTGTTCGCTCGCAGAGATCTCCCTACGTGCGATGCTTCAATTCAGGAGGATCTCTCGCGGCGTAACCATCTCCTCCCAAGATTTCTCCATCTCTGTCCGACTGTCCCTGCACAACACTCCTCAACCCTATCCTCACGCAGCTCCAACTCCTGTGTCAACTCCAATCAATCACCAACAAATCAACTCTTTTTGCAATACGTACGTGCTGATGGATCTATACTACAACCTGCGTCGCTGTGTGAGTTGATGATCTGGCGTCAAACACTAGTAGAAAATAGGGCATTGGTCCAGCCCATTAGCCCCGGTTCAATCTAGAACCGGGTCCAATGGGGGTACTGGACCCGGTTCGTGAGCCCAGGGGGCCGGCCGGGCCACGTGGGCCATTGGTCCCGGTTCGTCTGGACCTATTGGTCCCGGTTGGAGCTAAAAACCGGGACCAATGGCTCTTGCTCCTGGCCCACCACTATTGGCCCCGGTTGGTGTTATGAACCGGGACCAAAGACACCCCTTTAGTCCCGGTTTGTAGCACCAACCGGGACCAGTGAGTTGCCTATATATACCCCCTCACTCAAGAGCAGAGCTCACTGCTCTGTTTTTTTTCTGGCCGAGGGGGAGAGGGGTTAGTGGTGCTCTAGCTCACCTCCTATGCACACAACGTGTTCGGTGGAATGCCCAAGCCACACTAGTTAAGCTTTTCTCCTCTCGAAGCTCTATTTTCTCTGAGATTTGTCTAGGTTTAGCGGTCCGTCACGTCCCGTCCCCGTCTTCGCCGCCGTCGATCGCCCCCGCCGATCTCGTCACCGGCACCACCGTGGTGAGCCTCTTGTTATGTCCATGCTTTTCTTACTTTTATTATTGCTTTAGATAGATATTTGTCTAATTTTCTTACATTTATTATTGCTTGTTATTATATAGTGCGATGGTTTTGATATCCGCCCACGTGGGCCCTCGTCCGGTCTACGATTCGGATGTGGTATATTATCTTTAATTTATAACTATTTGTTTTAGTGTTTATGATAGTTATGCCGACCAACCTGACATGCATAGATGTTTTATTATGTCTAGGAGGTAGTTGAACCGGAAATTCCAATCGACCCTCTTGTGGAGAGGTTAAATTTAGTTGAAGAGGAAAACATTTCGTTAAAGAAAAAATTGGAAAAAATGGAGGAGGAGGAGATGGAATTGGAGTTGCATGTTGCGGAAGTTATCGATGATCACAAGATCAAGATGGACCCTATTGTCGAGAGGTTAAATTTAGTTAAAGAAGAAAACAAATTCTTGAAGGAAAAAATAAAAAAATTGTGGACGAGAAGATGATATTGGAGTTGCATGTTGCGGATGTCGTCGATGATCACAAGATCAAGATGGATGCAATGCGGTTGAAGATTAAAAAGATTAGAAAATATGCCATTCATACCGAGGCTTGGTATGATTATGCCGTTGGATCAATTGTTACCTTGGTTGCGATTATGATAGCATTTGTTTTCGCGTTGAAATGTTTTACATAGTTTCGATGTGTATGGAGAGCTATATGTTGTTAGATGAGAACTATATATGTATGTACTTTGGTTTTAATGTGATGATGAACTTTTATCCATTTGGTCACTTAATTATCTATTTATGATGTTCTGTAATGGTTTTTGACACACTTAATTATATATAAATGCACGCAGATGAACCGGCAATGGATGTACGGTGACAGACACACCTCCGAGTACATTAAGGGCGTGCGTGAGTTTCTAAATGTGGCTGAGGTAAACAAGCAGAATGGTTTTATGTGTTGTCCATGCACTAAATGTGTGAATATGATGTCTTACTCTAACCGGAAAATCCTTCACTCCCACCTGCTTTAAAAGGGTTTCATGCCACACTATAATGTTTGGACGAGGCACAGAGAAATAGGGGTTATGATGGAAGACGGCGAAGAAGAAGAGTACGATGACAACTATGTGCCCCCTGAATACGGTGATGCTGCAATGGGGGGAGCTGGTGAAGATCAAGAGGAACCAGACGATGTGCCCAATGATGCTGCAACGGGTGAAGCTGTTGAAGATCAAGAGGAACCAAATGATGATATTCGCCGGGTCATTGTCGATGCAAGGACACAATGCGAAAGTCAAAAGGAGAAGCTGAAGTTCGATCGCATGTTAGAGGATCACAAAAAAGGGTTGTACCCCAATTGCGAAGATGGCAACACAAAGCTCGGTACCGTACTGGAATTGCTGCAGTGGAAGGCAGAGAATGCTGTGGCTGACAAAGGATTTGAGAAGCTACTGAAAATATTGAAGAAGAAGCTTCCGAAGGATAACGAATTGCCCGACAGTACATACGCAGCAAAGAAGGTCGTATGCCCTCTAGGATTGGAGGTGCAGAAGATACATGCATGCCCTAATGACTGCATCCTCTACCGCGGTGCATACAAGGATCTGAACGCATGCCCGGTATGCGGTGCATTGCGGTATAAGATCAGACGAGATGACCCTGGTGATGTTGATGGCGAGCCCGCCAGGAAGAGGGTTCCT
>LR738711.1:896827360-896841505 GCA_902687465.1 Secale cereale | reverse complement strand
ATCATTTGCCAGAAGTAACCGGGGCATTTTGGTACGAAGTTATGCAAAGTTGTTCAGGAACGAAGTCCCTGATAGGATAATCCGTCTTTTGTTACGAATTATCTTATCTGGGACTCCGTTCCAAAACAACTTTGGAGAGCTTCGTACCATCATGCTACTGTTACTTTCGCCTAATGATGAAGTATTGGTTTTGTTGAATCCTTTGACACTAGACAAAATGTGACATGAGGGCGTCTAGGGTTGTGGATCGCCGAGCAGTCGAGGGTCGAGGGGTCGAGAGAGGTTGCCTAGCTAGCTAGTGTCAAAGTATTGAAGAAATCCATGACTTCATCATTTGCCAGAAGTAACCGGGGCATTTTGGTACGAAGTTATGCAAAGTTGTTCTGGAACGAAGTCCCTGATAGGATAATCCGTCTTTTGTTATGAATTATCTTATCTGGGACTCCGTTCCAAAACAACTTTGGAGAGCTTCGTACCATCATGCTACTGTTACTTTCGCCTAATGATGAAGTATTGGTTTTGTTGAATCCTTTGACACTAGACAAAATGTGACATGAGGGGGTCTAGGGTTGTGGTGTTGGGGAACGTAGTATTTTAAAATTTTCCTACGATCACGCAAGATCTATCTACCAGATGCATAGCAACGAGAGGGGAGAGTGAGTCTACGTACCCTCGTAGACCGAAAGCGGAAGCGTTAGAACAACGCGGTTGATGTAGTCGTACGTCTTCACGGCCCGACCGATCAAGCACCGAAACTACGGCACCTCCGAGTTCTAGCACACGTTCAGCTCGATGACGTCCCTCGAACTCCGATCCAGCCGAGTGTCGAGGGAGAGTTCCGTCAGCACGACGGCGTGGTGACGATCTTGATGTTCTACCGTCGCAGGGCTTCGCCTAAGCACCGCTACAATATTTATCAAGGAGAACTATGGTGGAGGGGGGCACCGCACACGGCTAAGAGATCAAGAGATCAATTGTTGTGTCTAGAGGTGCCCCCTTGCCCCCGTATATAAAGGAGGGAGGGAGAGGCCGGCCCTAGAGGGGGCGCACCAAGTGTGGGGAGTCCTACGGGTTCGAGAACTATGTAGACATGATCGAGACACGTCTCCGGTCAATAACCAATAGCGGAACCTGGATGCTCATATTGGCTCCCACATATTCTACGAAGATCTTTATCGGTCAAACCGCATAACAACATACATTGTTCCCTTTGTCATCGGTATGTTACATGCCCGAGATTCGATCGTCGGTATCTTAATACCTAGTTCAATCTCGTTACCAACAAGTCTCTTTACTCGTTCCGTAATACGTCATCCCGCAACTAACTCATTAGCTGCAATGCTTGCAAGGCTTATAGTGATGTGCATTACCGAGTGGGCCCAGAGATACCTCTCCGACAATCGGAGTGACAAATCCTAATCTCGAAATACGCCAACCCAACAAGTACCTTCGGAGACACCTGTAGAGTACCTTTATAATCACCCAGTTACGTTGTGACGTTTGGTAGCACACAAAGTGTTCCTCCGGTATTCGGGAGTTGCATAATCTCATAGTCATAGGAACATGTATAAGTCATGAAGAAAGCAATAGCAGTGAAACTTAAACGATCATAGTGCTAAGCTAACGGATGGGTCTTGTCCATCAGATCATTCTCCTAATGATGTGATCTCGTTGATCAAATGACAACTCATGTCTATGGCTAGGAAACATAACCATCTTTGATCAATGAGCTAGTCTAGTAGAGGCATACTAGGGACACTCTGTTTTGTCTATGTATTCACACATGTATTAAGTTTCCAGTTAATACAATTCTAGCATGAATAATAAACATTTATCATGATATAAGGAAATAAATAATAACTTTATTATTGCCTCTAGGGCATATTTCCTTCAGTCTCCCACTTGCACTAGAGTCAATAATCTAGTTCACATCGCCATGTGATTTAACACCGATAGTTCACATCGTCATGTGATTAATACCCAAAGGGTTTACTAGAGTCAATAATCTAGTTCACATCGCTATGTGATTAACACCCAAAGAGTACTAAGGTGTGATCATGTTTTGCTTCGTGAGAGAAGTTTAGTCAACGGGTCTGTCACATTCAGATCCGTATGTATTTCGCAAATGTCTATGTGTCTACAATGCTCTGCATGGAGCTACTCTAGCTAATTGCTCCCACTTTCAATACGCATCCAGATTGATACTTAGTGTCAGCTGGATTTAGTGTCAAAGCTTGCATCGGCGTAACCCTTTACGACGAACTCTTTATCACCTCCATAATCGAGAAACATTTCCTTAGTCATCCAGTTACTAAGGATAATTTTGACCGCTGTACAGTGATCTACTCCTGGATCACTATTGTACCCTCTTGACAAACTCATGGCAAGGTACACAACATGTTTGGTACACAGCATGGCATACTTTATAGAACCTATGGTTGAGGCATAGGGAATGACTTTCATTCTCTCTATATTTTTCTGCCGTGGTCTGGCTTTGAGTCTTACTCAACTTCACACCTTACAAGTCAGGTAAGAACTCCTTCTTTGACTGATCCATTTTGAACTACTTCAAAATCATATCAAGGTATGTACTCATCGAAAGTCTTATCAAGCGTCTTGATCTATCTCTATATATCTTGATGCCCAATATGTAAGCAGCTTCACCAAGGTCTTTCTTTGAAAAACTCCTTTCAAACACTCCTTTATGCTTTCCAGAAAATTCTACATCATTTCCGATCGACAATATGTCATTCACATATACTTATCAGAAAGGTTGTAGTGCTCCCACTCACTTCTTGTAAATACAGGCTTCACCGCAAGTCTGTATAAATCTATATGCTTTGATCAACTTATCAAAACGTATATTCCAACTCCGAGATGCTTGCACCAGTCCATAGATGGATCGCTGGAGCTTGCACATTTTGTTAGCACCTTTAGGATTGACAAAACCTTCTGGTTGCATCATATACAAGTCTTCTTTAATAAATCCATTAAAGAATGCAGTTTTGTTATCCATTTGCCAGATTTCATAAAATGCGGCAATTGCTAACATGATTCGGACAGACTTAAGCATCGCTACGGGTGAGAAAGTCTCATCGTAGTCAACTCCTTGAACTTGTTGAAAAACTTTCGCAACAAGTTGAGCTTTGTAAACAGTAACATTACTGTCAGCGTCAGTCTTCCTCTTGAAGATCCATTTATTTTCGATGGCTTGCCGACCATCGGGCAAGTCAACCAAAGTCCACACTTTGTTCTCATACATGGATCCCATCTCAGATTTCATGGTCTCAAGCCATTTTGCGGAATCTGGGCTCATCATCGCTTCCTCATAGTTTGTAGGTTCATCATGGTCCAGTAACATGACTTCCAGAACCGGGTTGCCGTACCACTCTGGTGCGGAACGTACTCTGGTTGATCTACGAAGTTCAGCAGTAACTTGATCCGAAGTTTCATGATCATCATCATTAGCTTCCTCACTAATTGGTGTAGGAATCACTGGAACCAGTTTCTGTGATGTACTACTATCCAATTCGGGAGAAGGTACAATTACCTCATCAAGTTCCACTTTCCTCCCACTCACTTCTTTCGAGCGAAACTCCTTCTCTAGAAAGGATCCACTCTTAGCAACAAAGACCTTGCCTTCGGATCTGTGATAGAAGGTGTACCCAACAGTTTCTTTTGGGTATCCTATGAAGATTTACTTCTCCGATTTGGGTTCGAGCTTATCATGTTGAAACTTTTTCACATAAGCATCGCAGTCCCAAACTTAAAGAAATGACAGCTTAGGTTTCTCGTCAAACCACAGTTCATACGGTGTCATCTCCACGGATTTAGATGGTGCCCTATTTAACGTGAATGTATCTGTCTCTAATGCATAACCCCAAAAGCGATAGTGGTAGATCGGTAAGAGACATCATCGATCGCACCATATCTAATAAAGTACGGTTATGACGTTCGGACACACCATTACACTATGGTGTTCCAGCTGGCGTGAGTAGTGAAACTATTTCACATTGTTTTTACTGAAGGCCAAACTCGCTAACTCAAATATTTTACCTCTACGATCATATCGTAGAAACTCTTATTTTCTTGTTACGATGATTCTCCACTTCACTCTGAAATTCTTTCAACTTTTCAAATGTTTTAGACTTGTGCTTCATTAAGTAGATATACCCATATCTGCTCAAATCATCAGTGAAGGTCAGAAAATAACGATACCCGCCGCGAGCTTCAACACTCATTGGTCCACATACATCTGTATGTATGATCTCCAACAAATCTGTTGCTTGCTCCATTGTTCCGGAGAACGGAGTTTTAGTCATCTTGCCCATGAGGCATGGTTCGCAAGCACCAAGTGATTCATAATCAAGTGATTCCAAAAGTCCATCACTATGGAGTTTCTTCATGCGCTTTACACCATTATGACCTAAACAGCAGTGCCACAAATAAGTTGCACTATCATTATTAACCTTGCATCTTTTGGCTTCAATATTATGAATATGTGTATCACCACGATCGAGATCCAACAAACTATTTTCATTGGGTGTATGACCATCGAAGGTTTTATTCATGTAAACAGAATAACAATTATTCTATGACTTTAAATGAATAACCGTATTGCAACAAATATGATCAAATCATATTCATGCTCAACGCAAATGCCAAATAACATTTATTTAGGTTTTATACTAATCCCGAAAGTATAGGGAGTGTGCGATGATGATCATATCAATCTTGGAACCACTTCCAACACACATCGTCACTTCACCTTTAACTAGTCTCTGTTCATTCTGCAATTCTCGTTTCGAGTTACTAATTTTAGCAACTGAACCGGTATCAAATATCCAGGAATTGCTATGAACACTAGTAAAGTACACATCAATAATCTGTATATCAAAATATACCTTTGTTCACTTTGCCATCCTTCTTATCCGCCAAGTATCTAGGGCAGTTCCACTTCCAGTGACCATTTCCTTTCCAGTAGAAGCACTTAGTTTCAGGCTTGAGTTTTAGCTTTGGGTTTCTTCACGGGAGTGACAACTTGCTTGTCATTCTTCTTGAAGTTCCCCTTCTATCCCTTTGCCCTTTACTTGAAACAAGTGGTCTTGTTAACCATCAACACTTGATGCTTTTTCATGATTTCTACCTTCGCCGACTTCAGCATTGCGAAGAGCTCGGGAATTCCTTTCGTCATCCCTTGCATATTATAGTTCATCACAAAGTTCTACTAACTTGGTGATAGTGACTAGAGAACTTTGTCAATTACTATCTTATCTGGAAGATTAACTCCCACTTGATTCAAGTAATTGTAGTACCCAGACAATCTAAGCACATGCTCACTGGTTGAGCTATTCTCCTCCATCTTGTAGGCAAAGTAATGTCAGAAGTCTTATACCTCTCGACACGGGCATGAGTATGAAATACTAATTTCAACTCTTGGAACATATTATATGCTCCGTGGCATTCAAAATGTTTTTGAAGTCCCGGTTCTAAGCCATAAAGCATGGTGCACTTAAACTATCAAGTAGTCATCATACCGAGCTTTTGTCAAAACGTTCATAACGTCTACATCTGCTCCTGCAATAGGTATGTCACCTAGCGGTGCATCAAGGACATAATTCTCTGTGCAGCAATGAGGATAATCCTCAGATCACGGAATAATTCCGCATCATTGCTACTAACATATTTCAACTTAGTTTTCTCTAGGAACATATAAAAAATAAACGGGGAGCAACATCGCGAGCTATTGATCTACAACATAGATATGCTAATACTACGAGGACTAAGTTCATGATAAATTAAAGTTCAATTTAATCATATTACTTAAGAACTCCCACTTAGATAGACATCCCTCTAGTCATCTAAATGATCACGTGATCCAAATCAACTAAACCATGTCCGATCATCACGTGAGATGGAGTAGTTTCAATGGTGAACATCTTATGTTGATCATATCTACTATATGATTCACGCTCGACCTTTCGGTCTCCAGTGTTCCGAGGCCATATCTGCATATGCTAGGCTCGTCAAGTTTAACCCGAGTATTCTGCGTGTGCAACACTGGCTTACACCCGTTGTATTTGAACGTAGAGCTTATCACACCCGATCATCACGTGGTGTCTCAGCACGACGAACTTTCGCAACGGTGCATACTCAGGGAGAACACTTATACCTTGAAATTTAGTAAGGGATCATCTTATAATGCTACCGTCGAACTAAGCAAAATAAGAAGCATAATAAGATAAACATCACATGCAATCAAAATATGTGACATGATATGGCCATCATCATCTTGTGCTTTTGATCTCCATCTCCAAAGCACCGTCATGATCACCTTCGTCAGCGGTGCGACACCTTGATCTCCATCGTAGCATCGTTGTCGTCTCGCCAACTATTGCTTCTACGACTATCGCCACCGCTTAGTGATAAAGTAAAGCAATTACATGGCGATTGCATTTCATACAATAAAGCGACAACCATATGGCTCCTGCCAGTTGCCGATAACTTTACAAAACATGATAATTTCATACAAAACCGTATAACTCATCATGTCTTGACCATATCACATCACAACATGCCCTGCAAAAACAAGTTAGACGTCCTCTACTTTGTTGTTGCAAGTTTTACGTGGCTGCTATGGGCTTAGCAAGAACCGTTCTTACCTACGCATACAAAACCACAACGATATTTCGTCAAGTATGTGCTGTTTTAACCTTCACAAGGACCGGGCGTAGCCACACTTGATTCAACTAAAGTTGGAGAAACTGATACCCGCCAGCCACCTGTGTGCGAAGCACGTCGGTAGAACCAGTCTCGCGTAAGCGTACGCGTAATGTCGGTCCGGGCCGCTTCATCCAACAATACCGCCGAATCAAAGTATGACATGCTGGTAAGCAGTATGACTAGTATCGTCCACAACTCACTTGTGTTCTACTCGTGCATATCATCTACGCATAGACCTGGCTCTGATACCACTGTTGGGGAACGTAGTATTTTAAAATTTTCCTACGATCACGCAAGATCTATCTACCAGATGCATAGCAACGAGAGGGGAGAGTGAGTCTACGTACCCTCGTAGACCGAAAGCGGAAGCGTTAGAACAACGCGGTTGATGTAGTCGTACGTCTTCACGGCCCGACCGATCAAGCACCGAAACTACGGCACCTCCGAGTTCTAGCACATGTTCAGCTCGATGACGTCCCTCGAACTCCGATCCAGCCGAGTGTCGAGGGAGAGTTCTGTCAGCACGACGGCGTGGTGACGATCTTGATGTTCTACCATCGCAGGGCTTCGCCTAAGCACCGCTACAATATTTATCAAGGAGAACTATGGTGGAGGGGGCACCGCACACGGCTAAGAGATCAAGAGATCAATTGTTGTGTCTAGAGGTGCCCCCTTGCCCCCGTATATAAAGGAGGGAGGGAGAGGCCGGCCCTAGAGGGGGCGCACCAAGTGTGGGGAGTCCTACGGGTTCGAGAACTATGTAGACATGATCGAGACACGTCTCCGGTCAATAACCAATAGCGGAACCTGGATGCTCATATTGGCTCCCACATATTCTACGAAGATCTTTATCGGTCAAACCGCATAACAACATACATTGTTCCCTTTGTCATCGGTATGTTACATGCCCGAGATTCGATCGTCGGTATCTTAATACCTAGTTCAATCTCGTTACCAACAAGTCTCTTTACTCGTTCCGTAATACATCATCCCGCAACTAACTCATTAGCTGCAATGCTTGCAAGGCTTATAGTGATGTGCATTACCGAGTGGGCCCAGAGATACCTCTCCGACAATCGGAGTGACAAATCCTAATCTCGAAATACGCCAACCCAACAAGTACCTTCGGAGACACCTGTAGAGTACCTTTATAATCACCCAGTTACGTTGTGACGTTTGGTAGCACACAAAGTGTTCCTCCGGTATTCGGGAGTTGCATAATCTCATAGTCATAGGAACATGTATAAGTCATGAAGAAAGCAATAGCAGTAAAACTTAAACGATCATAGTGCTAAGCTAACGGATGGGTCTTATCCATCAGATCATTCTCCTAATGATGTGATCTCCTTGATCAAATGACAACTCATGTCTATGGCTAGGAAACATAACCATCTTTGATCAATGAGCTAGTCTAGTAGAGGCATACTAGGGACACTCTGTTTTGTCTATGTATTCACACATGTATTAAGTTTCCGGTTAATACAATTCTAGCATGAATAATAAACATTTATCATGATATAAGGAAATAAATAATAACTTTATTATTGCCTCTAGGGCATATTTCCTTCATGTGGATCGCCGAGTAGTCGAGGGTCGAGGGGTCGAGAGAGGTTGCCTAGCTAGCTAGTGTCAAAGTATTGAAGAATTCCATGACTTCATCATTTGCCAGAAGTAACCGGGGCATGTTGGTACGAAGTTATGCAAAGTTGTTTTGGAACGGAGTTCCTGATAGGATAATCCGTCTTTTGTTACGAATTATCCTATCCGGGACTCCGTTCCAAAACCACTTTGGAGAGCTTCGTACCATCATGCTACTGTTACTTTTGCCTAATGATGAAGTATTGGTTTTGTTGAATCCTTTGACACTAGACAAAATGTGACATGAGGGGGTCTAGGGTTGTGGATCGCCGAGAAGTCGGGGGGGTCGAGAGGTTGCCTAGCTAGTGTCAAAGTATTGAAGAATTCCATGACTTCATCATTTGCCAGAAGTAACCGGGTGTAAGGGCATATTTCTCCCTAATAGTTTTGGTGATTGATGACAATACGTTTGCGGACTGATCGTGTGCTCTAAGCTCATACAGGTATATCTCCTTATGGCACAAGACGATTGCTTGCCCCTCGGATTCTATGAAGGACGGTGTTTTCTTTTTGCTCCCTGTAGGTGGCATTGAGTAATAGGAAAGCCGTACTATTAAGAGGGGGTCCGCGTCGGAAAGGTTTGGGTAGAATCAACACGTACACATCTTTCTCCCACACTTCCTTTCCTTGCTTCTCTGGAGGTCCAACCGGTTATCTTTCGTTGTGGCAAATCTGTGGCTTCTGTACTGATCAACTGCCTAGCATGCGGTAGTACCGCTCTGCCAAGCGGTAGTACCGCGCAGGTACACGGTAGTACCGCTTGCCGACACGGTAGTACCGCTCCCGCGGTAGTACCGCGTCCCCCGAGCGGTAGTACCGTGTATCTGGCCCAGGCGCTGAGTCTAAGTATAGAAGTGGATGCGGAAGTAATTTTTTACTTCCGCATACAACGCGGTAGTACCGCTTATCTTAAGCGGTAGTACCGTGTCGCATTTTTGCTACTACCGTTTTCCCTGCGGATGTAGCCACGGATGTAATTTATTTCATCCGTGGTTGTGAATCATGTCGCAATCTTTGCCTAAGCGGTAGTACCGCTGCCGAAGCGGTAGTACCGCTCAGCCAGCGGTAGTACCGCAACTCATGCGCGGTACTACCGCTCTCTGCGGGCTGAAACCTCCAATAACGGTTGGATTTGTCCCCCCACTATATATAGGGGGTCTTCTTCTCCAAGAAGACTTACCTCTTCCCCCACTACTCCATTGTTGCTCCAAAAGCTCCATTTCCGCCCGATCTCTCTCCCTAGCCAATCAAACTTGTTGATTTGCTCGGGATTGCTTGAGGAGGCATCGATCTACACTTCCACCAAGATATATTTGATTCTCCCCACTAATCCCTTGCGGATCTTGTTACTCTTGGGTGTTTGAGCACCCTAGACGGTTGAGGTCACCTCGAAGCCATATTCCATTGTGGTGAAGCTTCGTGGTTTGTTGGGAGCCTCCAAGTTGTGGAGATTGCCCCAACCTTGTTTGTAAAGGTTCGGTTGCCGCCTTCAAGGGCACCACTAGTGGAATCACGGCACCTTGCATCGTGTGAGGGCGTGAGGAGAATACGGTGGCCCTAGTGGCTTCTTGGGGAGCATTGTGCCTCCACACCGCTCCAACGGAGACGTACTTCCCCTCAAAGGGAAGGAACTTCGGAAACACATCCTCGTCTCCTCCGGTTCTACTTGTGGTTATTTCTTACCTTTACTCTTGCATGCTTTACTTGTTTAATTCCTATAGCATGCATGTGTAGTTGTTGTGCTTCTTTACATTAGTTGTCTTCATAGTAGATTATCTAGACAACTTATTTTGTCGCCTATTTTTAAGTGGTTAAGAAAAGCTAAAAATTGTTAGTTGCCTATTCACCCCCCCCCCTCTAGTCAACCATATCGATCCTTTCACCGGGGCATGTTGGTACGAACTTATGCAAAGTTGTTTTGGAACGGAGTTCCTGATAGGATAATCCGTCTTTTGTTACGAATTATCCTATCCGGGACTCCGTTCCAAAACCACTTTGGAGAGCTTCGTACCATCATGCTACTGTTACTTTCGCCTAATGATGAAGTATTGGTTTTGTTGAATCCTTTGACACTAGACAAAATGTGACATGAGGGGGTCTAGGGTTTGTGGATCGCCGAGCAGTCGAGGGTCGAAGCTAGTTCTACGTTTGCCATTAATATATCCATCTGTCATGTTTGAATAATAATTGGCATGTTGTAAATATTTGTAGAAACAATGGACCACAACACCCGAGACCTAGCACAAGAAGCGATGTTGATGGACCTAATCGCAGACGGACAAAATGTCATCTTGTCGTTTCTCAACGACACCGATGACCAGGTCGAAAAAGAGCTGCAGCTGGAAGATCTAGGCTATGATATTGATGGATCCGGTGACCCAATGCACATGGAAGAAGTAGACCGTGAGGACGGCTCCGGTGACCCAATGCCGGTGCAAGAAGGAGACCGTGATGCTGGCTCCGGTGACCGAACCGAGTCCGGCCAGGAGGTATATATGTTAGTTAAGCATGTGCTGACTAGTTAATTGATGCATTCATTAACTCTCGTCTTTGTTCCTTTTTCTAGCCCTCCGGATCGAGCAAATCTTCGGTAAAGAGACGAGGAGCGAAGAAAAAGTTGAGGCCGGATGAAAAGTTTAAGATCTCAGAAATCTCGCGCTCCGGCGAGCCGATTGCACCCATCCGGACAAAGAACACATTTGTTAATCAGTGCGGGGTTCTGGTTAGGGACAAGATCCCGATCAGCATCCATCAATGGTTAAAGCCGGCTGCAAACGATGCTCAGGTGACTTATGTCACTGATATGCAGAAATAAGATCTTTGGACTGAGCTGAAGTCAAATTTCGTCCTACCGCGAGAGGATGATCCGGCGAAGCCAGTTAAAGAGGAGTTAATCAAGTCTGCTGCACTTTCGAAGATGGTAGACCAATTCAGGGCATGGAAGAAAAAACTGAATACGTTTGTCAAAGATAAAAACACTCCAGAATTCGTGGGCATATATGAGAAGATCAAAGATGACTGGCCCGCATTTGTGGCCCATAAGATGTCGGAAAAGAGTCAGAAGATGTCGGAGACAAACCGGATAAATGCTGCGAAGAAGAAGCATCACCATCGCACGGGATCAGGCGGCTACCTCATAGCCCGGCCTAAGTGGGCCAAGGCTGAGAATGATCTGCTTCAGAAAGGGATCGAACCAGAGACAATGCACTGGCCAGACCGTTGCCGGACTTGGTTCTTCGGGGCTGGCGGAACCTTGGACCCTGTAACAGGGTGGTGCATTTGGACGGACAAGCAATTGGAAACACCACTCAGGAAGATGCGGCAGTATATCAAAGCAGCGCATGAAGGGACATTCTTCCCCGACAGAGAGAACGACGAGCTGACAATGGCCCTCGGGAATCCTGAGCACCCTGGACGGACACGAGGCACGCCAGGCTCCCTTTTGTGGCGTGCTGGGTTTCCGGACGCAGGAGGCTACAAATGCCACGACAGGAGGAAGAAAATGGAGCTGACCGAAATCCAGGCGCTGCGGGCTAGAATACAAGCGATAGAGGAACGGGAAGCAAATCGGGACAAAAGAATTGCCGAAGCTTCCCCCGAAGCTACCCCGCCATCTCAGCGGAGAAGCAGCGTGGCTTCCACCGAGCTGCTTCAGCCAGAGCCTGTCTTGACGGCTACTGCCAGGAATCCCGTGGATGCTATCACGCAGGCACAAAATTGCCACCTTATGGCGCAGTGGATGAATCTGAAGGTCAAGGCGGCTGCTGGCTCTGTTTATCCTTCTGGACCCGGCGACACTTTTCACTGCCGGCCGATTCCAGAAGGATATGCTAGGGTGATGGTCGACGAAATAACGGAGGGATTTGAGGAGCTCCAGCTTGACCACCCTACCGGTGAAGGGGAGACCCGGCTGGGTTCTTCACTGAAGACTCCATGCCTATGGCGGAAGGACCTCATCAACATTCTCAACTGGACGCCTCCGCCTCCTCCTCCTCCTCCGGCGAGTCAGGGCACTCCGCCTCCTCCTCCGGCGAGTGACCATCAGGGCACTCCGGCTCCTTCTCCGGCGCGTGGCGGCACTCCGCCTCCTTCGCCACCGGCGCATGGCGGCACTCCGCCTCCTTCGCCGTCGGCGCGTGGCCGCACTCCGCCTTCGCCGCCGGCGCGCCCGAGCAGCCAGCCTGCTCCTCCTTCTCCGCCTAGTCAGCAAGGGCGGAAGAGACCTGCCGCCGCTCCGGCTGCTCCTGCTCCGGCTAGTAAGCAAGGAAAAAAGACAGCCGCTTCGACTGGTCCGGCGACGTCTAGCAGTACAGCCAGAGGCGGGAGGCGATGCAGATTCGGTCCTTCTCTCACGTCTCTAGAGAAGTTACCGTACGAGAGGTCCGACGAGGAAAACACGAAGATCGCTCAAGGCGAAGTGAAGGACTTTTTTGAAGGGTTGAAAGCACAGAGACATCCACCTCCGGAGGAGAAGATAGATGCGGTGAAAGCAAAGCGCACTCTTGCTGCCCTGAAGCAACCAGCGAAAAGTAAGCCGCAGGACAACTATGACCGCATGATTCAAAAGTCATATCAAGCAGCGAAGCGGTCGGGAAGTACTAAAAGTGATCAGAGGTTAGCAGAAGGACGAGCTGGGAAACAAATTGCCCAGCTCGGCGAACAAGCGGACCAATCGTGCCCCCCGCTCAAGGTGTCTAGCGACATGGTCGCTAATGATCCGAGGATGGTGCCCGGTTATACCAATCTTGCAGATTACGCGTCCGACGATGTACACTATGATTTCTTGGAAGTGCAGATAGAAAGATACGAGTACAAAAAGCCTCTCGTCAAAAATGAAAGATCTCTATCAACGAATATGCGAAGATTGCATGATTGGTACTTGAAAATCTGCAGAGAGTCTGGGGGGAGGGATAACTTGTATTTGAGAGTTAAACCGGAGCATGACCTCGTTGGAATTGACATGTTGCCTGTTCCATTTGAGGAGTTCTATCAGTTTTTCAATCAATTGGCCCTCGATAAAACAACGGCCACCTGCTACTGTCTGTAAGTAGTACTACTTCTGTCATTAAGTCTCTCTATATAGCTGATCTTCATTGCATGTATTTATAATTATCCTCACTATATTATGCAGATTGAAGATCGTTGAATTGAAGAAAAGACAAGTAGGTGATATTGGGTTTATTAACACATACCTCATAG
Organism: Secale cereale; assembly: GCA_902687465.1. Lineage (NCBI taxonomy): Eukaryota > Viridiplantae > Streptophyta > Magnoliopsida > Poales > Poaceae > Secale > Secale cereale. The sequence continues at coordinate 896,827,945 of LR738711.1, read as the reverse complement.
ATGCAACTGAGGTTAAATTGCGTCCCGACGATACCGAGACCAACTTGCTACGATCGTTGGTGGTAAATGAAAACAAAGATATAATACTCTTTCCTTACAACTTCAAGTGAGTGTTACTGTTTTGTGCATATTTGGTTTCCCTTATATATCAGTCAAGGTTATAGTGATGTAATTGATGAGCTCATGCATTCGTGCGCAGCTTCCACTATATTCTCTTAGAGATTAAGCTTGAGAAGGGAGTAGTAACTGTCTTGGACTCTAAACGTAAAGATCCCGAGGAGTATGCGGACATGACTCAAATGCTCGTCAGGTAAGTTAAATCGATCAATATTATCCACCATGCATATATATCAGCAACTTCATTTCTGATATCAACTAATTGTTTTCTTTGTCTGGCAGGGTTTGGAGAAAATTCACCAAAAAAGCTCCGGGACTGCCGAAGAAGCTACAATTTAGATACCCGAAAGTAAGTACTATATAGTAGCATGTTCCGCGCGCGCATCTCCTATATCTTGATTCAAGCGCTAGTTTCATCAATACCAATTTGGCATTCTTGCTTATCAGTTTGATTGACCTCTATTTCTT
>LR738711.1:896797187-896820956 GCA_902687465.1 Secale cereale | reverse complement strand
GGAGAGGACGAGAAGCTTCGAGGAAGTGGGGAGGGATCTGCTGCGGGGAGAACGAGAGGAAAAAAATGTTTTTTTAGTGATCCCGAGGAGAACGAACCCAAATAAGCACCTCTGGGATGGGTTAGATGCATCTAACCCAAACTAACCCTTCTGTTTAGATATTTTGGGGTTAGTTGAGTCCAAATTAACCCAAACTACCTCTAACTCAGGTATCCAAACAGAGCCAGTAGCGTTGCAACAGCCAACAAGCTTTCGGAGGTGCTCATAAGGGTAGGGTGTACGTGTGTGCGTTCATAAGGATGAGTGTATGCGCGTGTATATGAGCACTTGCGACTGTACTGTGTTAAAAAAAAAAGCCGTCCGAACACTACCCCGAGCACGCACGCTGCTCACGCGCCATGTACGTGTGTTCGGTTTGGTTTGTCATCCCTTGTCGCGTTTCTTCCGGCGCAGCCAGTTCGGCCGTGCCGGTGCGTGGTTCGGTAGGGGAGGAGCGGGACGCGTCTCCGTCCATTTCCTTGGTTCTCCATGGGTCGCCGCGTGGGTCAGTTCCCGGCCCCCTCAACCCAAGTCGACGGCGGGGACTGGACCGCCATCACGCGTGCGCACTGACGGGCGACGGCACGGCGCCAGCCGAGTCATCAGAAAGATGGTCGCGCCAGGTGCTAGCCAGCCGCGTTTGGTGCGGCGTTGCCGTCGCCTCCGTGCTGTTCGGAGGCGGCCGACGTGTCCGTTCATCGGGCTGATCGTGCCTTGCTTTGAGGAAGAGAAGCTGAGTGATGCCCGTATTTGTCGATACTCGGGGCTGGCACGTTTCGTCCGAAAACGATCACTCACCAAACTGATTCTGCTTGGGACTACAAAATGAGTTAAATCGATACGTGTCTCAAAGGTCACAAGGGCGTGGCGAATGCAACATCGAGCATCACTAAATCGCATGGAAGATGCCGTGCAACGCTATTACTTCATGTCAGCAGCGACCGACGAGGATCAGGGCCTTGATTACCGGCCGTCAGGCACAGAATTTCTTCACTAATCCCGGTCCATGTCACATCATTTCTCAGGCCTCTGCACTCCATGTTCGGCAACATAACACAACCGTGGGGTGGCGAAGCAGACGAGACGATCAACTAACTAGCAGTCTCTGCTGCCGTACGTAATTCCCCTCTTACGTTACGTGCGTACGTGTGACACGCATGGCGCATGGTTAGTCAACTCGCGCGCCGTTTCTTTTCCGTGACTTGCGCTGTTGCCACCACCTTGTACTCCTGCCTATGTAAATTAAAGCAGGACGTACGTAGTACGGCGACTGAAGCCAAAGCTCGAAGTTCAAGTTCAAACTTCAAACACGCGCCAAACCATCTTGTTCCGTCCGTGAGCGTGCCGCGTTCGAAAAACATGTAAGCCCATGGCACCAAAAAGTCAATACACACCATGGCAAAAGAAATGAATGATCTAGCTGGTTCATCTGTTTTACTCATCTACAAGTAAAGATTTCCTCGGTGCCAGTTGACCTCTGTTTCGTTCTTACTACTACAAGCACATTACAAAACGAGCTAGTGGTATGAAAAACAACCCATCTATGTATGGCATCCATTGATGCTAGAAGTGGGCACATACCTAAGCACATTTCTTTATCCACGGTTCGTTCCACACTCTACTGCGTCCATGAATGCATGTGGCCGCGCCAGCCAAACGTCCGTCTCCTGCTGCAGCTTCTCCTCTCGGCGGTGACGTGATCGGCATCATGACGATGGATTAAACAAACTAAGCAAAGCATCGAGCCTTTCGAGCCAGACAAGCTAAGCACGTATGGCTCCAAATTCCAACCAAAGTTCATTTCGTCTCGTCCGGTGTCGCACCTTCCAGTTGCAGGGGTGGCCAGACGTTAGGCATGCAGGAGGCTGTGGTTCCTTGCAATCAAACACCTTGCAGCACGCCAAGTGCCCACTGTGATGTGACCCTCTACTAGCACATAAACTGATAGTTTAGCAATAGATAAGCATTTTGATTTGATTCGTCATCTGACTTTTGAGTGACATGCTTGATACAGCTTCTCGCCGAAAGAAAATGCGTTCTTTGGGAACGTTAGGTCTGGTGACGACCGGCGAGACGACAACGTTGCCGCCCGGGATATATATTGCCGCGTCGGCTGGGAACATCTGCTCGTTGGGTCTCCGCATGCAGCCCGTCGCCGTCGTCGGTCTCCGGAGTCGGCTTGCTTCGCGCCAAAATGACCGCGCCGGTTTCGACCCAACAGAGGACCTACCCCCGTGTGTTCACCAAATTTCGTTTCTGTTTTCTACACGCGTGCGAGTGAATCCAAGATCAACTCAGCAGTGACCAGTGTCTTGGATCCGTTGAGAGAGTCACTAGGTAGCACCAAACTTTGTGTTTGTGGTGGTGTCTACAAGCTAGGAAGACCTACGTACCCAGAGCAACCAGGCGACGTGAATAAAAGGTGTTGGTTAACTTGTCATGGTGAAACGATGTAGTAGAAGCGATAGTTGCTTGCAGATGAGGCAGGAGTGACACCACTGGTAAATACTCCCTCCGTCCTTTGAAAAGTGTACTTCCAACTTTGTTGGAAAGTCAAACATTTCTATGTTTGACCGCATTTATACAAGAATACACCAACATTTATGCCATCAAATTAGTAGCATTAGATTTATGATAAAATATATTTTCATCATATACGTATTTGGTTTCACAAACATTGATATATTTTTGCACAAACTCGGTCAAACATTGAGATAGTTTGACCCTCCAACAAAGTTGGAAGTACACTTTTTAAAGGACAGAGGGAGTAGGTGGTTGGACTAAATTTCAATGTATAAAGTGTAGCATAGCATGCAGCGTTCAATGGAAGAATACTACTTATAATCTGGGCTGATTACAGAGAATTTTGCGACAATTTATTCATTAGTCGGGGGAGGAATGATCATTTGCATGCTAGGATTGGGACGGGATGGAGTTTGGTGCGGCTTCGCTTTCAGTGCTGATTGCACCGCCCTGTGTCCTGCATGCCCCGCGTGTCCCTCGTGTCACGTTCCGTAGATGCTAGATTAGCCTATGCTATGCTACGCTTGTGTGCAGGGCGACAATTCTCAGCCCGGCCAGAGTCTACACCGTGAAAATTTTGTCCCACCAACGGCCATAGAGGTACACGTCAGTCACAGGTGAGGGCCTACTCTTGTTTGGTGGGAGAGGACTTGTAGTGGATCCTATACCGCCGGTATGCGCCAACATTTGAAAAATGGTTTATGTATATAAGTTGTTCACCCTTTGATATTATGTGTAATGCATTTGTATGTCATGTCGGTATACTTGGTGGTGCGAGGTCGGATACCTTTTTCATCGGGTTGCCTATTTGAATACAAAATCAAACGTACACATACAGAGAGATGCAGAAATCAATTCATTATGGCCATTCGCATGGTGTTTTTGTTGGTTCCATATTATTCTTAACTTCCTTATTTCACGTGCAAAAACATGCAACTTGGACCATCATATACATCGAAGAAAGAAAAGAGAGCATCTGCTTTCTTAACGATTGAAGAGCTTCAGCGATACTCCCTCCTTTCCGGCTTACAGGGCTTATCTCAAAATATTAGATTTTCCGTTTTAAAAGGCTCAATTTGATTGCTTCCCATCACATGTTCAGATTTCAAGATGCATTAAATCATTGCGTGTAAAGATTAAGAGAAAATAGACCAACACTAGTAGAAAACGGGGCAAAGGTCCACGCCGGGTCAGCCCATTAGTCCCGGTTCAGTCCAGAACCGGGACCAATGGGGGCATTAGACCCGGTTCGTGAGCCCAGGGGGCCGGCCGGGCCACGTGAGCCATTCGTCCCGGTTCGTCTGAATCTTTTGGTCCCGGTTGGCGGGATGAACCGGGACTAATGGGCCTTGCTCCTGGCCCACCACCATTGGTCCCGGTTGGTGACTTGAACCGGGACCAAAGGCTCCCCTTTAGTCCCGGTAAGCGTCACCAACCGGGACCAATGAGGTGCCTATATATACCCCCTCGCGTAAGAGCAGAGCACACTGCTCTGTTTTTTCTGGCCGAGGGGGAGAGGGCTTGTTGATGCTCTAGCTCACCTCCTATGCACACAACGTGTTCGATGGAATACCCAAGCCACACTACTTAAGCTTTCTCCTCTCCAAGCTCGACCTCCAAGCTCCATTTTCCTCAATATTTGTCTAGGTTTAGCGGTCCGTCACGCCCCGTCCCCGTCTTCACCGCCGTCGGGGGGAGCTGTGGTGCTCTAGCTAGTTCACCTCCTATGCACATGAGGTGTTCGATGAAATGACCGAGCCAAACTAGTTAAGCTTTTCTCCTCTCGAAGCTCGAACTCTAAGCTCCATTTTCTCCGAGATTTGTCTAGGTTTAGCGGTCCGTCACATCCCGTCCCCGTCTTCGCCGCCGTCGATCGCCCCCGCCGATCTCGTCACCGGCACCACCGTGGTGAGCCTCTTGTTATGTCCATGCTTTTCTTACTTTTATTATTGCTTGCTATTATTGCTTTAGATAGATATTTGTCTAATTTTCTTACGTTTATTATTGCTTGTTATTACATAGTGCGATGGTTTTGATATCCACCCACGTGGGCCCTCGTCCTGTCTACGATTCGGATGTGGTATATTATCTTTAATTTATAACTATTTGTTTTAGTGTTTATGACAATTATGCCGACCAACCTGACATAGATGTTTTTATATGTCTAGGAGGTAGTTGAACCGGAAATTCCAACCGACCCTTTTGTGGAGAGGTTAAATTTAGTTGAAGAGGAAAACATTTCCTTGAAGAAAAAATTGGAAAAAACGGAGGAGGGGAAGATGGAATTGGAGTTGCATGTTGCGGAAGTCGTCGATAATCACAAGATCAAGATGGACCCTATTATCGAGAGGTTAAATTTAGTTGAAGAAGAAAACAATTTCTTGAAGGAAAAAATAAAAAAATTGAGGAGGAGAAGATGATATTGGAGTTGCATGTTGCGGATGTCGTCGATGATCACAAGATCAAGATGGATGCAATGCGGTTGAAGATTAGAAAGATTAGAAAATATGCCATTCATACCGAGGCTTGGTATCATTATGCCGTTGGATCAATTGTTACCTTGGTTGCGATTATGATCGCATTTCTTTTCGCATTGAAATGTTTTACATAATTTCAATGTATGGTGAAAATTAATTAGATGCTCTGGAGAGCTATATGTTGTTAGATGAGAACTATGTATGTACTTTGGTTTTAATGTGATGATGAACTTCTAATAATTTGGTCACTTAATTATCTATTTACGATGTTCTGTAATGGTTTTTGACACACTTAATTATATATAATGCACGCAGATGAACCGGCAATGAATGTACGATGACAGACACACCTCCGCGTACATTAAAGGCGTGCATGAGTTTCTCGATGCGGCTGAGGCAAACAAGCAGAATGGTTTTATGTGTTGTCCATGCACTAAATGTGGGAATACGATGTCTTACTCTAACCGGAAAATCCATCACTCCCACCTGCTTTACAAGGGTTTCATGCCACACTATAATGTTTGGACGAGGCACAGAGAAATAGTGGTTATGATGGAAGACGGCGAAGAAGAAGAGTACGATGACAACTATGTGCCCCCTGAATACGGTGATGCTGCAATGGGGGGAGCTGGTGAAGATCAAGAGGAACCAGACGATGTGCCCAATGATGCTGCAACGGGTGAAGCTGCTGAAGATCAAGAGGAACCAGACGATGTGCCCGATGATGATGATCTCCGCCGGGTCATTGTCGATGCAAGGACGCAATGCGAAAGTCAAAAGGAGAAGCTGAAGTTCGATCGCATGTTAGAGGATAACAAAAAAGGGTTGTACCCCAATTGCGAAGATGGCAACACAAAGCTCGGTACCATACTGGAATTGCTGCAGTGGAAGGTAGAGAATGCTGTGGATGACAAAGGATTTGAGATGCTACTGAAAATAATGAAGAAGAAGCTTCCAAAGGATAACGAATTGCCCGACAGTACATACGCAGCAAAGAACACTAGTAGAAAACAGGGCTTTGGTCCAGGCTTGTCCAGCCCATTAGCCCCGGTTCAATCAAGAACCGGGTCCAATGGGGGCACTGGACCCGGTTCGTGAGCCCAGGGGGCCGGCCGGGCCACGTGGGCCATTGGTCCCGGTTCGTTTAGACCTTTTGGTCCCGGTTAGAGCAAAAAACCGGGACCAATGGGTCTTGCTCCTGGCCCACCACCATTGGTCCCGGTTGGTGATATGAACCGGGACCAAAGGCACCCCTTTAGCCCCGGTTCATATCACCAACCGGGACCAATGAGGTGCCTATATATACCCCCTCGCGCAAGAGCAGAGCACACTGCTCTGTTTTTTTTCTGGCCGAGGGGGAGAGGGGTTAGTGGTGCTCTAGCTCACCTCCCATGCACACAACGTGTTCGATGGAATGCCCGAGCCACAGTAGTTAAGCTTTTCTCCTCTCGAAGCTCTATTTTCTCCGAGATTTGTCTAGGTTTAGCGGTCCGTCACGTCCCGTCCCCGTCTTCGCTGCCGTCGATCGCCCCCGCCGATCTCGTCACCGGCACCACCGTGGTGAGCTGATACGTCCAAAACGTATCTATAATTTCTGCTTGCTCCATCCCACTTTTGGGTGATATTGCTATGATATTCATACACTTCCATACACTTTTGATCATATTTGGACTAACTTACTAATCCAGTGCACCCCAGTGCCAGTTTCTGTTTTCGGCTTTTTTTGTATTTCAGGTTTTCACGTTTCGAGAACTGCCCAGAAAAATCCAGAAAATATATATAAAAAATCAGCGATCCGGGAACGACACTGCCTCCGAAGGGCAGCCTGGGGGGGGCACAGGGGCTCCAGGCGCCCTGTGGGCGCGCCCCCCCCGGGCCGCGCAGGGGGGGCGCCTCGGCCCCCCGAGAGCCCCCCGGTGCCCTACTTTGGCATATATTTAAAGGACTCTCCGAAACCCTCGAAACAGGACTTCTTTTCGCGATCCCATCTCTGTTCCGCCGCCGCCGCCGCTTCCAAGATCGGGAGCACCAGGAGAACTCTTCCCGGCACCCTGCCGGAGGGGAGGATCACCACCGGGAGCTTCTCCACCACCATGGACGCCTCCCGGATGACTCGTGAGTAGTCTCCCTTGGACCATGAGTCCATGACCAGTAGCTATGTGATGTTCTCCTCCCGTTCTTGTGCTTCACTAATTAGTCCTCGTGAGCTGCCCTACATGATCGAGGCACCTATGTAATCCTTATGCTGTTGCTATGTTGAGTTTGCTGGGATCCGATGGATTATGAGATTATGTTCAGATTGATCTTGAGTAATATATTTGATTCACCTCTTTTATATTTTAGTTCATAAGTAATTCTTGCATGTTCTCCGTTGTTATTTATTGCTTTGGCCAAGTAGTAGGTAGGTACTCCAAGAGGGAACGTTATGCTCGATTGTGGGTTCATGCCCCTCGATGACTAGCTTGAGTGACAGAAACATGAGTCTAGGGGATGTGATGTTGCCACAAGGGGGAAAACAACGGTGCTTGTGCCCGCGGGTGCAAGGATTGTTTACTTTACGCAAAGTTCTTTTAATGCAGTTGTCTGTTGCATTGAGTTTACACTATGGGTGGGACTCGCAACTTAATACCAGCGAGATGTTCTGGATAGATATCTCAAGGTGGATGATTAGTAGTAGATATTGATGGATTTCGGTCTACTTACTTTGGCGTACCGCCCATGCTTTGAACCTCAACCTTTCTTGCAATGTAGTCAGCATTGGTTTGCGTTCGTGGTCCTGTCAATTGCCCAGCTGTAATTTGTTACCTCACATAGCTGTTTCATCGTCTTTTGGGAGAGAGACATCACTAGTGAACATCATGTGACTCCGGTCCATATTACTATCATTGATCACATACACTATTTTACTTTTCGCTATTTTATTTACTATTGCAAAACACTATCTATCACTACTATCATATTGCTTTTAACCCTTTGTGAACTACAAGGCCGGAGAGATTGACAACCTCTCTGTACTCGTTGGGAGCAAAGTTATTTGTATCTGTGTGCAGGTCCACGTTGATTGCTAATTGCGCCGTTAGCAGTTGACACCTACCTGTTGAACCTAGGAGTCTCTGGGGATTCGATCCTTGGCATCTTTGCTAAGGGAAAACACTTCTACTTACTGCATCTTACACCTTCCACTTGGGGTAACCAACGAGGGGTTCGAGGCCCATCAAGGAGTATTTTCTGGCGCCGTTGCCGGGGACTCCACTCTTCAGGATAGGGGAGTTGCATGCTATCTTTTACCTCTGCTTTTTAGTCTTGTTAGTTTACCTTTCATATTTGCTTTAGTTCCTTTTTATCGAAAATCACAAAAATAGTTATCTTGCTTGCTTGCTACTATGGGTTCTACCAAAAACACTAAATGGGAGGGGTACACCCCTACTTCCATTGCCCCACTTATCTCTGATGGGATTTACAAAAAAAATAAACCTTGTGATTACACTAGTTATGATGGAGAGTTATGCCCATGGCATGGCCTTCCAGGAAAAAAGTATGAGCCTCAGTTTAAAATTGCTCCTGAGCTTCCCCAAACTTGGGAAGATGTTCAAACTCTTATAATAGAGAGCGAATTAAACAAAGAGGATGGCACTACAATTCTGCCCACTAATGATAAAATTGATTTTGATAATTGTAGTATTTCAGAAGTTATCGCCTTTCTACAAGGAATGGCTAAGGATCCCAACACTAGCACGCTTAATCTTGCCTTCACAGAGCATATCACTAATGCTCTCATCAAAGCTAGGGAGGAGAAACTCAGAGTAGAAGCCTCCATACTGTGACGACCCCGGCCCGACCGTGCACTAATCATACACGCAATTGCACACGATCAAGCCTAAGGACTCACGTGAAGGAATCACAACACAACTCTAAAACATAAATAAATACATACCAGTTATATATTACAAGCCAGGGGCCTCGAGGGCTCGAATACATAACATGATGTCATACACATAGTCAGCGGAAGCGTTAGGTATCTGGGTACAGATACAACACAGCAGAAGATAGGCCTTTTACAAAGGCGGGGCAAAATAAAAGCTACGATCGAAAAGGCGCAGGCCTCCTGCCTGGGACCTCCGATCCTACTCCTGGTCGTCGTCCGCCGGCTCCTCGTAGAAGTACTCGCCGGCCGGGTAGTAGTAGTAGCCAGCCTCGGGCTGGTAGTAGTAGTCGTCAACGGGGGCTGCAGGCACCATGGCTCCGTCGTCTGGTTTATCATGCGGGTAGGACAAAAGAGGAAGCAAAGCAACCGTGAGTACTCATCCAAAGTACTCAGCAAGACTTACATCAGATCTATACTAGCAATGCATCATTTTCAAAGGAGGCTTTATGTGGGTGGACTAGACTGCAGAAAGCCAGAGTAGAGAGGGGAAAAGCCTAGTCCTGACGAAGACTAGCATCTTCAGCGTCTTGCAGCAATTAGAAGGGAGCAGAATAGTACATCATAATGTAATGGGTTTATAATAATATCTTCATATCTCATATCTCAAGTCACCAGTTCTAGTTGTACCGAAGTGGATACAACTCCGAGTGTCCGTTATCGTAGGACAGGCTATCGATAGATTGTTTCTTCCCTGCAGGGGTGCACCAAGTTACCCACCACGCTCGCTTAACTCCGGCCGGACACACCATCAGGTCGTGCCCGCCCTCGGCTAAACAATACGACGCAACCCGACCGGATACCGCCAGAGAGGATCGAGCACGCCGGACTAATCCTATGCCCCCGGGGGTCATGGCCGTCGCCCCGGACACTCCTGCACGTTGCGTGGCCGTTCGGTAGCAGACCTAGCAACCCCTTATACAAGCGCAGTTGCATCCTAAGTCCAATCCGAACGGGCCGCTCAATCGCTGACGTCGTGACGACTCCGGCTGATGTATACGACGCAGAGCACCCACTCACACCCACGTGGTGGTTAGTGCTATCGGACCCGAAGGCCCCTCGGATCAAATATCCAAATCGCTTAGTGTATTGGGAGCGCGCGGTAACGAGCAGAGCCTACGATACTGTTGGCCCCGTCGTCCCGTCTCGAGGACTTGTGACAAGGACTGGAATGACCGGTCACGCCTCGTAGTTATCTCGCGGGTACCCTCACTGGTCACCCGACTCCACAGCTCACGCCTCAAAGGCACTCGCGGGTACCCCTCTGGGTCAACCCGCCTCCATCCAACATGTGTAGTAGTAACTTCAAAGTGTCATCAGACGCACGATACCTCTGGCCGCACGCCTTTGTTCCTGGCGACGTCCGGCCTCGGGGATCGATACGTCTTTAAACACGGTATGGTAATCCAGGGCATCCGTGTGGTTTTCATGCCGATGAGGAATCCGAGGAATCACCCTCGTTGGATTCCTAAACGACAAGTCCCGTTAAGGTGATACCGGAGGAATCACCCTCGGCGGTAATCACCATAGCGGATGCACGACAAAAGCTAAGTCGGAAGTGGGAAGAGGAATCACCCTCGGTAACCCACAACGAGCTAGCTATACTACAGGGACAACATCAAAAGTGAGTTCGGAGGTATCACCCTCGTCACCCGATGTTAACTCTGCGGAGTCGAGCATATTAGGGGGTGTGCAGTGATGTGAAGAAGGTCAGGGGAAGGGGCTCGATCGCTTGATCGAGGCAGGGGGTACTATGCGAGGCAACTACGAGAGTGCGGGACCACAGCAGTGCTACCCAACCTATACTAAGCAGTTTATGAATAAAGACAGGTATCAACAGTTTAGCAAAAACAGGCTATGCAACAGTAATAGGAGCAGTAGCAGTAGCAGCAATTCTAATGCAAGATTAAGAGAGAATAGACATAGGCGATATCGGAATGATCAAAGGGGGGTTGCTTGCCTGGTTGCTTGGCAAATGGAAAGGAACAACGGCGGTGAAGTAGTCGATCACCAGGGCATCGTCGGCGGTCTCGGGGTCTACCGGGAAGAAAGGGGGAGAGGAAACAATATAAATACACAGTATCGAAAGTAATCACAAAGCATGACGATCTAACGCAGTGCTACGTGATATCGAGAAAGGGGAACCCATCCGGGAAAGTATTCCCGGTTCCGGACCTGTGTCGGACAGATTACCGGAGGGGGTCGGTTGCAGGTTAGTGGTGTCAGAGTAAAGTGACAACTGGGGTGCAGTGCAGGGTTGCCTAAAAACATGTCTAAGTCATATTGGTTATTTTTAGGATTTAACTGGAATTATTAACCGGTGTATGTGCACTATTCATCTACCGGAAACGGGCTAAAAGTTGCGGGTTCACCTCCGTAGAGGGTCCCGACACGGAAACGGATAGCACGGTTAGCTTCGTCTCGTCGTTCTGAGCAACTTTCATGTAGAAAGTTTTTCCATCCGAGCTACGGTTTAAAAGTTATGAATTTTCGAAGTTTAAATGATTTTCTGGAATTATTTTAAATAACAGAAAAGACTTTATTGCGTCATGCTGGCGTCAGCACTGCATCAGCAGCAGCTGACCAGTCAAACTGGCAGGTGGGGCCCACCTGTCAGCCTCTCTAACTTAACAGCGTTTTAAACTAATCTAACAGAGCTAACAGTGGGGTGGACCCCACATGTCAGTGAGACATTTAACTAACTAACTACTAATTTATTTAACCGAAGTTAATTACCAGTTTAATTATTTTTTTAAACCGTTTTAAACGCGCGGGGCCCACACGTCATAGACACAGAGTGCCCAGTCAGCAGAGTTGACTGGGTCAACTCGGTCAAGGTGGGGCCCTAGGGCCCACTGTCAGTGGCTTAGGGGTGGGGGCCACCCATGCCACGTCGGCGACGCTGAAACGGCGCCGGAGTTGGCTCCGGCGACCAGATCCGCGGCGGAGCTCGCCGGAATGCATCGGAAATCGCCCACAGTGGGCCGTTTTGCGTGCGGTCACTCGCGTTCGAACGGGCACTCCGTCGCGCATCCATTCATGGCGTCGGACGGGGCTAGGACGGAGGGAAACGACGGTGGCATCGACCGCGGCGGACGCCGGAATCGGGAAGGCGCGGGCGTGCGACTACGGCTCGACTTCGAGCGGGCTACGCGGCTAGGCGGCAGCAGCAGGCCTCCAGGAGCACGCTACGGTGGCTAGGCGGAGTAGTGGGGGCTCGGGAGCTCGGGCGCGGCAGCAATGGCGGACGGCGGAGCTCGGCCTTAGCATCGGCGGCCGGCCAGCTCGAAAACGAGCAGAAAAGAAGGAGGAGGAGATGCGGAGCTCACCGTGCGGGCGCATGGAGGCCCCTCGGGTGTTCGGTCGCGCAGAGGAAGGCCATGGTCGCCGGAGATCGCCGGCGACAGAGGCGATGCAGCCGGGCTCGATTCAGGAATGTGGCGGGCTCCGGCTTGCCCGCGTGGTCGGAGGGGAAAGAGAAGACGACGGCGGTGCGGATGAGCCGATCGGGGAGGCACAGGAGGCTCAGCAGCCGACATGGTGGCGACGGACGGCGGCGACGGCGTTCGGTGATAGAGGGGAAAGAGGAAGAGGGCGAGCTTGAGGGAGAGGGAGGAGGCGGCGAATGGAGGAGGGGCCAGGGGGGATGGAAGGGGGCTGCCTTATCCCCTCCTCCACCTGCTCGGGTGCCGTGGCGAGCTACGAGAGGAGCGCTCGAGCTCTGCCATGGCGGGAGCGACACGAAGCAGGGAGTAGGTGGAAGGAGGCCACGGTTGGGCTGGGCCGGCTCCTGTCACTGTGGGCCTTAGGTCACAGTGGCCTTCCTTAGCCCTTTCCCCGCTCTTCTGTTTTTCTTTTATTTTATTAGCAGAGAGAAAAAGGGCTTTATTTGGGCATCACATGCACTTAGGAAAAATATGGGAAGAGCCCCATTAAATCCATGGCGATTTTAGACAGTGCCAAAAATTGTTTTGGAGACCAATGGATTTCATTTGGACTTTTCATAAATGAATTAGCATTTAAAAATGCTGGAAGTGCACTGAATTAATTCCCAGGGGCAATTTGGTGGTTCCAGAAATATTGGTTTCAATTTTATAATTGCCCTGAGATTATTTGCAACATTATGGACATTTTAGTTTTGCCATATGAAGGAAGAAATATTTGACTTAAGTTTGAATTGAGTTTCAGACAGAAATTTGAATTGATCTGCTTAACCTTGGCTAATAGCATTGCAAATGAACATGACTTGGCATGTTTAAGAGGTGATCACTGTAGTAGGAATCTGGGGATGTTACAAATCTCCTCCACTACAAGAAATCTCGTCCCGAGATTTAAGTGGGGAAGAAAAGGAGTAATTACGGAGGAACTGACCCTTACAAGGTCGAACATCTGACAGATAACTCAGGGGATGCGGCAGAAAGAATCTCTCGAGTTGAAACTTAGGAAAACATCGAGAGTAAAGTGTGAAAGTACCATAAGAAGTTTCAATCTAATGGACATTTGATCGATACCTGGACATAGTATGAAAAGGGTCCAGAGCTTCGGGAAGGGATCAACTCTCGAAGGGTGGCTCGTGGTAACACACAAACCAAGAACCGAAAGATAGTTCGGAATCGAGGATGTACAGAAGGGTCGGGTTCCGATCGTATAGAACCGTGGCGAGGGACGATCGAAAGTAGGGAGAACGGTGACATTTTACCGGTCACGACAACAAGGTATGTCAGGGGCAGTCTGTCAGTTATGTCGGTAACATCGTCGGTACCAAGGGCGAGGGACTAAGAGAACCATTTTCCTGCTCGTTAAACGAGGCGGACCAAAAGGCAAAGTTCTCGTCCATCGGTGGTTACCGGAATGTCATCTACAATAGTAACAGGGTCTCACTGACAGAGTTGTAGACCGAGGTATATTTCATAAGCAGGGAATTATTCCTGCTTATGTCTTAATGATCTCAAGAAAGGTTAAACAAACAAATGGAAAGGAAAATGTGATTAATTGATTAATCACGCCAATGGAAAGAAATATGTGTTTACACACAAGTTTTAGGGGTATATCATTTCGCAAGAAAGAGCGGAGCATGATATACATGATAGGGCAGCAAGTTCAAAAACATTTGGATAAAGGGACGAGAGAAGAATCTTGATATTACCCATACGATGTTGTGTGGATAATGGATCAAGAAACATTTTGTCGAGAGATTTCACGAGGATGCCATCGAACAGCGACGGCATCGATAAAAGGAATGACGAAGCGAGAGGGTTAATGGAGCCACGGATACGGCACAAGCTCGAAATCAAGCTTGTTGTTCGAGGTGAAATGATAAAATGAAGGAGATCGAAGTGAGCTTCGCTCTTCGTCGGAAGTTGTGCTCTGGGCATAAAGACCAGGTAACATGGTTAAGATTTAGCATGATGATGATATAGCCGATCATGCTAGGAATGAGGTGATGGAGGGATAACTTCCCAGTAACAGGTACTAGGGGTAATACCCGGAGGTCAATCAGAGTCGAGGTTGGATGGGTGAAATGATCTGCAGAGGACAAGTATTTTAACTTATCCGCGAGATGGAATCAAGGGGAGAATATGGTCGGAACCATGTTTGCAAAGGATCAACTCAGAGATACAAGATGAACTTGTTCCACGGAAGTAATTCTTTTTACGAGCAGCTTCCATGATAAGTTCTACATCGGTTCCATGGGCATGAACTCTAGGTTCAAGGTCGACTCCCACTTCGTCAATGCATAACCTTTCATTCACTTCTCGTTTCCGAAGAAATTGTAGAGTTGAAAATTATCTGGTAAAACACCAGAGGGGTATGACTCATAGAAGTTTCTGGGTTCTTGCAGATGGCAAAAGCATAGATACGACCCGTCGGAAAAATTTTACGAGTCTATATAAACTTCAACCGAACAAATGATGCGAGTTCGAAAGCAGAGCATCGA
This sequence comes from Secale cereale, assembly GCA_902687465.1. NCBI lineage: Eukaryota > Viridiplantae > Streptophyta > Magnoliopsida > Poales > Poaceae > Secale > Secale cereale. The sequence continues at coordinate 896,806,057 of LR738711.1, read as the reverse complement.
AGTCAAAGCGGATGATACAATTTGCCGAAGGTATTAAATACCAAGGAAAGAGCATCATAAGATGTTTGAATATGAAGGATAATGTCGGATATTAGCCCAACGAAAGATCAGGTAGACGACAAAGGATCTGAAGTGAGTAGCGGTACTCATCCGGAAGAAGAAGGAGTATCTCGACAACAGATTACGGAAACATCGGAATAATCCGACGTTTAAGTACAAAGAAGTTATGGTTCAGAAGCGAAGGATCAGAAGTAATAGCTCTGACCAAAATGAGTAGGGTGAACAGAACTAGATGAACAACTTTAGTGTTCCGGTACGCAGAGATCTCTAACCAAAGTTACGTGACATGTCCTGGTCAGTAGTCAGCCCCAATTCAATGAGGAGAAGGAATGTACTGTCTTTCCGTGCCATGCAAGCAGGGCGAATATTCAGACGGAAAGAAGTAGAGAATGCTTCAGTGCCAAAGGCAATGGCAACAGGGAAGGAACCGATAAGGTTCTTGAAATATAAAAGAATCGGTCGGATAATTGTCCACAAAAGGAATCAAGTGATCCGTGAGAACTAACAGGGTAAGGTTTAACAACTGGTCCCACCTGAGAGTCCTCCGTGAAAGGTCGGGAGACAAGCGCATCGGGTTAAGGAAATACTTGAATAACTCAAGTATAATATTCAGAGGGTTCTCAACCTCCATAGTGAGGAGTGGCAGGTAGATCACCTGGTCAAGAAGACAAGTAAATTGAACAGGCTTAGTTGGACAATCAACCAAGACTTGATCGGCCGAGAACCAGCTTATGTCCGGAATGTTGACTGAGCCGGAGGAACGAATACTAGGAATCGGCGGATGGTAGAAAGCATTCGCAGCAGATTGAATCAAGGGACGCAAATGACATTGACAAGGAATGTCAGCGAAGATTATTAGACATAGGCAATTAACCATAAGGCAAGCAGGTAAGGATTGCAAGGCAATAGGCTGCGGAGAATTTTTGGAAGATCGATTGACAATGAGAAGGATGTTGCGAAGCACATGATCAACTAGGGATGAACGGATCCCTGATAAGTGTGGGAATTATTCGTAGGTGTGCACAGGCGGAGAAGAACTACAAGGCAGTAGGTTCAGAGAATTCTCGAAACGTCGAATAGTATTACGATATGTCGGATAGAACCCGAGGGTACTGGGACGAATATAGGAACGACAGGTGTAGGTAGTTATACTTCGGAGTTTATAAGTGGTCAGGAACTGCAAAGCAGTGGGCACAGGGTCTCGAGAAACTTCGAGGAGTATCTTCGGAGTCTTCTGATGATGTCATGCCATCTTCTGGAACGAGGGGGCTCTCCGGGAGGAAGCAGTTACGAGAACCTAATGTCGGAGTTAGTAAAATCGTTTAACCCGAATAGGAGAGAAATTCAGAGTCCCAGAATACAGACGAGGAATAAAAAGAAGCTACACCACCCAATTGGCGACGTGGGGTCATAAGCCACACAGCCAAGTTAGTAAAACATTTTTGGACCTCTAGACTCGACTTCGACCAAGGAGTTGGAAAGGGGGGTTCCTACAGGCAGTCGGCTCTGATACCAACCTGTGACGACCCCGGCCCGACCGTGCACTAATCATACACGCAATTGCACACGATCAAGCCTAAGGACTCACGTGAAGGAATCACAACACAACTCTAAAACATAAATAAATACATACCAGTTATATATTACAAGCCAGGGGCCTCGAGGGCTCGAATACATAACATGATGTCATACACATAGTCAGCGGAAGCGTTAGGTATCTGGGTACAGATACAACACAGCAGAAGATAGGCCTTTTACAAAGGCGGGGCAAAATAAAAGCTACGATCGAAAAGGCGCAGGCCTCCTGCCTGGGACCTCCGATCCTACTCCTGGTCGTCGTCCGCCGGCTCCTCGTAGAAGTACTCGCCGGCCGGGTAGTAGTAGTAGCCAGCCTCGGGCTGGTAGTAGTAGTCGTCAACGGGGGCTGCAGGCACCATGGCTCCGTCGTCTGGTTTATCATGCGGGTAGGACAAAAGAGGAAGCAAAGCAACCGTGAGTACTCATCCAAAGTACTCAGCAAGACTTACATCAGATCTATACTAGCAATGCATCATTTTCAAAGGAGGCTTTATGTGGGTGGACTAGACTGCAGAAAGCCAGAGTAGAGAGGGGAAAAGCCTAGTCCTGACGAAGACTAGCATCTTCAGCGTCTTGCAGCAATTAGAAGGGAGCAGAATAGTACATCATAATGTAATGGGTTTATAGTAATATCTTCATATCTCATATCTCAAGTCACCAGTTCTAGTTGTACCGAAGTGGATACAACTCCGAGTGTCCGTTACCGTAGGACAGGCTATCGATAGATTGTTTCTTCCCTGCAGGGGTGCACCAAGTTACCCACCACGCTCGCTTAACTCCGGCCGGACACACCATCAGGTCGTGCCCGCCCTCGGCTAAACAATACGACGCAACCCGACCGGATACCGCCAGAGAGGATCGAGCACGCCGGACTAATCCTATGCCCCCGGGGGTCATGGCCGTCGCCCCGGACACTCCTGCACGTTGCGTGGCCGTTCGGTAGCAGACCTAGCAACCCCTTATACAAGCGCAGTTGCATCCTAAGTCCAATCCGAACGGGCCGCTCAATCGCTGACGTCGTGACGACTCCGGCTGATGTATACGACGCAGAGCACCCACTCACACCCACGTGGTGGTTAGTGCTATCGGACCCGAAGGCCCCTCGGATCAAATATCCAAATCGCTTAGTGTATTGGGAGCGCGCGGTAACGAGCAGAGCCTACGATACTGTTGGCCCCGTCGTCCCGTCTCGAGGACTTGTGACAAGGACTGGAATGACCGGTCACGCCTCGTAGTTATCTCGCGGGTACCCTCACTGGTCACCCGACTCCACAGCTCACGCCTCAAAGGCACTCGCGGGTACCCCTCTGGGTCAACCCGCCTCCATCCAACATGTGTAGTAGTAACTTCAAAGTGTCATCAGACGCACGATACCTCTGGCCGCACGCCTTTGTTCCTGGCGACGTCCGGCCTCGGGGATCGATACGTCTTTAAACACGGTATGGTAATCCAGGGCATCCGTGTGGTTTTCATGCCGATGAGGAATCCGAGGAATCACCCTCGTTGGATTCCTAAACGACAAGTCCCGTTAAGGTGATACCGGAGGAATCACCCTCGGCGGTAATCACCATAGCGGATGCACGACAAAAGCTAAGTCGGAAGTGGGAAGAGGAATCACCCTCGGTAACCCACAACGAGCTAGCTATACTACAGGGACAACATCAAAAGTGAGTTCGGAGGTATCACCCTCGTCACCCGATGTTAACTCTGCGGAGTCGAGCATATTAGGGGGTGTGCAGTGATGTGAAGAAGGTCAGGGGAAGGGGCTCGATCGCTTGATCGAGGCAGGGGGTACTATGCGAGGCAACTACGAGAGTGCGGGACCACAGCAGTGCTACCCAACCTATACTAAGCAGTTTATGAATAAAGACAGGTATCAACAGTTTAGCAAAAACAGGCTATGCAACAGTAATAGGAGCAGTAGCAGTAGCAGCAATTCTAATGCAAGATTAAGAGAGAATAGACATAGGCGATATCGGAATGATCAAAGGGGGGTTGCTTGCCTGGTTGCTTGGCAAATGGAAAGGAACAACGGCGGTGAAGTAGTCGATCACCAGGGCATCGTCGGCGGTCTCGGGGTCTACCGGGAAGAAAGGGGGAGAGGAAACAATATAAATACACAGTATCGAAAGTAATCACAAAGCATGACGATCTAACGCAGTGCTACGTGATATCGAGAAAGGGGAACCCATCCGGGAAAGTATTCCCGGTTCCGGACCTGTGTCGGACAGATTACCGGAGGGGGTCGGTTGCAGGTTAGTGGTGTCAGAGTAAAGTGACAACTGGGGTGCAGTGCAGGGTTGCCTAAAAACATGTCTAAGTCATATTGGTTATTTTTAGGATTTAACTGGAATTATTAACCGGTGTATGTGCACTATTCATCTACCGGAAACGGGCTAAAAGTTGCGGGTTCACCTCCGTAGAGGGTCCCGACACGGAAACGGATAGCACGGTTAGCTTCGTCTCGTCGTTCTGAGCAACTTTCATGTAGAAAGTTTTTCCATCCGAGCTACGGTTTAAAAGTTATGAATTTTCGAAGTTTAAATGATTTTCTGGAATTATTTTAAATAACAGAAAAGACTTTATTGCGTCATGCTGGCGTCAGCACTGCATCAGCAGCAGCTGACCAGTCAAACTGGCAGGTGGGGCCCACCTGTCAGCCTCTCTAACTTAACAGCGTTTTAAACTAATCTAACAGAGCTAACAGTGGGGTGGACCCCACATGTCAGTGAGACATTTAACTAACTAACTACTAATTTATTTAACCGAAGTTAATTACCAGTTTAATTATTTTTTTTAAACCGTTTTAAACGCGCGGGGCCCACACGTCATAGACACAGAGTGCCCAGTCAGCAGAGTTGACTGGGTCAACTCGGTCAAGGTGGGGCCCTAGGGCCCACTGTCAGTGGCTTAGGGGTGGGGGCCACCCATGCCACGTCGGCGACGCTGAAACGGCGCCGGAGTTGGCTCCGGCGACCAGATCCGCGGCGGAGCTCGCCGGAATGCATCGGAAATCGCCCACAGTGGGCCGTTTTGCGTGCGGTCACTCGCGTTCGAACGGGCACTCCGTCGCGCATCCATTCATGGCGTCGGACGGGGCTAGGACGGAGGGAAACGACGGTGGCATCGACCGCGGCGGACGCCGGAATCGGGAAGGCGCGGGCGTGCGACTACGGCTCGACTTCGAGCGGGCTACGCGGCTAGGCGGCAGCAGCAGGCCTCCAGGAGCACGCTACGGTGGCTAGGCGGAGTAGTGGGGGCTCGGGAGCTCGGGCGCGGCAGCAATGGCGGACGGCGGAGCTCGGCCTTAGCATCGGCGGCCGGCCAGCTCGAAAACGAGCAGAAAAGAAGGAGGAGGAGATGCGGAGCTCACCGTGCGGGCGCATGGAGGCCCCTCGGGTGTTCGGTCGCGCATAGGAAGGCCATGGTCGCCGGAGATCGCCGGCGACAGAGGCGATGCAGCCGGGCTCGATTCAGGAATGTGGCGGGCTCCGGCTTGCCCGCGTGGTCGGAGGGGAAAGAGAAGACGACGGCGGTGCGGATGAGCCGATCGGGGAGGCACAGGAGGCTCAGCAGCCGACATGGTGGCGACGGACGGCGGCGACGGCGTTCGGTGATAGAGGGGAAAGAGGAAGAGGGCGAGCTTGAGGGAGAGGGAGGAGGCGGCGAATGGAGGAGGGGCCAGGGGGGATGGAAGGGGGCTGCCTTATCCCCTCCTCCACCTGCTCGGGTGCCGTGGCGAGCTACGAGAGGAGCGCTCGAGCTCTGCCATGGCGGGAGCGACACGAAGCAGGGAGCAGGTGGAAGGAGGCCACGGTTGGGCTGGGCCGGCTCCTGTCACTGTGGGCCTTAGGTCACAGTGGCCTTCCTTAGCCCTTTCCCCGCTCTTCTGTTTTTCTTTTAATTTTATTAGCAGAGAGAAAAAGGGCTTTATTTGGGCATCACATGCACTTAGGAAAAATATGGGAAGAGCCCCATTAAATCCATGGCGATTTTAGACAGTGCCAAAAATTGTTTTGGAGACCAATGGATTTCATTTGGACTTTTCATAAATGAATTAGCATTTAAAAATGCTGGAAGTGCACTGAATTAATTCCCAGGGGCAATTTGGTGGTTCCATAAATATTGGTTTCAATTTTATAATTGCCCTGAGATTATTTGCAACATTATGGACATTTTAGTTTTGCCATATGAAGGAAGAAATATTTGACTTAAGTTTGAATTGAGTTTCAGACAGAAATTTGAATTGATCTGCTTAACCTTGGCTAATAGCATTGCAAATGAACATGACTTGGCATGTTTAAGAGGTGATCACTGTAGTAGGAATCTGGGGATGTTACACATACCTAGAAAGATAGGAGATGGTTGGGATTCTATGATTAAAATTAAGATAAATAACTTCTCATGCTTTGCTTTATGTGATATTGTAGCTAGTACTTCTATTATGCCCAAAAGACTATATGATATGCTTAAATTGAAATCCTTTGATTCTTGTTCTTTTGGAGATGTTATCGTTGATTCTTCCATAAAGAAACCTTTGGGGAGGATCGACGATGTTCTTATTGTTGTCAATGATAATTATGTGCCCGTTGATTTTACTATTATGGATATTGAATGTGATCCTTCATGTCCAATTATTTTGGGACGTCCCTTTTTGCGCACCGTTGGTGCTGTCATTGACATGAAAGAGGGTAATATAAAATTTCAGTTTCCTCTCAAGAAAGGGATGGAACACTTCCCTCGTAAGAAGGTCAAGTTACCTTTTGAGTCCGTTGTACGGGCTAGTTATTCTTTTACTCTTGATAAAACTTGATCTTTGCATTATGCCTAGCTTAAAGGCATAAAAGAAAGCGCTTTTGGGAGGCAGCCCACATGAATAAATTTTTTGCTTTTGTTGTGTCTTTATGTTGTTTACTGCTGTAGCATCATCATTGTATCTTTTCTTTTCATATTTGTGCCAAGTATAGCCTCTGATTGCTAGAAAGTTCAAAAGTTGTGAGGTGCTGTCCAGGAAACAGATTCTGTCCTTGGATAGAAAAATTCGTATAAAATCACCAGATCATCTTTTTGGTCTGAATTTTTTCGACAGCGTTCTCTATATAATTGTATTTCGTGCGTCAGTTCTGAGTTTTTTGATGTGAGTTGTAGAAGTATCCCGAACAGGTCAATTACTGCCTGCTGTTCTGTTTTTCACAGATTCTGTCCTGTTTTGCCTTACCTTCACTTTGCAAATTAAGAACTTGCTTTTTCTTTGCAAAAACCTTTTGGCAATCTTGAGAAACAGTAGAACTTCAAGAATATCCTTATTTCTAGCAAGGTATAATTATTTTATTAAGGGTACTAACCTCGCTAATCAGATTATGAATGAGTTATGTATGAAGGGAGTTTTCAAGTGTGCGAGGGAAGATGATAAAAAGATTCAGGAGTGTCAAGCGCTCAAGCTTGGGGATGCCCCCGTGCACCCCCAAGAAATATTCAAGGAGACTCAAGCGTCTAAGCTTGGGGATGCCCCCGTGCATCCCCTTCTCCATCAACTTTATCAGTTCGTCTTTCGTTCCGCTATATTTTTATCACTTCATGTGTTATGTGCTATGCTTGGAGCGTCTTGCTTTTAGTTTTACTTTTAGTTTTTCATAACGAGTCGGAACCCAGCATTCCTTTATGTGGGAGAGAAACACGCTCCACCTCTACCTAGAACATTACATAGAATTTTCATGTCTATCTATGCTGTGTGTCTTCTTTGTCTTTTAAATAGCTACTATCGTGCTCTGCTCTTAGTATTCATGCTTATCTTTTCAAGAGCTTTTATTTAGTTGGTTGCTTGAACTCTCTTTAATTACCATGCTCACCTTATTAAGAGAGTTTGCTTCCGTTGCATGGGTTAATGTGTCTATGATAAAGATGCTACTTTCATGATGGTGCTTAGTAGTTCAGGTTTTCTTATGGTTAATCTCAAATAGCTGGGGGGTTCCCAATGTGTTATTGGAGTACCAACTTGGTTTGTTTGCCTATGATGTGGTATGGTTTAGTAATATCTTCCTTTGAGAATTTATTTTGATTGACTTGGCGTATGCTCACGCATATTCAAGACTGTAAAGAAAGTCTATCAAGCCTTGATGATCTTTTGTTTCTAAGTAGCGATATAACTACCATGCCTGATTCAATATTGCTTTGTCGCTCTGCATGATTATGACCGTCATTGCTCTCTTAGTTGGTTGCTCCCAGTCTTTTGCTAACCTACACCTGCACTAAGCAAATTAACCATGCAATACATAGCTCATGGGAAAGTAGCCTAAAAACTATTGTGGTAAAGAATATGTTGCTTATGTATTTTATTTCTTATGAGTTGCTTGCTGAGCGGTAACCATGTTTCAGGGGACGCCATCAACTGTCACACTTTTGTTGAATATCATGTGAGTTGCTATGCATGTTCGTCTTGTCTGAAGTAAGGGTGATTTATCGTGGGTTGAATTAATATGCATATTGTTAGAGAAGAACATTGGGCCGCCAACCAAAGCCATGCATCATGGTGGAAGTTTTAGCTTGGACCTTAATCCTCAATCTCTCATGAGAATATGCTTATGCATTAAAGAGGAGTCCATCATCTATTTTCTATGTTGTCCCGGTATGGATGTCCTCAAGTTGAGATCTATCAAAAAACGAGAAATCAAATGCGATCTATCTCCTTGGACCTTTGTACAGGTGGCATAGAGGTACCCCTTTGTGACACTTGGTTAAAACATATGCAATGCAATGATAACCCATGGGTACCCGAGCTAATTAGGACAAGGAGCGAGCACTATTAGTATTCGATGCATGAGGCTTGCAACTTATAAGATGTTTTATACATGACACATATGAAGTACTACTACCGTTGACACAATTGCTTCCATGTTTCAAAATAAAAAGCTCTAGCACTTCAAGCATCAACTACTGAGAGCATGATTGTCATTCTGAGTGTAATGTGCATTGTCCCAAAGTAGCATTGTCTTTTGCATGATTGTGATATCGTTTATTCTGAAATGATTGTATCTAGTCATCACTTAAACCTTGAAGGTGCCCCTGCACTTATGTTTTGCATCACTAAAGGGGGCAAGCTAGATATCACTTGATCATATTTGCACATCATGTTCATTGCAAATCTTTTTGATGTTTCAGTTTCATGTTGTAAAACTTTCAGTCATTTGTGATTTTCTCTTGAGACAACTTAACTACTTTAGAATCATTGTCTC
>LR738711.1:896759750-896797177 GCA_902687465.1 Secale cereale | reverse complement strand
CCCCCCCGGGCCGCGCCGGGGAGGCGCCTCGGCCCCCCGAGAGCCTCCCGGTGCCCTACTTTGGCATATATTTAAAGGACTCTCTGAAACCCTCGAAACATGACTTCTTTTCGCGATCCCATCTCTGTTCCGCCGCCGCCGCCGCTTCCAAGATCGGGAGCACCAGGAGAACTCTTCCCGGCACCCTGCCGGAGGGGAGGATCACCACCGGGAGCTTCTCCACCACCATGGACGCCTCCCGGATGACTCGTGAGTAGTCTCCCTTGGACCATGAGTCCATGACCAGTAGCTATGTGATGTTCTCCTCCCGTTCTTGTGCTTCACTAATTAGTCCTCGTGAGCTGCCCTACATGATTGAGGCACCTATGTAATCCTTATGCTGTTGCTATGTTGAGTTTGCTGGGATCCGATGGATTATGAGATTATGTTCAGATTGATCTTGAGTAATATATTTGATTCACCTTTTTCATATTTTAGTTCATAAGTAATTCTTGCATGTTCTCCGTTGTTATTTATTGCTTTGGCCAAGTAGTAGGTAGTGACTCCAAGAGGGAACGTTATGCTCGATTGTGGGTTCATGCCCCTCGATGACTAGCTTGAGTGACAGAAACATGAGTCTAGGGGATGTGCTGTTGCCACAAGGGGGAAAACAACGGTGCTTGTGCCCACGGGTGCAAGGATTGTTTACTTTACGCAAAGTTCTTTTAATGCAGTTGTCTGTTGCATTGAGTTTACACTATGGGTGGGACTCGCAACTTAATACCAGCGAGATGTTCTGTATAGATATCTCAAGGTGGATGATTAGTAGTAGATATTGATGGATTTCGGTCTACTTACTTTGGCGTACCGCCCATGCTTTGAACCTCAACCTTTCTTGCAATGTAGTCGGCATTGGTTTGCGTTCGTGGTCCTGTCAATTGCCCAGCTGTAATTTGTTACCTCACATAGCTGTTTTATCGTCTTTTGGAAGAGAGACATCACTAGTGAACATCATGTGACTCCGGTCCATATTACTATCATTGATCACATACACTATTTTACTTTTCGCTATTTTATTTACTATTGCAAAACACTATCTATCACTACTATCATATTGCTTTTAACCCTTTGTGAACTACAAGGCCGGAGAGATTGACAACCTCTCTGTACTCGTTGGGAGCAAAGTTATTTGTATCTGTGTGCAGGTCCACATTGATTGCTAATTGCGTCGTTAGCAGTTGACACCTACCTGTTGAACCTAGGAGTCTCTGGGGATTCGATCCTTGGCATCTTTGCTAAGGGAAAACACTTCTACTTACTGCATCTTACACCTTCCACTTGGGGTAACCAACGAGGGGTTCGAGGACCATCATGAGCCTCTTGTTATGTCCATGCTTTTCTTACTTTTATTATTGCTTGTTATTATTGCTTTAGATAGATATTTGTCTAATTTTCTTACGTTTATTATTGCTTGTTATTATATAGTGCGATGGTTTTGATATCCGCCCACGTGGGCCCTCGTCCTGTCTACGATTCGGATGTGGTATATTATCTTTAATTTATAACTATTTGTTTTTGTGTTTATGATAGTTATGCCGACCAACCTGACATGCATAGATGTTTTATTATGTCTAGGAGGTAGTTGAACCGGAAATTCCAACCGACCCTCTTGTGGAGAGGTTAAATTTAGTTGAAGAGGAAAACATTTCCTTAAAGAAAAAATTGGAAAAAATGGAGGAGGAGAAGATGGAATTGGAGTTGCATGTTGCGGAAGTCGTCGATGATCACAAGATCAAGATGGACCCTATTGTCGAGAGGTTAAATTTAGTTGAAGAAGAAAACAAATTCTTGAAGGTAAAAATAAAAAAAATTGAGGACGAGAAGATGATATTGGAGTTGCATGTTGCGGATGTCGTCGATGATCACAAGATCAAGATGGATGCAATGCGGTTGAAGATTAGAAAGATTAGAAAATATGCCATTCATACCGAGGCTTGGTATCATTATGCCGTTGGATCAATTGTTACCTTGGTTGCGATTATGATCGCATTTGTTTTCGCATTGAAATGTTTTACATAGTTTCGATGTGTATGGAGAGCTATATGTTGTTAGATGAGAACTATATATGTATGTACTTTGGTTTTAATGTGATGATGAACTTCTATTAATTTGGTCACTTAATTATCTATTTATGATGTTCTGTAATGGTTTTTGACACACTTAATTATATATAATGCACGCAGATGAACCGGCAATGGATGTACGGTAACAGACACACCTCCGAGTACATTAAGGGCGTGCATGAGTTTCTAAATGCGGCTGAGGCAAACAAGCAGAATGGTTTTATGTGTTGTCCATGCACTAAATGTGGGAATACGATGTCTTACTCTAACCGGAAAATCCTTCACTCCCACCTGCTTTACAAGGGTTTCATGCCACACTATAATGTTTGGACGAGGCACGGAGAAATAGGGGTTATGATGGAAGACGGCGAAGAAGAAGAGTACGATGACAACTATGTGCCCCCTGAATACGGTGATGCTGCAATGGGGGAGCTGGTGAAGATCAAGAGGAACCAGGCGATGTGCCCAATGATGCTGCAACGGGTGAAGCTGCTGAAGATCAAGAGGAACCAAATGATGATCTCCGCCGGGTCATTGTCGATGCAAGGACACAATGCGAAAGTCAAAAGGAGAAGCTGAAGTTCGATTGCATAATCACAAAAAAGGGTTGTACCCCAATTGCGAAGATGGCAACACAAAGCTCGGTACCGTACTGGAATTGCTGAAGTGGAAGGAAGAGAATGTTGTGGCTGACAAAGGATTTGAGAAGCTACTGAAAATATTGAAGAAGAAGCTTCCGAAGGATAACGAATTGCCCGACAGTACATACACAACAAAGAAGGTCGTATGCCCTCTAGGATTTGAGGTGCAGAAGATACATGCATGCCCTAATGACTGCATCCTCTACCGCGGTGCATACAAGGATCTGAACGCATGCCCGGTATGCGGTGCATTGCGGTATAAGATGAGACGAGATGACCTTGGTGATGTTGACGGCGAGTGATGGCTTCTCGCCCCTCGTTGGTTACCCCAAGTGGAAGGTTTGAGTGAAGGAAATATGCCCTAGAGGCAATAATAAAGATGTTATTTGTATTTCCTTATATCATGATAAATGTCTTTTATTCATGCTAGAATTGTATTAACCGGAAACTTAGTACATGTGTGGATACATAGACAAAACAGTATGTCCCTAGTATGCCTCTACTAGACTAGCTCATTGATCAAAGATGGTTATGTTTCCTAGCCATAGACATGAGTTGTCATTTGATCAACGGGATCACATCATTAGGAGAATGATGTGATGGACATGACCCATCCGTTAGCATAGCACTATGATCGTTTAGTTTTACTGCTATTGCTTTCTTCATGACTTATACATGTTCCTATGACTATGAGATTATGCAACTCCCGAATACCGTAGGAACACCTTGTGTGCTATCAAATGTCACAACGTAACTGGGTGATCATAAAGATGCTCTACAGGTGTCTCCGAAAGTATTCGTGGTGTTGGCATAGATCAAGATTAGGATTTGTCACTCCGAGTGTCGGAGAGGTATCTCTGGGCCCTCTCGGTAACACACATCACAATAAGCCTTGCAAGCAAAAGACTAATGAGTTAGTAACGAGATGATGTGTTACGGAACGAGTAAAGAGACTTGCCGGTAACGAGATTGAACTAGGTATGGAGATACCGACGATCGAATCTCGGGCAAGTAACATACCAATGACAAAAGGAACAACGTATGTTGTTATGCGGTTTTGACCGATAAAAGATCTTCGTAGAATATGTAGGAGCCAATATGAACATCCAGGTTCCGCTATTGGTTATTGACCGGAGATGAGTCTCGGTCATGTCTACATAGTTCTCGAACCCGTAGGGTCCGCACGCTTAAAGTTTGATGACGATCGGTATTATGAGTTTATGAGTTTTGATGTACCGAAGGTAGTTTGGAGTCCCGAATGAGATCACGGACATGACGAGGAGTCTCGGAATGTCCGAGACATAAAGATTGATATATTGGACGACTATATTCGGACACCGGAAGTGTTCCGGAAAAGTTTCGGATTTAACGGGATTGCCGGAGGGGGTTACCGGAACCCCCTACGAGGGGGGATGGTCCATAGTGGGCCTTATGGAAAAGAGAGAGGCAGCCCATAGGGGCTGGCCGGCGCCCCACCTAGGGTTCCTAGTTGGACTAGGATTGGGGGGCGCCACCTCTCCTTCTTTTCCTTTCCCTCTCTTCCTTCTTTGGTAGTTCCTACTAGGAATAGGATTGCAATCCTATTCCTAGTAGGATTGCACTCCTAGCCGCACCATAGAAGGGCCGGCCGGCCTCCCCTCTTGCTCCTTTATATACGGGGGCAGGGGGGCACCCAAAGACACACAAGTTGAATTGTTCCAGCCGTGTGCGGTGCCCCCCTCCACAGAAACACACCTCGGTCATACCGTCGCGGTGCTTAGGCGAAGCCCTGCGCCGGTGAATACATCATATCCGTCACCACGCCGTCGTGCTGACGAAACTCTCCCGTGAAGCTCAACTGGATCAAGAGCTCGTGGGACGTCATCAAGCTGAACGTGTGCTGAACGCGGAGGTGCCGTACGTTCGGTGCTTGATCGGTTGAATCGCGAAGAAGTTCGACTACATCAACCGCGTCACTTGACGCTTCCGCTTCCGGTCTACGAGGGTACGTAGACACACTCTTCCCTCGCGTTGCTATGCATCTGGTAGATAGATCTTGTGTGATCGTAGGAAAATTTTAAAATACTATGTTCCCCAACAGTGGCATCATGAGCCAGGTCTATGCGTAGATGATATGCACGAGTAGAACACAATGAGTTGTGGACGATACTAGTCATACTGCTTACCAGCATGTCATACTTTGCTTCGGCGGTATTGTGAGATGAAGCGGCCCGGACCGACATTACGCGTACGCTTACGCGAGACTGGTTTCACCGTTACGAGCACTCGTTGCTTAAAGGTGACTGGCGGGTGTCTGTCTCTCTCACTTTAGCTGAATCAAGTGTGGCTACGCCCGGTCCTTGTGAAGGTTAAAACAGCACATACTTGACGAAACATCGTTGTGGTTTTGTATGCGTAGGTAAGAACGGTTCTTGCTAAGCCCGTAGCAGCCACGTAAAACTTGCAACAACAAAGTAGAGGACGTCTAACTTGTTTTTGCAGGGCATGTTGTGATGTGATATGGTCAAGACATGATGAGTTATACGGTTTTGTATGAGATGATCATGTTTTGTAATGATATCGGCAACTGGCAGGAGCCATATGGTTGTCGCTTTATTGTATGAAATGCAATCGCCATGTAATTGCTTTACTTTATCACTAAGCGGTAGTGATAGTCGTAGAAGCAATAGTTGGCGAGACGACAACGATGCTACGATGGAGATCAAGGTATCGCGCCGGTGATGAAGGTGATCATGAAGGTGCTTTGGAGATGGAGATCAAAAGCATAAGATGATGATGGCCATATCATGTCACATATTTTGATTGCATGTGATGTTTATCTTATTATGCTTCTTATTTTGCTTAGAACGACGGTAGCATTATAAGATGACCCCTTACTAAATTTCAAGGTATAAGTGTTCTCCCTGAGTATGCACCGTTGCGAAAGTTCGTCGTGCCGAGACACCACGTGATGATCGGGTGTGATAAGCTCTACGTTCAAATACAACGGGTGTAAGCCAGTTTTTGCACACGCAGAATACTCGGGTTAAACTTGACGAGCCTGGCATATGCAGATATGGCCTCGGAACACTGGAGACCGAAAGGTCGAGCGTGAATCATATAGTAGATATGATCAACATAAGATGTTCACCATTGAAACTACTCCATCTCACGTGATGATCGAACATGGTTTAGTTGATTTGGATCACGTGATCATTTAGATGACCAGAGGGATGTCTATCTAAGTGGGAGTTCTTTAATTAATATGATTAAATTGAACTTTAATTTATCATGAACTTAGTCCTTGTAGTATTAGCATATCTATGTTGTAGATCAATAGCTCACGATGTTGCTCCCCGTTTATTTTTTATATGTTCCTAGAGAAAACTAAGTTGAAAGATGTTAGTAGCAATGATGCGGAATTGTTCCGTGATCTGAGGATTATCCTCATTGCTGCACAGAGAAATATGTCCTTGATGCACCGCTAGGTGACAGACCTATTGCAGGAGCAGATGTAGACGTTATGAACGTTTTGACAAAAGCTCGGTATGATGACTACTTGATAGTTTAGTGCACCATGCTTTACGGCTTATAACCGGGACTTCAAAAACGTTTTGAACGCCACGGAGCATATGAGATGTTCCAAGAGTTGAAATTAGTATTTCATACTCATGCCCGTGCGAGAGGTATAAGACTTCTGACAGTACTTTGCCTACAAGATGGAGGAGAATAGCTCAACCAGTGAGCATGTGCTCAGATTGTCTGGGTACTACAATTACTTGAATCAAGTGGGAGTTAATCTTCCAGATAAGATAGTAATTGACAAAGTTCTCTAGTCACTATCACCAAGTTAGTAGAACTTCGTGATGAACTATAATATGCAAGGGATGACGAAGGTAATTCCCGAGCTCTTCGCAATGCTGAAATCGGCGAAGGTAGAAATCAAGAAAGAACATCAAGTGTTGATGGTTAATAAGACCACTTGTTTCAAGTAAAGGGCTAAGGGATAGAAGGGGAACTTCAAGAAGAATGACAAGCAAGTTGTCACTCCCATGAAGAAACCCAAAGCTAAACTCAAGCCTGAAACTAAGTGCTTCTACTGCAAAGGAAATGGTCACCGGAAGTGGAACTACCCTAGATACTTGGCGGATAAGAAGGATGGCAAAGTGAACAAAGGTATATTTGATATACAGATTATTGATGTGTATTTTACTAGTGTTCATAGCAACCCCTCGGTATTTGATACTGGTTCAGTTGCTAAAGAGTAGTAACTCAAAGTGGGAGTTGCATAATGAACATAAACTAGTTAAAGGATGAAGTGACGATGTGTATTGGAAGCAGTTCCAAGATTGATCTGATCATCATCGCACACTCCCTATACTTTCGGGATTAGTGTTGAATCTAAATAAGTGTTATTTGGTGTTTGTGTTGAGCATGAATATGATTTTATCATGTTTATTGCAATACGGTTATTCATGTAAGTTAGAGAATAATTGTTGTTCTGTTTACATGAATAAAACCTTCTATGGTCATACACCCAATGAAAATAGTTTGTTGGATCTCGATCGTGTGATACACATATTCATAATATTGAAGCCAAAAGATGCAAGGTTAATAATGATAGTGCAACTTATTTGTGGCACTGCCGTTTAGGTCATATTGGTGTAAAACGCATGAAGAAACTCCATAGTGATGGACTTTTGGAATCACTTGATTATGAATCACTTGGTGCTTGCGAACCATGCCTCATGGGCAAGATGACTAAAACTCCGTTCTCCGGAACTATGGAGCGAGCAACAGATTTGTTGGAAATCATACATATTGATGTATGTGGGCCAATGAGTGTTGAAGCTCGCGGCGGGTATCGTTATTTTCTGACCTTCACTGATGATTTGAGCAGATATGGGTATATCTACTTAATGAAGCACAAGTCTGAAACATTTGAAAAGTTCAAAGAATTTCAGAGTGAAGTAGAGAATCATCGTAACAAGAAAATAAAGTTTCTACGATCTGATCGTGGAGGAGAATTTTTGAGTTACGAGTTTGGTCTTCATTTGAAACAATGTGGAATAGTTTCACAACTCACGCCACCCGCAACACCATTGCGTAATGGTGTGTCCGAACGTTGTAACCGTACTATATTGGATATGGTGCGATCTATGATGTCTCTTACCGATTTACCACTATCGCTTTTGGGGTTATGCATTAGAGACAGCTACATTCACGTTAAATAGGGCACCATCTAAAATCCATGGAGATGACACCGTATGAACTGTGGTTTGACGAGAAACCTAAGCTGTCATTTCTTTAAGTTTGGGACTGCGATGCTTATGTGAAAAAGTTTCAACATGATAAGCTCGAACCCAAATCGGAGAAGTAAATCTTCATAGGATACCCAAAAGAAACTGTTGGGTACACCTTCTATCACAGATCCGAAGGCAAGGTCTTTGTTGCTAAGAGTGGATCCTTTCTAGAGAAGGAGTTTCTCTCGAAAGAAGTGAGTGGGAGGAAAGTAGAACTTGATGAGGTAATTGTACCTTCTCCCGGATTGGAAAGTAGTACATCACAGAAAATTGTTCCAGTGATTCCTACACCAATCAGTGAGGAAGTTAATGATGATGATCATGAAACTTCGGATCAAGTTTCTGCTGAACGTCGTAGATCAACCAGAGTACGTTCCGCACCAGAGTGGTACGGCAACCCAGTTCTGGAAATCATGTTACTAGACCATGATGAACCTGCGAGCTATGAGGAAGCGATGATGAGCCCAGATTCCGCAAAATGGCTTGAGGCCATGAAATCTGAGATGGGATCCATGTATGAGAACAAAGTGTGGACTTTGGTTGACTTGCCCGATGATTGGCAGGCCATCGAAAATAAATGGATCTTCAAGAGGAAGACCGACGCAGACGGTAATGTTACTGTTTACAAAGCTCGACTTGTAGCGAAAGGGTTTCGACAAGTTCAAGGAGTTGACTACGATGAGACTTTCTCACCTGTAGCGATGCTTAAGTTTGTCCGAATCATGTTAGCAATTGCCGCATTTTATGATTATGAAATCTGGCAAATGGATGTCAAAACTGCATTCCTGAATGGATAT
Organism: Secale cereale; assembly: GCA_902687465.1. NCBI lineage: Eukaryota > Viridiplantae > Streptophyta > Magnoliopsida > Poales > Poaceae > Secale > Secale cereale. Next base: position 896,788,355 of record LR738711.1, on the reverse strand, counting down.
CTCAAAGAAGAGTTGTATATGATGCAACCAGAAGGTTTTGTCGATCCAAAAGGTGCTAACAAAGTATGCAAGCTCCAGCGATCCATCTATGGACTGGTGCAAGCATCTCGGAGTTGGAATATACGCTTTGAAGAGGTGATCAAAGCATATGGTTTTATACAGACTTTTGGAGAAGCCTGTATTTACAAGAAGTGAGTGGGAGCACTACAACCTTTCTGATAAGTATATGTGAATGACATATTGTCGATCGGAAATGATGTAGAATTTTCTGGAAAGCATAAAGGAGTGTTTGAAAGGAGTTTTTCAAAGAAAGACCTTGGTGAAGCTGCTTACATATTGGGCATCAAGATCTATAGAGATAGATCAAGACGCTTGATAAGACTTTCGATAAGTACATACCTTGATAAGATTTTGAAGTAGTTCAAAAATGGACCAGTCAAAGAAGGAGTTCTTGCCTGACTTGTAAGGTGTGAAGTTGAGTAAGACTCAAAGCCAGACCACGGCAGAAAAATATAGAGAGAATGAAAGTCATTCCCTATGCCTCAGCCATAGGTTCTATAAAGTATGCCATGCTGTGTACCAAACATGTTGTGTACCTTGCCATGAGTTTTTCAAGGGGGTACAATAGTGATCCAGGAGTAGATCACTGTACAGCAGTCAAAATTATCCTTAGTAACTGGATGACTAAGGAAATGTTTCTCGATTATGGAGGTGATAAAGAGTTCGTCGTAAAGGGTTACGCCGATGCAAGCTTTGACACTAAATCCAGATGACTCTAAGTATCAATCTGGATGCGTATTGAAAGTGGGAGCAATTAGCTGGAGTAGCTCTATGCAGAGCATTGTAGACATAGAAATTTGCAAAATACATACGGATCTGAATGTGACAGACCCGTTGACTAAACTTCTCTCACAAGCAAAACATGATCACACCTTATTGCTCTTCGGTATTAATCACATAGCGATGTGAACTAGATTATTGACTCTAGTAAACCCTTTGGGTGTTGGTCACATGGCGATGTGAACTATGGGTGTTATTCACATAACGATGTGAACTATCGGTATTAAATCACATGGCGATGTGAGCTAGATTATTGACTCTAGTGCAAGTGGGAGACTGAAGGAAATATGCCCTAGAGGCAATAATAAAGATGTTATTTGTATTTCCTTATATCATGATAAATGTCTTTTATTCATGCTAGAATTGTATTAACCGGAAACTTAGTACATGTGTGGATACATAGACAAAACAGTATGTCCCTAGTATGCCTCTACTAGACTAGCTCATTGATCAAAGATGGTTATGTTTCCTAGCCATAGACATGAGTTGTCATTTGATCAACGGGATCACATCATTAGGAGAATGATGTGATGGACAAGACCCATCCGTTAGCATAGCACTATGATCGTTTAGTTTTACTGCTATTGCTTTCTTCATGACTTATACATGTTCCTATGACTATGAGATTATGCAACTCCCGAATACCGTAGGAACACCTTGTGTGCTATCAAACGTCACAACGTAACTGGGTGATCATAAAGATGCTCTACAGGTGTCTCCGAAAGTATTCGTGGTGTTGGCATAGATCAAGATTAGGATTTGTCACTCCAAGTGTCGGAGAGGTATCTCTGGGCCCTCTCGATAACACACATCACAATAAGCCTTGAAAGCAAAAGACTAATGAGTTAGTCACGAGATGATGTGTTATAGAACGAGTAAAGAGACTTGCCGGTAACGAGATTGAACTAGGTATGGAGATACCGACGATCGAATCTCGGGCAAGTAACATACCAATGACAAAAGGAACAACGTATGTTGTTATGCGGTTTTGACCGATAAAAGATCTTCGTAGAATATGTAGGAGCCAATATGAACGTCCAGGTTCCGCTATTGGTAATTGACCGGAGATGAGTCTCGGTCATGTCTACATAGTTCTCGAACCCGTAGGGTCCGCACGCTTAAAGTTTGATAACGATTGGTATTATGAGTTTATGAGTTTTGATGTACCGAAGGTAGTTCGGAGTCCCGGATGAGATCACGGACATGACGAGGAGTCTCGGAATGTCCGAGACATAAAGATTGATATATTGGACGACTATATTCGGACACCGGAAGTGTTCCGGAAAAGTTTCGGATTTAACGGGATTGCCGGAGGGGGTTACCGGAACCCCCTACGAGGGGGGATGGTCCATAGTGGGCCTTATGGAAAAGAGAGAGGCAGCCCATAGGGGCTGGCCGGCGCCCCACCTAGGGTTCCTAGTTGGACTAGGATTGGGGGGCGCCACCTCTCCTTCTTTTCCTTTCCCTCTCTTCCTTCTTTGGTAGTTCCTACTAGGAATAGGATTGCAATCCTATTCCTAGTAGGATTGCACTCCTAGCCGCACCATAGAAGGGCCGGCCGGCCTCCCCCCTTGCTCCTTTATATACGGGGGCAGGGGGGCACCCAAAGACACACAAGTTGAATTGTTCCAGCCGTGTGCGGTGCCCCCCTCCACAGAAACACACCTCGGTCATACCGTCGCGGTGCTTAGGCGAAGCCCTGCGCCGGTGAATACATCATATCCGTCACCACGCCGTCGTGCTGACGAAACTCTCCCGTGAAGCTCAACTGGATCAAGAGCTCGTGGGACGTCATCAAGCTGAACGTGTGCTGAACGCGGAGGTGCCGTACGTTCGGTGCTTGATCGGTTGAATCGCGAACGAGTTCGACTACATCAACCGCGTCACTTGACGCTTCCGCTTCCGGTCTACGAGGGTACGTAGACACACTCTTCCCTCTCGTTGCTATGCATCTGGTAGATAGATCTTGCGTGATCGTAGGAAAATTTTAAAATACTACGTTCCCCAACATTGAGATGTAGCGTAGCGGTAGTTTTCCCTTGGGAAAGATATCAAGGATCGAATCCCGTGAGACTCCGAGGGTCAACAAGAAGGTGTCAATAGCGCCAGAGACTTTTGCTTGACAGGACCTGCACACAGATACAAATAACTTTGCTCCCAACAAGTACAGAGAGGTTGTCAATCCCTCCGGCCTTGTCGTTTACAAAGGATCAAACGGAAGAGATAATAGTGATAGGTATGACTGCAACTAGTAAATAAGAACAGAAAGTAAATAACGGGTGTGGTCAGTGATGGTAATATGGACCGGGGTCCCATGATGTTCACTAGTGATGTCTCTCTCCCAAAAGATGATAAAACAGCTAAGCGAGGTAAACAAATTACAGCTGGGCAATTGAAAGGATTATGTGCGCAAACCAATGCTAACTATGCTGCAAAGAAAGGTAGAGGCTCAAAAGCATGGGCGGTACACCAAGGCAAGTAGACCGAAATCCATCTGCATCTACTACTAATCATCCACCTTGAGATATCTATCTAGAACATCTCGCTGGTATTAAGTTGCGAGTCCCACCCAAAGTGTAAACTCAATGCAACAGACAACTGCATTAAAAGAACTTTGCGTAAAGTAAACAATCCTTGCACCCGCAAGTACAAGCACCGTTGTTTTCCCCTTTGTGGCAACAACACATCCCCTAGACTCATGTTTCTGTCACTCAAGCTAGTCATCGAGGGGCATGAACCCACAATCAAGCATAACGTTCCCTCTTGGAGTTACTACCTACTACTCGGCCAAAGCAATAAATAGCAACGGAGAACATGCAAGAATTACTCAAGAACATAAATATAAAAGAGGTGAATCAGATATATTACTCACACACAATCTGAACATAATCTCATAATCCATCGGATCCCAGCAAACTCAGCAGAGCAACAGCATAAAGAGTACATATGTGCCTCGATCATGTAGGGCAGCTCACGAGGTCTAATCGGTGAAGAACAAAGAGGGGAGGAGAACATCACATAGCTACTGAGCATGGACCCATGGTCCAAGGGGGACTACTCACAACTCATCCGGGAAGCATCCATGGTGGTGGAGAAGCTCCCGGTGGTGGTTCTCCCCTCTGGCAGGGTGCCGGGAAGAGTTCTTCTGGTGCTCCCGATCTTGGAAGCACAACGGCGGCGGAACAAAGATGAGATCGCGAAAAAGGGTTCCGTCCTCGAGGGTTTCGGGACGCGGTGTAAATATATGCCAAAGGGGGTCACCAGAGGAGGTAAGGAGGGCCCAGGCGCCCCCCGGCGCGGCCAGGAGGGGGGCCGCGGGGGCAGGCCGCCTGGGCTTCCCCTGGCTCCCCTCTGGCCCCACTTCTGCCGCGTGGAAGCTTCTGGAGCGCTGATTTTTTTTTATATTTTTCCTGGAATTTTTCTGGCACTTTAAGTAATGGGAAAACCTGAAATACAAAAACAGCAGAAAACAGAAACTGGCACTGGGGTGCACTGAGTTAATAGGTTAGTCCAAATATGATCAAAAGTGTATGGAAGTGCATAAATATCATAGCAATATCACACAAAAGAGGCATGGAGCAAGCAGAAATTATAGATACGTTTTGGACGTATCAACATCCCCAAGCTTAATTCCTGCTCGTCCTCGAGTAGGTAAATGATAACAAGCATAATTTCTGTGGTGACATGCTATTAACCATATAAGAACTTTTAAGTAAAGCAATCAAGGCATGTAATTCAATTCAAGTCATAACAAGCAAGAGTCTATATTAGCATTGTAACAAGTAACATAAGAACATAAAGGTGCAAGAGCTCTCGCTGTCCGTGACTCGAATGTCTCCAAATGGTGTTTGCGTGCAAGAAAGGGGATAGGGATATATGAGAGAGTAAAACATAGTTTTTGTGTTGTTGAGAACTTAATCTACTAAAGTTTCACACTTGGTCTTCTTTGGAATCTTATCTTGACTCATCCCCAGACCGTCAGCCAGGTACAAGTCAAAATGATCCACTCCCTTTCGATATTTTTAGCACTCATGCAATGGATGAGCGTATGCAAGAGAGTCGACACTTAGGATGGCAAAGAGAGAAATGATAGAGGGGGAAGACAAAAAAGGTGTGAAAGGCTCACATCATTGAGGACAATCATCGGCGAGAGAAAGCCAAATGATAGATATGATGCGAGGAGTAGGGATTGCCATGCAACGGATGCACATATGAGCTAAGGTGAGCTCTCCAATGGAACTAGTGGGGGTGCATCTAACTTGCTTGCTCAAGAAGACCTAGAGCTCTTTTGAGGTGGCTCATCATTGGAATATACAAGCCAAGTTCTATAGTGTAAAGGTCCCCACATAGCTATATGCATAAATGATAATCTCTATGGAGTACAAGGTATAAGATGGAGTACGAGTGTGGATCTCTCAAAAGAAATAGTATTGTGCCCCCTTCTCTCTTTTTATTTCTTTTTTCTTTTTTTTCTTTTTTTTTATTTTTTTGTGGCCTCAATGGCTCTTTCTATTTATCTCTCATATGTCCTCTTTGGGATCTTTTAATTTTGTCCTCTTTGGGATCTTTTGATTTGTCCTCTTTGGGATCTTTTTCTCACTTTAGGGGCAACACTCTATGTATTACAAGGAGTATAGAAGATCTTTCACACTTTACAAAAGTACTCAACATAAAGAAAATGAAACTATCATGATGTATGCAAATGTATGCCTCTGCCAGTGTAGCAGGATATGCAATGATACTAGCGCGTCATGTAGAAATGATTAGGGCAAGGCCCAACTAGCATGCGGCTCATCGATCAAGCAAAAAGCATGTATGACATGAAGATCAAGTCATGAGAGGATGGATGTTGCATGGCAATGTATCTCGGAAAGGCTATGGAAATGCCTTAATAGGTAGGTATGGTGGCTGTTTTGAGGAAGGATATAATGAGGCTTATGATGACAGAGCGTATCGTGCCAAGGATTTGGATGCATCGGCGAAGTATGCGCCAACTCTCGAGGTGAGAAAGGGCAATGCACGGTACCAAAGAGGCTAGAAAAATATGGATAGGTGGAAGTGTCAACTTTCGAATACTCACATTAGTCCGAAGAACTCATGCACTTATTATCGGTAACTCTCAATCTAATTAGAAGGTTCACAAAGAGACAAGTACCCCGAGGAGGTGTGTATGGGGGTTTGGTTACCCTTGCGCATCCTCGACCCATGGTACGTGAGTGTACTCTAATATTCGATCCCTCCGACGATTAGTGATCCATTTAGTAGCTAAAGTTCTCAACTATTTTGTAGGTTTTCGAAAATAAACACGGATTGCCCAAAATACGACATCTATCACTAATAGGCTAAAGCTCTTGACACCAAAAGTTCAAACATTACTCATGGCAATACCTCAAAACTATTGCAAGTTACTACTGAAATTAAATAGCAACCTCAATTACCTACTTTTAAGTTTAAGACACACAACTCAGTGCAACAGACAAAAATCTCTTAACAAGATGAACATGAAAACTCAAGAGAGTTCAGCAACCAACTAAACAAAAGCTCTTTTAAAAAGGAAAGCATGAAAACTAAGAGCTAAACATGACAGTAGCTATTGAAAGACAAAGAACATACACAGCAAAGATAAACATGAAAATCCTATGTTGTGTTCTAGGTTGAAGTGGAGTGTGTTTCTCTCCTACACAAAGAAAGCTGGGTTCTAACTCGTTATGAACAGCAAGCAAAGCTAAAGAAAACTAAAAAGGAAACTAAAAGCAAGACGCTCCAAGCATAGCACAAAACGCATGAAGTGATTAAAATATAGTGGAACGAAAGACGAACTGATAATTGTTGATGGAGAAGGGGATGCACGGGGGCATCCCCAAGCTTAGACGCTTGAGTCTTCTTGAATATTTCTTGGGGGTGCATGGGGGCATCCCCAAGCTTGAGCGTTTGACACTCCTGAATCTTTTTATCATCTTCCCTCGCACACTTGAAAACTCCCTTCATACATAACTCATCATAATCTGATTAGCGAGATTAGTACCCATAATAAAATATATTTTTCTTGCTGGAAATAAGGACAATCTTGAAGATCTACTGTTTCTCAAGATTGCCAAAAGGTTTTTGCAAAGAAAAAGCAAGCTCAAGGTTTGCAAAACGAAGAAAAGGCAAAACAGGACAGAATCTATGAAAAACAGACCAGCAGGTAGTAAATAATTTTTTCGGGGCACTTCTGCAACTCAAATCAAAAAACTCAGAACAGATGCCCGAAAGCCAATTGTATAGAGCGCGCTGTCGAAAAAATTCAGACCAAAAAGATGATCTGGTGATTTTATACGAATTTTTCTGTCCAAGGACAGAATCTGTTTCCTGGACAGCCCGTCACAACTTTTGAACTTTCTTGCAATCAGAGGCTAAACTTGGCACAAAGCTGAAAAGTAAAGATACAATGATGGTGCTACTATAGTAACAAACATCAAGACACAACAAAAGTAAAATAAAAATTTATTCATTGTGGGCTGCCTCCCAAAAGCGCTTTCTTTTATGCCTTTAAGCTAGGCATAATGCAAAGAGATCAAGTTTTATCAAGAGTAAAAGAATAGCTAGCCCGTATAACGGACTCAAAAGGTAACTTAATCTTCTTTCTAGGGAAGTGTTCCATCCCTTTCTTGAGAGGAAATTGGAATTTTATATTCCCCTCTTTCATGTTAATGATAGCACCAACGGTGCGAAGAAAAGGACGTCCCAAAATAATTGGACAAGAAGGTTCTCATTCAATATCCATAATAGTAAAATCAACGGGAACATAATTTTCATTGACAATGATAAGAACATCGTCGATCCTCCCCAAAGGTTTCTTTATGGAAGAATCAACAAGACGAACACCAAAAGAACAAGAATCAAAAGGTTTCAATTTAAGCATATCATATATTCTTTTGGGCATAACGGAGGTACTAGCTCCAACATCACATAAAGCATAGCAAGAGAAGTTATTCAACTTAATTTTAATCATAGGATCCCAACCATCTTCTAGCTTTCGAGGTATGGAGGCTTCTACCCTAAGTTTCTCCTCCCTAGCTTGGATGAGAGCATTAGTGATATGCTCCGTGAAGGCAAGGTTGAGTGTGCTAGTGTGGGGATCTCTAGACATCTCGTGAAGAAAATATAACTTCTGAAAGGGTGCAATTATCAAAATCAAGGTCACGACTATCAAGTAAAGTGGTAGTGGTGTCCTTTAGGCTCACTTGTTTGGTAGCTTCTATGGTCATAGGAGTTTCTACGGTTGAGGTCATAGCATCACCATTAATAGGTCCAATGGGACCAGGAGTGCATTGGGTGCTAAGAGTTTGGATATCCTCAACAACTTGGATAGTAGCAACAGTGTGGTGGGTAGGAAGGTTCTTAATTCTATCTTCTTGCTCCTTTTCTCTAGCCCATCTCTCTTTAAGTTTAGCCAACATCGTAATGTTTTCATTAATTTGCACTTGAATAGCATTCATAGGAGTGGTCTTCCTCTCCTTAAGAGGGGAAGTTCTAATTTTAAGCAACTCTATCTCATGGGCTAAATTGTCTACCTTCGAAGAGAGATTATCTAGTTTGGCTAGTTTTTCTTCTACATTCTTATTAAAGGCTTTTTGGGTAGTGATGAAATCTTTAAGCATAATCTCTAGTTCAGAAGTGGAGTTCTTGGTGTTAGGATAAGCATTGTTGTTCCCATAGGAATTAGAGGGGAACGGTCTAGGGTTGCTACCAAAATTACTCCTATAAGCATTGTTATTGAAATTGTTTCTAGAGATAAAGTTCACATCTACTTGATCTTGAGCAATCAAAGAATTTAAAGGAACATCACGAGGATCAATAGAAGATTGCTTGGAAAGTAGAGACATGATCAAGTCAACTTTTTCATTTAGGGAGGAAATCTCCTCGACAGAGTTTACCTTCCTACCTGTTGGAACGCGTTCGGTGTGCCATTGGGAATAACTGGTCATCATCTCATCGAGAAGCTTCGTGGCAGCACCAAGTGTAGTTGACATAAAGGTTCCTCCCGCGGCCGAATCTAACAAGTTCCGCGAGGTAAAGTTCTGTGACGACCCCGGCCCGATCGTGCACTAATCATACACGCAAATGCACACGATCAAGCCTAAGGACTCACGTGAAGGAAATCACAGCACAACTCTAAAACATAAATAAATACATACAAGTCATATATTACAAGCCAGGGCCTCGAGGGCTCGAATACATAACATGATGTCTCACACATAGTCAGCGGAAGCGTTAGGTATCTGGGTACAGATACAACACAGCAGAAGATAGGCCTTTTGCAAAGGCGGGGCAAAATAAAAGCTACAATCGAAAAGGTGCAGGCCTCCTGCCTGGGACCTCCGATCCTACTCCTGGTCGTCGTCCGCCGGCTCCTCGTAGAAGTACTCGCCGGCCGGGTAGTAATAGTAGCCAGCCTCGGGCTGGTAGTAGTAGTCGTCAACGGGGGCTGCAGGCACCATGGCTCCGTCGTCTGGTTTATCATGCGGGTAGGACAAAAGAGGAAGCAAAGCAACCGTGAGTACTCATCCAAAGTACTCAGCAAGACTTACATCAGATCTATACTAGCAATGCATTATTTTCAAAGGAGGCTTTATGTGGGTGGACTAGACTGCAGAAAGCCAGAGTAGAGAAGGGAAAAGCCTAGTCCTGATGAAGACTAGCATCTTCAGCGTCTTGCAGCAATTAGAAGGGAACAGAATAGTTCATCATAATAATGTATAGTGTTTGTAGCAACATCAACCTCATATCTCAAGTCACCAGTTCTAGTTGTACCGAAGTGGATACAACTCCGAGTGTCCGTTACCGTAGGACAGGCTATCGATAGATTGTTTCTTCCCTGCAGGGGTGCACCAAGTTACCCACCACGCTCGCTTAACTCCGGCCGGACACACCATCAGGTCGTGCCCGCCCTCGGCTAAACAATACGACGCAACCCGACCGGATACCGCCAGAGAGGATCGAGCACGCCGGACTAATCCTATGCTCCCCGGGGGTCTGAGCCATCGCCCCGAGCGCTCCGCACGTTGCGAGGCCGTTCGGTAGCAGACCTAGCAACCCCTTATACAAGCGCAGTTGCATCCTAAGTCCAATCCGAACGGGCCGCTCAATCGCTGACGTCGTGACGACTCCGGCTGATGTATACGACGCAGAGCACCCACTCACACCCACGTGGTGGTTAGTGCTATCGGACCCGGAGGCCCCTCGGATCAAATATCCAAATCGCTTAGTGTATTGGGAGCGCGCGGTAACGAGCAGAGCCTACGATACTGTTGGCCCCGTCGTCCCGTCTCGAGGACTTGTGACAAGGACTGGGAAAGACCGGCCACGCCTCGTAGTTATCTCGCGGGTACCCTCTCTGGTCACCCGACTCCACAGCTCACGCCTCAAAGGCACTCGCGGGTACCCCTCTGGGTCAACCCGCCTCCATCCACATGTGTAGTAGTAACTTCAAAGTGTCATCAGACGCACGATACCTCTGGCCGCACGCCTTTGTTCCTGGCGACGTCCGGCCTCGGGGATCGATACGTCTTTAAACACGGTGTGGTGAAACAGGGCATCCGTGTGGTTTCCATGCCGATGAGGAATCCGAGGAATCACCCTCGTTGGACTCCTATACGACAAGTCCCGATAAGGTGGTACCGGAGGAATCACCCTCGGCGGTAATCACCATAGCGGATGCACGACAAAGCTAAGTCGGAAGTGGGAAGAGGAATCACCCTCGGTAACCCACAACGAGCTAGCTATACAACAGGGACATCATCGAAAGTGAGTTCGGAGGTATCACCCTCGTCACCCGATGTTAACACTGCGGAGTCGAGCATATTAGGGGGGGTGTGCGGTGATGTGAAGAAGGTCAGGGGAAGGGGATCGATCGCTTGATCGAGGCAGGGGTACTAAGCGAGGCAACTACGAGAGTGCGGGACCATAGCAGTGCTACCCAACCTATACTAAGCAGTTTATGAATAAAGACAGGTATCAACAATTTAGCAAAGACAGGCTATGCAACAGTACTAGGAGCAGTAGCAGTAGCAGCAATTCTAATGCAAGAATAAGAGAGAATAGACATAGGCGATATCGGAAATGCTCAAGGGGGGGGGGTTGCTTGCCTGGTTGCTCGGTGGCAAAAGCAAGGTCGTCGGAGGGGGAACCAATCACCGGGACGGCGTCGGTCTCGGGATCTGCGTCAGCGCCGGGCTCTACCGAGAGAGAAGAGGGGGAAGAAACAGATAAATACACAAGCATATGCAACACAGAGCGGTGCTAAGCTAACGTGCAGTGCAGGGTTGCCTAAAAACATGTCTAGGTCATATTAGTTATTTTTAAGAATTTTGTTTGGATTTATTTTATTAAAGTTGAGCACTATTCATTTATCGAAAACAGGCCGAAAGTTCCATGTTCATCTAGCTAGGGGCATCTGACGGGAATACGGAGGGCGTATCTAGATTCGTATCGAAGTTCTGAGCAACTTTCATATATAAATTATTTTCATCGGAGTTACGGATTAAAAGATATGATTTTTCAAAGTTTATTTGAATTTCTGGGATTATTTTAAATAACAGAAAAGAATTTATTGCGTCAGCATTGCATCAGCATGACATCAGCAGCCATTTGACTCGGCTGGCTGGTCAAACCTGACTTGTGGGTCCAGCGGGACCCACATGTCAGCCTCTGTTACTTTAACAGAGTATTAAACTAACTATTTAGGTTAATTAGGGGTGCGGGACCCACCTGTCATAGACTTATTAGTTAAACTAAACAGTTTTTATTTTTTTTAAACGTTTAATTAATTCTAATTTCGCAGGGGCCCACATGTCAGCCACTGGGGCCTGCCCAGTCAGCCTGTTGACTTGGTCAACAGGTCAACGTGGGGCCCCAGGGCCCACTGGCAGAGACCCTGGGGGTGGCCCCTAGGCCTTGCCAGGTCAGCACGACCGGCGGCTCGTCGCCGGTGACGCGTAACGCGGCGGCGAGGCTCGGGCGCCATCGGAAAATGGCCACAGGCCACCGTTTTGACCGTGCGCGGGCGCGTTCGAACGGGCACTCCACGCCGCGTCCAACCGTGGTGGTCGGAGCGACTGGGGTGGTCGGTACGGGCGCCGGCGTTGAGCTCGGCGGATGCCGGCGTTCGGGCGTCACTGCAGTCGGGGCTACGGCGAGCAAAACGGGCGGAAGGTGGGTTCAACAGCGCCTACGCGTTCTAGCGAAGCGAGCGGGCACACGCGCATGGCTTAAGGCCCACCTGAACCTCGCCGGCGTCGAGCTAGGCGGCGATGCGTTCGGGCGCGAGCTGCGCCGCGTCTCCTGGCAGCTAACGGCGACGAGGGGAGACGGAGAGGGGTGGACGGGACTTACAGAGAGGGGAGCCGGGCAAAGCCTGCTCGGAGCAGGCTCGGGGAGGTCGAATGCGTCGCCGACTCGCCGGAGACCGTGAAGAAGGGGGCGACGAGTAGCGGTCGGTGCAGTACTCCCCGGCCCCAGTCAGCAGGCGTAGTGGACGTAGTCGAGCTCGGCGCGCGTCCCAGACATGGGGGCGGCTCGCGGGGACGCCGGGGTGCGCGAGGTCGACGGAGTCGGGGCGGCGGCTGCGCTCGGGCTCGGAGCCAGAGAGGAAGAGAGAGGCGAGCGAGCGATGGAGGAGAGGGGAGAGTGAGCGAGGCGACCAGGGGAAGCGGGAGGGAGTCGCCCTTATCCTCTCCCTCACCTGCCCCTGCCGCGGTGTCGAGCGGCGACGGCGCCGAGCGCGCGCCGGATGCGGTGGTGGTGACGCGCGGGCGGGAGCAGGTAGGGGACTGCTCCCGTGGGCTGGCTGGGCCGGCTCGGTAGGTGAGCGACAGGTAAGGGGGTCTCCCCTCTCTTTTTCTTTTAATTCAGAAGCAGAGAGGGAAGAAATAGATGGGGCCACCAAACCCTTTTTGTAAAATGTAAGAGTTGAACCAAAAATGACTTTGCAATAATCCCTAACACCAAAAATTGGTTTGGGTAATTTTGGAAGACTTTTAAATTTACCAAAAAATTGATATGGCATATTTAAGTGCTGTTTTGGCACTGTTTTAAATGCCATGGCCCAAACAAAGTTGATGGTGATGTTGTTTTCATTAACAACATTTGTTTTGGAATATTGCCAGTAAGAAGAACATTTTTCCATAATTTTTGAAGCAACTTCATTTTTGCATTTTAGTTTGAGTTTGAATTTTTAGGGGCAACTTGATTTGGTTTGATTAACCACTGTGATTAACTTTGCTAATGAGCATGACAAGGCATGATTAACATTATGACACAGTGTTTAATACAAGGGGGTGTTACAAATTCTCCTCCTCTAAAAGAAATTCTCGTCCCGAGAATTTAGGAGGTAGAAGCAAAGAGGTCGGGGTATTCCGCCCGAAGATTTTCCTCGCGTTCCCAAGTGGCTTCATCTTCAGTATGATTTGACCACTGCACTTTCAGGAACTTAGTTGTCTTCTGGCGGGTCCGACGTTCAGTTTGATCGAGAATACGGATCGGATGCTCCTTATAAGAAAGATCATCTTGAAGCTCGAGCATCTCGTGATCCACAGCACGATGCGGGGACTCCTTGAAAGATCGGCGGAGTTGCGACACATGGAACACATCGTGGATATGCGAGAATTGCGGAGGTAATTGCAATTTGTAAGCCACGAATCCACGTCTAGCAACCACGGGAAAGGGACCAATGTAGCGCGGAGCTAACTTGCCCTTGATACCGAAACGGTGTGTGCCCTTCATAGGGGTGACACGAAGATAAACTTGATCACCTGGTTGATAAGTCAAACCCCATCGCTTGCGATCATAATTGCTCTTCTGACGGTCTTGAGCCGCCTTGAGATTCTCACGCACGATACGGACTTGCTCTTCGGCGTGTTGAATAATGTCCGGACCAATAACTTGTCGTTCCCCAGTTTCTGACCAATTCAGAGGGGTTCGACACTTACGTCCGTACAGAACTTCAAAAGGAGCCATCTTCAAACTTGCTTGATAGCTGTTGTTATACGAGAACTCGGCATATGGAAGGGATTCTTCCCATTTCTTACCGAATGATATAACACAAGCTCGCAACATATCTTCAAGCACTTGATTGACCCGTTCAACTTGACCTTGGGACTGGGGGTGATAAGCTGAACTCCAGTGGATATGAGTTCCCAAAGCTTCTTGAAAACTTTCCCAGAACTTGGAAGTGAATAGGGTGCCACGGTCCGAACTGATCTCCTTCGGAATTCCGTGGAGGGATACGATTCGGGAGATATACAGTTCTGCTAACTGGCTAGCAGTGATAGTCTCCTTGACTGGTAGGAAGTGTGCAACCTTCGAGAGTTGGTCGACGACGACAAGAATGGCATCGTTACCCTTCTGGGACTTAGGAAATCCAGTAATGAAATCCATCTGTACCTTATCCCATTTCCACAGCGGAATAGGAAGAGGTTGCAGAAGTCCAGCAGTCTTCTGATGTTCTGCCTTCACGCGACGACAGACATCGCATTCAGCAACATATCGAGCAATATCCCGCTTCATATTAGGCCACCAGTACCTTTGGCGGAGATCACGATACATCTTAGTACTACCAGGATGAATAGACAGCGGTGTATCATGTGCCTCCTTCATGACCTTGTCAGTCATTAGGTCGAAACGAGTTACCACAATGCGGCCTCGGAAATACAAGGTTCCATCTTTGGATACTGAGAAATCCCTGTATTTCGGAAGATGCAGTTCCTGTTTTATAACATCAACGAAAGCATCTTTGGTTTGCGCCACCTTGACAGCCTTCTCAAGATCCGGCTGTATCACAAGGTCATTAAGCGCACCATGAGGAACGATATGCAGATTCAGCTTGCGTAACTCCTCATAAAGACGAGGTTGAGCTCGCTTAACCTTGAGGTTGGTGCTGTGAGACTTGCGACTCAAGGCATCGGCCATCACATTAGCCTTGCCAGGGGTATAAGAAATACCGCAGTCATATTCTGAAATAGTTTCCAACCATCGCTGTTGGCGGAGATTAAGATCCGGCTGAGTGAATAAATATTTCAAGCTTTGGTGATCAGTATAAATCTCACACCGGTTACCGAGAAGGTAATGTCGCCATAACTTCAATGCAAAGATCACTGCAGCAAGTTCAAGATCATGCACTGGATAATTCTCTTCATGCGGACGCAATTGACGTGATGCATAAGCAACCACTCTTCGTTCTTGCATTAGGACACAGCCTAAGCCTTGACGAGAGGCGTCACAATATATCACGAAGTCCTTGCGAGAATCTGGAGGAGCAAGCACTGGTGCCGAAACGAGCTTGTCCTTAAGAGCTTGAAAGCTTTCCTGGCATTTATCTGTCCACTCAAACTTATCGCCTTTGTGAAGCAGATTAGTCAGGGGCTTGGCAATCTTGGAAAAGTTCTCGACGAAGCGTCGACAATAGCTTGCAAGGCCGAGAAAACTTCTCACTTGCTTGACATTGTTCGGAGGAGCCCAGTCAAGAATAGCCTGAACCCGTTCCGGATTAACAGCAATGCCATCCTTGGAAATCACATGTCCAAGGTAGGTTACTTCAGAAAGCCAGAACTCGCATTTGGAAAACTTAGCATAAAGCTGATGTTCTCGCAGCTTCTCCAGAACAAGACGAAGATGTTCGGCGTGTTCTTCCTTGTTCTTCGAGAATACCAGAATATCATCTAGGTATACCACGACGAACTTGTCGAGGTAATCCATGAATATGTAATTCATCAGGCGGGAGAAGGTAGCTGGAGCATTAGTCAGTCCAAAAGACATGACAGTGTACTCATAAGAGCCATAGCGAGTAACAAATGCAGTCTTTGGAATATCCTCCTCACGAACACGGATCTGGTGATAACCCAACCTCAAGTCGAGTTTAGAAAACACCGGAATAATTCGACGTTTGGGTACAGGGGAATTATAATTCCAAGACGAAGGACCAGAAGCAAAGGCTCTGATCAAAAGAAGGATAGGCTGAATAGAATTTGATGACCAATCAATCATGGATTGATTTACCGAGAACCAGCTCATATCATCCTGAAGGACGTCTGAGCCGGAAGGATGGATTAGTAGGAATCAACTGATGATTACGAATATTCGCAATATGTTGGATCAAGGGACGCATAATGATAGCGACAAGAATGTCAACGAAGGTTATACGGAATTTACCATGATGCAGACAGACAAAAATTTCAAGAGCAAGAGTCTGTAGAGGATTTTTGGGAGATCAGATAGCAATACGAAGTATTTCATGGAACACAAGAACAACTGGGGATGAATGGATCATCGGTGTTGTGAGGAATTATCCGCAGTGCGAAAGAAGCTGCACGGCAGTAGACTCAAAAGATCCTCGGATTACAGGGAGTACTGCGGGGTACCAGCGGTAGCCCAGTCTGGACAGGAGAGCGACTAGAATGGCCGGAAACCCAGGGGCATCTCGAGCCCAGGTGCGAAGCACAAGCTGAGTCTCCGGGCGAGGTGGAAACAGAGGATTCATCTGAAAGAAGAAGAATCAGACTCGTCAAGTCAATTATCATCAGGACTTGATAAGAAAGGTTAAACAAACAAATGGAAAGAAATGATTATCAGAATAATCAGGTCAATGGTAAGAAATCGCACTGATATCCAGCTCTCCGGGTAGATGTGAAAACGAGAACCTAATGGAGTTAGTAAAACTTAACCCGAATAGACGAGAGATAAGAGTCCCAGAGTATAGACGAGGAATAAAAGAAGCTACACCACCCAATTGGCGACGTGGGGCCATAAGCCACACAGCCAGGTTAGTAAAACATTTTTGGACCTCTAGACTCGACTTCGGCCAAGGAGTTGGAAAGGGGGTTCCTACAGGCAGTCGGCTCTGATACCAACCTGTGACGACCCCGGCCCGATCGTGCACTAATCATACACGCAAATGCACACGATCAAGCCTAAGGACTCACGTGAAGGAAATCACAGCACAACTCTAAAACATAAATAAATACATACAAGTCATATATTACAAGCCAGGGCCTCGAGGGCTCGAATACATAACATGATGTCTCACACATAGTCAGCGGAAGCGTTAGGTATCTGGGTACAGATACAACACAGCAGAAGATAGGCCTTTTGCAAAGGCGGGGCAAAATAAAAGCTACAATCGAAAAGGCGCAGGCCTCCTGCCTGGGACCTCCGATCCTACTCCTGGTCGTCGTCCGCCGGCTCCTCGTAGAAGTACTCGCCGGCCGGGTAGTAGTAGTAGCCAGCCTCGGGCTGGTAGTAGTAGTCGTCAACGGGGGCTGCAGGCACCATGGCTCCGTCGTCTGGTTTATCATGCGGGTAGGACAAAAGAGGAAGCAAAGCAACCGTGAGTACTCATCCAAAGTACTCAGCAAGACTTACATCAGATCTATACTAGCAATGCATTATTTTCAAAGGAGGCTTTATGTGGGTGGACTAGACTGCAGAAAGCCAGAGTAGAGAAGGGAAAAGCCTAGTCCTGATGAAGACTAGCATCTTCAGCGTCTTGCAGCAATTAGAAGGGAACAGAATAGTTCATCATAATAATGTATAGTGTTTGTAGCAACATCAACCTCATATCTCAAGTCACCAGTTCTAGTTGTACCGAAGTGGATACAACTCCGAGTGTCCGTTACCGTAGGACAGGCTATCGATAGATTGTTTCTTCCCTGCAGGGGTGCACCAAGTTACCCACCACGCTCGCTTAACTCCGGCCGGACACACCATCAGGTCGTGCCCGCCCTCGGCTAAACAATACGACGCAACCCGACCGGATACCGCCAGAGAGGATCGAGCACGCCGGACTAATCCTATGCTCCCCGGGGGTCTGAGCCATCGCCCCGAGCGCTCCGCACGTTGCGAGGCCGTTCGGTAGCAGACCTAGCAACCCCTTATACAAGCGCAGTTGCATCCTAAGTCCAATCCGAACGGGCCGCTCAATCGCTGACGTCGTGACGACTCCGGCTGATGTATACGACGCAGAGCACCCACTCACACCCACGTGGTGGTTAGTGCTATCGGACCCGGAGGCCCCTCGGATCAAATATCCAAATCGCTTAGTGTATTGGGAGCGCGCGGTAACGAGCAGAGCCTACGATACTGTTGGCCCCGTCGTCCCGTCTCGAGGACTTGTGACAAGGACTGGGAAAGACCGGCCACGCCTCGTAGTTATCTCGCGGGTACCCTCTCTGGTCACCCGACTCCACAGCTCACGCCTCAAAGGCACTCGCGGGTACCCCTCTGGGTCAACCCGCCTCCATCCACATGTGTAGTAGTAACTTCAAAGTGTCATCAGACGCACGATACCTCTGGCCGCACGCCTTTGTTCCTGGCGACGTCCGGCCTCGGGGATCGATACGTCTTTAAACACGGTGTGGTGAAACAGGGCATCCGTGTGGTTTCCATGCCGATGAGGAATCCGAGGAATCACCCTCGTTGGACTCCTATACGACAAGTCCCGATAAGGTGGTACCGGAGGAATCACCCTCGGCGGTAATCACCATAGCGGATGCACGACAAAGCTAAGTCGGAAGTGGGAAGAGGAATCACCCTCGGTAACCCACAACGAGCTAGCTATACAACAGGGACATCATCGAAAGTGAGTTCGGAGGTATCACCCTCGTCACCCGATGTTAACACTGCGGAGTCGAGCATATTAGGGGGGGTGTGCGGTGATGTGAAGAAGGTCAGGGGAAGGGGCTCGATCGCTTGATCGAGGCAGGGGTACTAAGCGAGGCAACTACGAGAGTGCGGGACCATAGCAGTGCTACCCAACCTATACTAAGCAGTTTATGAATAAAGACAGGTATCAACAATTTAGCAAAGACAGGCTATGCAACAGTACTAGGAGCAGTAGCAGTAGCA
Organism: Secale cereale; assembly: GCA_902687465.1. Taxonomy (NCBI): domain Eukaryota; kingdom Viridiplantae; phylum Streptophyta; class Magnoliopsida; order Poales; family Poaceae; genus Secale; species Secale cereale. The sequence continues at coordinate 896,769,635 of LR738711.1, read as the reverse complement.
GCAATTCTAATGCAAGAATAAGAGAGAATAGACATAGGCGATATCGGAAATGCTCAAGGGGGGGGGTTGCTTGCCTGGTTGCTCGGTGGCAAAAGCAAGGTCGTCGGAGGGGGAACCAATCACCGGGACGGCGTCGGTCTCGGGATCTGCGTCAGCGCCGGGCTCTACCGAGAGAGAAGAGGGGGAAGAAACAGATAAATACACAAGCATATGCAACACAGAGCGGTGCTAAGCTAACGTGCAGTGCAGGGTTGCCTAAAAACATGTCTAGGTCATATTAGTTATTTTTAAGAATTTTGTTTGGATTTATTTTATTAAAGTTGAGCACTATTCATTTATCGAAAACAGGCCGAAAGTTCCATGTTCATCTAGCTAGGGGCATCTGACGGGAATACGGAGGGCGTATCTAGATTCGTATCGAAGTTCTGAGCAACTTTCATATATAAATTATTTTCATCGGAGTTACGGATTAAAAGATATGATTTTTCAAAGTTTATTTGAATTTCTGGGATTATTTTAAATAACAGAAAAGAATTTATTGCGTCAGCATTGCATCAGCATGACATCAGCAGCCATTTGACTCGGCTGGCTGGTCAAACCTGACCTGTGGGTCCAGCGGGACCCACATGTCAGCCTCTGTTACTTTAACAGAGTATTAAACTAACTATTTAGGTTAATTAGGGGTGCGGGACCCACCTGTCATAGACTTATTAGTTAAACTAAACAGTTTTTATTTTTTAAAAACGTTTAATTAATTCTAATTTCGCAGGGGCCCACATGTCAGCCACTGGGGCCTGCCCAGTCAGCCTGTTGACTTGGTCAACAGGTCAACGTGGGGCCCCAGGGCCCACTGGCAGAGACCCTGGGGGTGGCCCCTAGGCCTTGCCAGGTCAGCACGACCGGCGGCTCGTCGCCGGTGACGCGTAACGCGGCGGCGAGGCTCGGGCGCCATCGGAAAATGGCCACAGGCCACCGTTTTGACCGTGCGCGGGCGCGTTCGAACGGGCACTCCACGCCGCGTCCAACCGTGGTGGTCGGAGCGACTGGGGTGGTCGGTACGGGCGCCGGTGTTGAGCTCGGCGGATGCCGGCGTTCGGGCGTCACTGCAGTCGGGGCTACGGCGAGCAAAACGGGCGGAAGGTGGGTTCAACAGCGCCTACGCGTTCTAGCGAAGCGAGCGGGCACACGCGCATGGCTTAAGGCCCACCTGAACCTCGCCGGCGTCGAGCTAGGCGGCGATGCGTTAGGGCGCGAGCTGCGCCGCGTCTCCTGGCAGCTAACGGCGACGAGGGGAGACGGAGAGGGGAGGACGGGACTTACAGAGAGGGGAGCCGGGCAAAGCCTGCTCGGAGCAGGCTCGGGGAGGTCGAATGCGTCGCCGACTCGCCGGAGACCGTGAAGAAGGGGGCGACGAGTAGCGGTCGGTGCAGTACTCCCCGGCCCCAGTCAGCAGGCGTAGTGGACGTAGTCGAGCTCGGCGCGCGTCCCAGACATGGGGGCGGCTCGCGGGGACGCCGGGGTGCGCGAGGTCGACGGAGTCGGGGCGGCGGCTGCGCTCGGGCTCGGAGCCAGAGAGGAAGAGAGAGGCGAGCGAGCGATGGAGGAGAGGGGAGAGTGAGCGAGGCGACCAGGGGAAGCGGGAGGGAGTCGCCCTTATCCTCTCCCTCACCTGCTCCTGCCGCGGTGTCGAGCGGCGACGGCGCCGAGCGCGCGCCGGATGCGGTGGTGGTGACGCGCGGGCGGGAGCAGGTAGGGGACTGCTCCCGTGGGCTGGCTGGGCCGGCTCGGTAGGTGAGCGACAGGTAAGGGGGTCTCCCCTCTCTTTTTCTTTTAATTCAGAAGCAGAGAGGGAAGAAATAGATGGGGCCACCAAACCCTTTTTGTAAAATGTAAGAGTTGAACCAAAAATGACTTTGCAATAATCCCTAACACCAAAAATTGGTTTGGGTAATTTTGGAAGACTTTTAAATTTACCAAAAAATTGATATGGCATATTTAAGTGCTGTTTTGGCACTGTTTTAAATGCCATGGCCCAAACAAAGTTGATGGTGATGTTGTTTTCATTAACAACATTTGTTTTGGAATATTGCCAGTAAGAAGAACATTTTTCCATAATTTTTGAAGCAACTTCATTTTTGCATTTTAGTTTGAGTTTGAATTTTTAGGGGCAACTTGATTTGGTTTGATTAACCACTGTGATTAACTTTGCTAATGAGCATGACAAGGCATGATTAACATTATGACACAGTGTTTAATACAAGGGGGTGTTACAAGTTCAAGCCTGCATAAAAAGTTTGGATAACCATCCAAGTAGTCAAACCATGAGTAGGGCAGTTCTTGACAAGAGATTTCATGCGTTCCCAAGCTTGGGCAACGTGTTCATTATCCAATTGTTTAAAATTCATTATGTTACTCCTCAGTTGGATAATTTTAGCAGGTGGATAGTACTTCCCAATAAAGGCATCCTTGCACTTGTCCCAAGAATCTATGCTATTCCTAGGCAAAGATTGAAACCAAATTTTAGCTCCTCCTCTCAAGGAGAAAGGAAAAAGCTTAAGCTTAACAATATCACTATCTACTTCTCGGTACTTTTGCATATCACAGAGTTCAACAAAATTATTTAAGTGCAAAGCAGCATCATCTCCAGCACCGAAGAATTGATCTTTCATAACTAGGTTCAGTAAAGCAGGTTTAATTTCATAAGAAGGTGCTGAAGTGGCAGGTGTAGTAATAGGCGTGCAGATAAAGTCATCGTTGTTATGACTAGTGAAGTCACACAACTTGGTGTTCTCGGTGGAACCCATAGCAGCAAGCAAGCAAGATAACTATTTTTGTGATTTTTGATAAAGGGAACTAAAGCGAAAACTGAAAGGTAAACTAACAAGACTAAAAAGCAAAGATAAAAGATAGCGTGCAACTCCCCTATCTTGAAGAGTGGAGTCCCCGGCAACGGCGCCAGAAAACTTTGCTTGATGGCTTCTCGCCCCTCGTTGGTTACCCCAAGTGGAAGGTTTGAGATGTAGCGTAGCGGTAGTTTTCCCTTGGCAAAGATACCAAGGATCGAATCCCGTGAAACTCCGAGGGTCAACAAGAAGGTGACAATAGCGCCAGAGACTTTTGCTTGACAGGACCTGCACACAGATACAAATAACTTTGCTCCCAACGAGTACAGAGAGGTTGTCAATCCCTCCGGCCTTGTCGTTTACAAAGGATCAAACACAAGAGATAATAGTGATAGGTATGACTTCAACTAGTAAATAAGAACAGAAAGTAAATAACGGGTGTGGTCAGTGATGGTAATATGGACCGGGGTCCCATGATGTTCACTAGTGATGTCTCTCTCCCAAAAGACGATAAAACAGCTAAGCGAGGTAAACAAATTACAGCTGGGCAATTGACAGGATTATGTGCGCAAACCAATGCTAACTATGCTGCAAAGAAAGGTAGAGGCTCAAAAGCATGGGCGGTACGCCAAGGCAAGTAGACCGAAATCCATCTGCATCTACTACTAATCATCCACCTTGAGATATCTATCCAGAACATCTCGCTGGTATTAAGTTGCGAGTCCCACCCAAAGTGTAAACTCAAAGCAACAGACAACTGCATTAAAAGAACTTTGCGTAAAGTAAACAATCCTTGCACCCGCAAGTACAAGCACCGTTGTTTTCCCCCTTGTGGCAACAGCACATCCCCTATACTCATGTTTCTGTCACTCAAGCTAGTCATCGAGGGGCATGAACCCACAATCAAGCATAACATTCCCTCTTGGAGTTACTACCTACTACTCGGCCAAAGCAATAAATAGCAACGGAGAACATGCAAGAATTACTCAAGAACATAAATATAAAAGAGGTGAATCAAATATATTACTCACACACAATCTGAACATAATCTCATAATCCATCGGATCCCAGCAAACTCAGCAGAGCAACAGCATAAAGATTACATATGTGCCTCGATCATGTAGGGCAGCTCACGAGGTCTAATCGGTGATGAAAAAAGAGGGGAGGAGAACATCACATAGCTACTGGTCATGGACCCATGGTCCAAGGGGGACTACTCACAACTCATCCGGCAAGCGTCCATGGTGATGGAGAAGCTCCCGGTGGTGGTTCTCCCCTCCGACAGGGTGCCGGGAAGAGTTCTCCTGGTGCTCCCGATCTTGGAAGCGCGGCGGCGGCGGAACAGAGATGAGATCGCGAAAAAGGGTTCCGTCCTCGAGGGTTTCGGGATGCGGTGTAAATATATGCCAAAGGGGGTCGCCAGAGGAGGTAAGGGGGCCCAGGCGCCCCCCCGGCGCGGCCAGGAGGGGGGCCGCGGGGCAGGCCGCCTGGGCTGCCCCTGGCTCCCCTCTGGCCCGACTTCTGCCGCGTGGAAGCTTCTGGAGCGCTGATTTTTTTATATATTTTTCCCGGAATTTTTCTGGCACTTTAAGTAATGGGAAAACCTGAAATACAAAAACAGCAGAAAACAGAAACTGGCACTGGGGTGCACTGAGTTAATAGGTTAGTCCAAATATGATCAAAAGTGTATGGAAGTGCATAAATATCATAGCAATATCACACAAAAGAGGCATGGAGCAAGCAGAAATTATAGATACGTTTTGGACGTATCAGCGAGCCCGCCAGGAAGAGGGTTCCTGCGAAGGTGATGTGGTATGCTCCTATAATACCAGGTTGAAACGTTTGTTCAGAAACAGAGAGCATGCCAAGTTGATGCGATGGCACAGTGAGGACCGTAAGAAAGACGGGAAGTTGAGAGCACCCGAAAGACGGGTCGCAGTGGACAAAAATCGAGAGAAAGTACAGGAAGGAGTTTGCAAAGGACCCAAGGAACGTATGGTTTGCTTTAAGCGCGGGGGAGCAGAGCAGCAATCACAACACCTGGCCCGTGACTCTATGTATGTATAACCTTCCTCCTTGGATGTGCATGAAGCGGAAGTTCATTATGATGCCAGTTCTCATCCAAGGCCCTAAGCAACCCGGCAACGACATTGATGTGTACCTAAGGCCATTAGTTGAAGAACTTTTATAGCTGTGGAATGGAAACGGTGTACATGCGTGGGATGAGCACAGACAGGAGGAATTTGACCTAAAGGCGTTGCTGTTCGTGACCATCAACGATTGGCCCGCTCTCAGTAACCTTTCAGGACAGACAAACAAAGGATACCACGCATGCACGCACTGTTTAGATGACACTGAAAGTATATACGTGGACAAATGCAGGAAGAATGTGTACCTGGGCCATCGTCGATTTCTTCCGACCAACCATCAATGTCGAAAGAAAGGCAAGCATTTCAAAGGCGAGGCAGATCACCGGAAGAAGCCCGCCATGCGTACCGGTGATCACGTACTTGCTATGGTCAATGATTTACACGTAATCTTTGGAAAGGGCCCCGGCGCACTAGCTGTTCCGAATGACGCTGAGGCACACGCACCCATGTGGAAGAAGAAATCTATATTTTGGGAGCTACCCTACTGGAAAGACCTAGAGGTCCGCTCTTCAATCGACGTGATGCACGTGACGAAGAACCTTTGCGTGAACCTGCTAGGATTCTTGGGCGTGTATGGAAAGACAAAATATACAGCTGAGGCACGGGAGGACCTGCAATGTTTGCACGATAAAGACGGCATCCCTCCGAAGCAGTATGAAGGTCCTGCCAGCTATGCTCTTACGAAAGAAGAGAAAGAAATCTTCTTTGAATGCCTGCTCAGTATGAAGGTCCCGACTGGCTTCTCGTCGAATATACAGGGAATAATAAATATGCCAGAGAAAAAGTTACAGAACCTAAAGTCTCATGACTGCCACGTAATTATGACGCAACTGCTTCCGGTTGCATTGAGGGGGCTTCTACCGGAAAACGTCCGATTAGCCATTATGAAGCTATGTGCATTCCTCAATGCAATCTCTCAGAAGGTGATCGATCCAGAAATCGTACCAAGGCTAAGGAGTGATGTGGCGCAATGTCTTGTCAGTTTCGAGTTGGTGTTCCCACCATCCTTCTTCAATATCATGAGACACGTCCTAGTTCATCTAGTCGACGAGATTGTCATTCTGGGGCCCGTATTTCTACACAATATGTTCCCCTTCGAGAGGTTCATGGGAGTCCTAAAGAAATATGTCTGTAACCGCGCTAGGCCAGAAGGAAGCATCTCCATGGGCCATCAAACAGAGGATGTCATCGGGTTTTGTGTTGACTTCATTCCTGGCCTTAATAAGATAGGTCTCCCAAAATCGCGGTACGAGGGGAGACTGACTGGAAAAGGCACGCTTGGAAGGGACTCAATAATATGCAGGGACGGATATTCTTGGTCTCAAGCACACTACACAGTTCTACAGAACTCTACATTGGTGACCCCGTATGTCGATGAACACAAGAACAGTCTGCGCTCCAAACACCCGGAGCAGTGCGACGACTGGATTACATGTGAACACATCAGGACTTTCAGCAGTTGGTTGGAAACACGTCTCAGAGGTGACAACACTGTTTGTGATGAGTTGTACTTGTTGTCCAGGGGACCATCTTCGACTGTATTGATTTACAAAGGATACGAGATAAATGGGAATACATTTTACACGATTGTCCAAGATCAAAAGAGCACCAACCAAAACAGCGGTGTCCGCTTTGATGCAACAACCGAGAGGGGAAAGGACACATATTATGGTTACATAGTGGACATATGAGAACTTGACTACGGACATGATTTTAAGGTCCCTTTGTTTAAGTGCAAATGGGTCAATCTGTCAGGAGGCGGGGTACAGGTAGACCCACAGTACGGAATAAGAACAGTGGATCTGAAAAATCTTGGATACACTGACGAACCGTTCGTCCTAGCCAATGATGTGGCACAGGTTATCTATGTGAAGGACATGTCTACCAGACCGAGAAAAAGAAAAGATAAGGAAGCGAATACATCATACGATGAGCCAAAGTGCCACATAGTTCTTTCAGGAAAAAGGGACATCCTGGGAGTGGAGGGCAAGACAGACATATCCGAAGATTATGAAAAGTTTCATGAAATTCCTCCCTTCAAAGTCAAGGCTGGCCCAAGCATCCTGATAAACGATGAAGATTATCCATGGTTACGGCGCAATAAGCAAATGACACAAGCGAAGAAAAAGTAAAGACTTTTTTCCGCAACTATTATGATGATACCATGCCAACTTTGTAACAGACGAGTATGATACCATTGTCCGTTTGTACTATTCAAATTTCAATACTACTTGCACTAACAGAAAGTTTGTAATTATTTTTACCAGAAAGAATTAAAAAATAAAGCAAAAAACAAAAGAAAATAAATAATGCAGAAAACAAAACAAAAAAACTTGCAAAAAAATAAAAATAGCAACAATAAGTATTTCGTTGTAAGTAGAAACAAAATAAAATAAATAAAGCAACTAAGAAAACAAATAATTTCAAATTTAAACTATTCAAATTTGAATACTACTTGCACTAACAGAAAGTTTGTAATTGGTTTTACCAGAAAGAATTAAAAAATAAAGCAAAAAACAAAAGAAAATAAATAATGCAGAAAACAAAACAAAAAAACTTGCAAAAAAATAAAAATAGCAACAATAAGTATTTTGTTGTAAGTAGAAACAAAATAAAATAAATAAAGCAAAGAAGAAAACAAATAATTTCAAATTTAATCTATTCAAATTTGAATACTACTTGCACTAACAGAAAGTTTGTAATTTGTTTTACCTAAAGCAATAATATTCACAAAGAAACTCTAACTCCAGCAAAAAACTACTTAGAAATAAATAAAGCAAAAAAGGGAAAAAATAAAAAAATTGTAAATAAAGCAACAAAGAAAACAAATAATTTCAAATTTAAACTATTCAAATTTGAATACTACTTGCACTAACAGAAAGTTTGTAATTTGTTTTACCTAAAGCAATAATATTCACAAAGAAACTCTAAATACAGCAAAAAACAACTTAGAAATAAATAAAGCAAAAAAGGGAAAAAAATAAAAAAATTGGGCGCTGCCCAGTGAGCCTGCAAGGCCTACAGCCCAGGATGCATCTGGACTATAAGGCCCAGCAAGCTCACAGGGTAGCGCGCAGAGTTAGGCCCAGAAGCCTGCAATTGAGAGGAGCTCAATACAGCCACCGCAGTTGGGTTTATAAACCACTCCCAGCCCCTGTCAACTAGCGAGGTGGGACTAAATATTTGCGCCGCGGGGCAGGACAAGGGCTTTGGTCCCGGTTGGTGGCACCAACCGGGGCTAAAGGGGGGGCATTGGTCCCGGTTCGTGGCACCAACCGGGACCAATGCCCCCCTTTAGTCCCGGTTGGTGCTACCAACCGGGACCAAAGGTCCCTCCTTCCCGCCCTTTGGGCTGCTGAAAAGGGACCTTTGGTCCCGGTTGGAGGCACCAACCGGGACTAAAGGGGAGCATTGGTCCCTGTTTGTGCCACGAACCGGGACTAATACCCCTCCTATATAATCAACACTTGTGAAAATTTCCAGACAGTTCTTATTCCCCGCCCCCGACGCCGCCTTACTCGAGCTCGCCGTCGCCCCGTCGCCCCGCGCCATCGCGCCGTCCCCCCGCGCCGCCCGTCGCTCCTCGTCGCCGGTGCCCTCTGCCCCCGCGCTCCTCGTCGCCGGCGCCCTCTGCCTGCCCCGCGATGTGAGGAGATTTTTTTTCATATGTGATATAATATATATATATATATGTGTGTATATATTTTGTGTGTGTATATATATAGTTGCATATATGTGTATATGTTTATGTGTATATAGTTGTTGTATGTGATGTATATGTGTATGTGGCTATATTTTTTTTCGTAGGAATTTGCTAAATATATATGTTAAAAATGTTTTTTTTCATAGAATGTTTTTTGTTTATATATAGAAAGTTACAATTGTGATGTATAGTTGCTATATGTGATGTGTATGTGATGTATATGTGTATGTGGCTATATAGTTTTTTGTTTATATATGCTAAATATATATAGAAAGTTTTATATATGCAAAAGTTACAAATTTAGAAAAAGAAGGACAGGAAAGAAGAAAATAAGAAGAGGAAAGAAAGAAGAAGAGGAGAGGAAGAAGAGGAGAAATAAATAAGAAGAAGAAAAAAAAAGAAAAAAAAGAGGAGAAGAAGAAAGGAATAGAGGAGAAGAAGAGAAAATTCTCTTCTTCTTCTCTATTCCTTTCTTCTTCTCCTTTTTTTCTTTTTTTCTTCGATCTTCTCCTCTAGCGGTTCCTTTCTTCTTCTTCTTTTTTCTTCTTCTTCCTCTTCTTTTTTTTATCGGATATCTCGTTGTCGATATACACCCTCCCCGATAACTTCGACATTAGGGGGGCTGGGGTCGAGGGTCGTCGAGGGACCGAGGGTCGTCAAGGGTCGAGGGATCGCCGAGGGGTCGAGAGGTTGCCTAGCTAGTGTCAAAGTATTGAAGAAATCCATGCCTTCATCATTTGCCAGAAGTAACCGGGGCATGTTGGTACGACGTTCTGCAAAGTTATTCTGGAACGGAGTTCCTGATAGGATAATCCGTCTTTTGTTACGAATTATCCGATCTGGGACTCCGTTCCAAAATAACTTTGGAGAGCTTCGTATCATCATGCGACTGTTACTTTCGCCTAATGATGAAGTATTGGTTTTGTTGAATCCTTTGACACTAGACAAAATGTGACATGAGGGGGTCTAGGGTTGTGGATCACCAAGCAGTCGAGGGTCGAGGGGTCAAGAGGTTGCCTAGCTAGTGTCAAAGTATTTTAGAAATCCATGACTTCATCATTTGCCAGAAGTAACCGGGGCATGTTGGTACGAAGTTCTGCAAAGTTGTTCTGGAACGGAGTTCCTGATAGGATAATCCGTCTTTTGTTACGAATTATCCTATCTAGGACTCCGTTCCAAAATAACTTTG
>LR738711.1:896742461-896759572 GCA_902687465.1 Secale cereale | reverse complement strand
GATCGCGGAGCAGTCGAGGGTCGAGGGGTCGAGAGGTTGCCTATCTAGTGTCAAAGTATTGCAGAAATCCATGACTTCATCATTTGCCAGAAGTAACCGGGGCATGTTGGTACGAAGTTCTGCAAAGTTGTTTTGGAACGGAGTTCCTGATAGGATAATCCGTCTTTTGTTACGAATTATCCTATCTGGGACTCGATTCCAAAATAACTTTGGAGAGCTTCGTACCATCATGCGACTGTTACTTTCGCCTAATGATGAAGTATTGGTTTTGTTGAATCCTTTGACACTAGACAAAATGTGACATGAGGGGGTCTAGGGTTGTGGATCGCCGAGCAGTCGAGGGTCGTCCAGGGGTCGAGGGTCGAAGCTAGTTCTACGTTTGCCATTAATTTATACATCTGTCATGTTTGAATAATAATTTGCATGTTGTAAATATTTGTAGAAACTATGGACGACAACACCCGAGACGAAGCACAAGAAGCGATGTTGATGGACATAATCGCAGACGGACAAGATGTCGTCTTGTCGTTTCTCAACGACACCAATGAGCTGGTGGAAAGAGAGCTGGAAGATCTAGGCTATGATATTGATGGCTCCGGTGACCCATTGCACATGGAAGAAGTAGACCGTGAGGACGGCTCCGGTGACCCAATGCCGGTGCAAGAAGGAGACCGTGATGCTGGCTCAGGTGACCGAACCGAGTCCATCCAGGAGGTATATATATTAGTTAAGCCCGTGCTGACTAGTTGATTGATGCATTCATTAACTCTCGTCTTTGTTCCTTTTTCTATCCCTCCGGATCGAGCAAATCTTCGGTAAAGAGACGAGGCGCGAAGAAAAAGTTGAGGCCGGATAAAAAGTTTGAGATCTCAGAAATCTCGCGCTCCAGCGAACCGATTGAACCCATCCGGACAAAGAACGCATTTGTTAATCAGTGCGGGGTTCTGGTTAGGGACAAGATCCCAATCAGCATCCATCAATAGTTAAAGCCGGCTGCAAAAGACGCTCAGGTGTCTTATGTCACTGATAAGCAGAAAGAAGATCTTTGGACTGAGCTGAAGTCAAATTTCATCCTACCGCCAGAGGATGATCTGGCAAATCCAGTTAAAGAGGAATTAATCAAGTCTGCTGCTCTTACGAAGATGGCAGACCAATTCAGGGCATGGAAGAAAATACTGAATAAGTTTGTCCGCGAAAAAGAGACTCAAGAATTCGTGGGCATATATGAGAAGATCAAAGATGACTGGCCCGCATTTGTGGCCTATAAGACATCGGAAAAGAGTAAGAATATGTCGGCGACAAACCAGATAAATGCTGCAAAGAAGAAGCATCACCATTGCACGGGGTCAGGTGGCTACCTCAGAGCCCGGCCTAAGTGGGCCAAGGCTGAGAATGATCTGCTTCAGAAAGGGATCGAACCAGAGACAATGCACTAGCCAGACCGTTGCCGGACTTGGTTCTTCGGGGCTGGCGGAACCTTGGACCCTGTATCAGGGAGGTGCATTTGGACGGACAAGCAATTGGAAATACCACTCAGGAAGCTTCGGCACTATATCAAAGCAGCGCAGCAAGGGACGTTCTTCCCCGACAGAGAGAACGACGAGCTGACAATGGCCCTCGGGAATCCTGAGCACCCTGGACGGACACGAGGCACGCCAGGCTCCCTTCCGTGGAATGCTGGGTTTCCGGACGCAGGCGGCTACAAATGCCACGAGAGGAGGAAGAAAATGCAGCAGACCGAACTGCAGGCGCTGCGCGCCAGAATACAAGCGATAGAGGAACGAGAAGCAAATCGGGACAAAAGAATTGCCGAAGCTACCCCGCCATCTCAGCGGAGAAGCAGCGTGGCTTCCACCGAGCTGCTTCAGCCGGAGCATGTCTTGACGGCTACTGCCAGGTATCCCGTGGATGCTATCACGGAGGTACAAAATTGCCACCTTATGACGCAGTGGATAAATATGAAGGTCAAGGCGGCTGCTGGCTCTGTTTATCCTACTGGACCTGGCGACACTTTTCACTGCCGGCCGATTCCAGAAGGATATGCTAGGGTGATGGTGGATGAAATTACGGAGGGATTTGAGGAGCTCCAGCTTGACCACCCTATCGGTGAAGGGGAGACTCGGCTGGGTTCTTCACTGAAGACTCCATGCCTATGGCGGAAAGACCTCATCAACATTCTCAACTGGACGCCTCCGCCTCCTCCTCCTCCTCTGGCGAGTCAGGGCACTCCGCCTCCTCCACAGCCTCCTCCTCCGGCGAGTGACGATCAGGGCACTCCGGCTCCTTCTCCGGCGCGTGGCGGCACTCCGCCTCCTTCTCCGCCTGCGCCGGCGCGCCCGAGCAGCCAGCCTGCTCCTCCTTCTCCGCCTAGTCAGCAAGGGCGGAAGAGACCTGCCGCCGCTCCGGCTGCTCCTGCTCCGGCGCGTAAGCAAGGAAAGAAGACATCCGCTTCGTCTGGTCTGCCGACGTCTAGCAGTACAACCAGAGGCGGGAGGCAATGCAGATTCGGTCCTTCTCTCACGCCTCTAGAGAAGTTACCATACAAGAGGTCCGACGAGGAAAACACGAAGATCGCTCAAGGCGAAGTGAAGGACTGGCTTGAAGGGTTGAAAGCACAGAGACATCCACCTCCGGAAGAGAAGATAGATCCGGTGAAAGCAAAGCGCACTCTTGCTGCCCTGAAGAAACCAGCGAAAAGTAAGCCGAAGGACAACTATGACCGCATTATTGAAAAGTCATTTCACGAAGCGAAGCGGTCGGGAAGTACTAAAAGTGATCAAAGGTTAGCAGAAGGACGAGCTGGGAAACAAATTGCCCAGCTCGGCTAACAAGCGGACCAATCGTGCCCCCCGCTCAAGGTGTCTAGCGACATGGTCGCTAATGATCCGAGGATGGTGCCCGGTTATAGCAATCTTGGAGATTACCTGTCCGACGATGTACATTATGATTTCTTGGAGGTGCAGATACAAAGATACGAGTACGGGAAGCCTCTCGTCAAAAATGAAAGATCTCTATCAACGAATATGCGAAGATTGCATGATTGGTACTTGAAAATCTGCACAGAGTCTGGGGGGAGGGATAGTTTGTATGTGAGAGTTAAACCGGAGCATGACCTCGTTGGAATTGAACTGTTGCCTATTCCATTTGAGGAGTTCTATCAGTTTTCAATCAATTGGCCCTCGATAAAGCAACGATCACCTGCTACTGTCTGTAAGTAGTACTACTTCTATCATTAAGTCTCTCTATATAGCTCAGCTCTTTCATTGCATGTATTTATAATTATCCTCACTATATTATGCAGATTGAAGATCGTCGAATTGAAGAAAAGACAAGTCGGTGATATTGGGTTCATTAACACATACCTCATAGATGCAACCGAGGTTAAATGGCGTGCCTCAGATACCGAGACCAACTTGCTACGATCGTTGGTGGTAAATGAAAACAAAGATATAATACTCTTTCCTTACAACTTCAAGTGAGTGTTACTGTCTTGTGCATATTTGGTTTCCCTTATATATCAGTCAAGGTTATAGTAATGTAATTGATGAGTTCATGCATGCATGCACAGCTTCCACTATATTCTCTTAGAGATTAAGCTTGAGAAGGGAGTAGTAACTGTCTTGGACTCTAAACGTAGAGATCCCGAGGAGTATGCGGACATGACTCAAATGCTCGACAGGTAAGTTAAACCGATCAATATTATCCACCATGCATATCAGCAACTTTGTTCATTTCTGATATCAAGTAATTGTTTTCTTTGTCTCGCAGGGTTTGGAGAAAATTCACCAAAAAAGCTCCGGGACTGCCGAAGAAGCTAGAATTTAGACACCCGAAAGTAAGTACTATATAGTAGCATGTTCCGCGCATCTCCTATATCTTGATTCAAGCACTAGTTTCATCAATACCATTTGGCATTCTTGCTTATCAGTTTGATTGACCTCTATTTCTTGTAAAGTGGTTGTGGCAGGAACCCGGGAATGATTTCTGTGGATACTACATTTGCGAGTCCATCCGCCACACGACCTATGAGCGGGGCTACTCTGAAGCACAATTTGAAGTGCGTAAGCAATTAATAATATTCACAATTTTATTTCATTACCATCATTTGAAGTGCATAAGCAATTAATTAATAATATTCACAATTTTATAGCATCATTTCATGTATTGACCCCCTTCTTCAAATTAGATGTTTCGGATGCGGGATGAACTCCTAGCACCAGATCGTCTGCGAGCAATTCAAGAGGAATTGGCGACATTCTTCCTTGAACACATGATCGCGCCAGACGGAGAATACTATGTGGACCATGCGTCCATCGTATAGGAGATTATATTTGTAAGAGATAATTATTGTATATATGTACCCGGTAGTGTCGGATAGATATACGAGAACTTTTTGTTCGACCAATCTCTCGGAGAAGGAGAGGTGGTCGATATTACTTCTCTCTATATGCATATATATGTTGATTACGATCTTCTGTTTCCTTCGTTTGCTTACTAGCTAGCTAGCTAGCGTGTCTAGTCCTCTCTATACGTATGTGTAGTACGTAGCGTCGACCAAGCACGGACATAAGAGAGGACACTTCTCTCTATTAATTAGCTAGCTAACACAATATGAAACACCTAAATTAACCCCCCAAAACCTCCAACCCCCCTCCCCTTTCAAAAAAAACAAAAACCATAGCCACAGAAATGTTGACTCGTGGATGCCTTTTGGTCCCGGTTGGTGCCACCAACCGGGACAAAAGGCCCTCCTGCCTGGGCTCGGCGCACAGGCCACGTGGAGACCCATCTGCCCCGGTTCTGGATTGAACCGGGACTAAAGGGCCAGGGCATTAGTACCGACACTTTAGTCCCGGTTCAAGAACCGGGGCTAAAGGCCCTAACGAACCGGGTCAGATGTCCCTTTATCTACTAGTGGAAGTTCGTATGCCCTCTAGGATTGGAGGTGCAGAAGATACATGCATGCCCTAATGACTGCATCCTCTACCACGGTGCATACAAGGATCTGAACGCATGCCCGGTATGCGGTGCATTGCGGTATAAGATCAGACGAGATGACCCTGGTGATGTTGACGGCGATCCCGCCAGGAAATGGGTTCCTGCGAAGGTGATGTGGTATGCTCCTATAATACCACGGTTGAAACGTCTGTTCAGAAACGGAGAGCATGCCAAGTTGATGCGATGGCACAGTGAGGACCGTAAGAAAGACGGGAAGTTGAGAGCACCCACTGACGGGTCGCAGTGGAGAAAAATCGATAGAAAATACTGGGAGGAGTTTGCAAAGGACCCAAGGAACGTATGGTTTGCTTTAAGCGCGGATGGCATTAATCCTTTCGGGGAGCAGAGCAGCAATCACTGGCCTGTGACTCTATGTATGTATAACCTTCCTCCTTGGATGTGCATGAAGCGGAAGTTCATTATGATGCCAGTTCTCATCCAAGGCCCTAAGCAACCCGGCAACGACATTGATGTGTACCTAAGGCCATTAGTTGAAGAACTTTTATAGCTGTGGAATGGAAACGGTGTACGTGCATGGGATGAGCACAGACAGGAGGAATTTAACCTAAAGGTGTTGCTGTTCGTGACCATCAACGATTGGCCCTCTCTCAGTAACCTTTCAGGACAGACAAACAAAGGATACCACGCATGCACACACTGTTTAGATGACACTGAAAGTATATACCTGGACAAATGCAGGAAGAATGTGTACCTGGGCCATCGTCGATTTCTTCCGACCAACCATCAATGTCGAAAGAGAGGCAAGCATTTCAAAGGCGAGGCAGATCACCGGAAGAAGCCCGCCATGCGTACCGGTGATCACGTACTTGCTATGGTCAATGATTTACACGTAATCTTTGGAAAGGGTCCCGGCGCACTAGCTGTTCCGAATGACGCTGAGGGACACGCACCCATGTGGAAGAAGAAATCTATATTTTGGGACCTACCCTACTGGAAAGACCTAGAGGTCCGCTGTAATGCCCAGGATGGGACTATACCTCCTACGTGTCGAGGCACGACTTAAAGGTATAAGCCCATTCTGGAATGATCGCAAGTTCGGTATCTTTGCACGGCTCATGTAAAAATAGGGATGAAAAGCAAAAGAGATAGTTGGCTTACACTCGCCACGTCACACAATTCATTACATAATCAATTATCATCCAAATAACATCACAACCCGAATACGGGTGAAGATCCAAATGAAAGATACCAAACATACATAAAGCCACAGGTTCGAATCGCCCCTAGTAGAAACCACTACTGATCATTGGGATAGTGCATGTAGTAACGGCTACGTTCTTCATCGTTCTGCACCTGAGTAGTTCACCATGGTACCTGCATCTGGTGTGGTGTAGAATTTGTGAGCCACGGAGGACTCAGCAATCCCGTTCCCGGGTAGCAAAACTATCTAAGCCTTGGGTGTGGAACAAGGCTGAAGACAGAATAAAAGGCTGCAGTTGCACTAGCACTAGCTTACGTGATAAGAGCCAGAAGAGAAGTGCCACGAGCGACAAAGTGATCACGAAGTGATCCTATCTAAGCACGTCAAACATAACCCCACCGTGTTCACTTCCCGAACCCCTTTCGAAAAATGACCGTCACGGTTACTCACGCTGGTAGTGTGTCTAGAACATGGTGTCAAGTTTTCTACAACCGGATATTAATAAATTCCCATCTGCCACAGTACCGCGGGCACGGCTTTCGAAAGTTCAAAACCCTGTAGGGGTGTTCCAACTTGGCCCATTAAAAGCCCACGATCCGTGGAGTCGCAACTCCAAGGTGGGAAGGCCCGAGTATTCTCGGAATCCCGTGCTCAAGATACTCCGACTAAGGTAAGACTTTTCCAGCAAGTCCCAACATTGGTACTCCATTTGCCTAAACAACTAAAAACTTGCATAGGGAGTTATAAACCCTCTTCTTAATCAACAACCCCGGGCCAGTGCTCCACATGAGTGTTGGTCCGAAATGAGCAGACTGCGGGGCCACCTCAAGGAAACTCGAGGGCTGGTAAGAACCTATAGGATGACTTATCCGATCGTGGCCTGAGGCGAGATACGCGCGGCTACTATCAGGGTGTCGGCACGCCGGGAGGATTTGCTGGATTAGTCTTCCCTTAGTCGGAGTATCTTGAGGACGGGATTCCGAGAATACTCGGGCCTTCCCACCTTGGAGTTGCGACTCCGCGGATCGTGGGCTTGTAATGGGCCAAGTTGGAACACCCCTGCAGGGTTTTGAACTTTCGAAAGCCGTGCCCGCGGTTATGTGGCAGATGGGAATTTGTTAATATCCGGTTGTAGAAAACTTGACACCATGTTCTGAACACACTACCAGCGTGAGTAACCGTGACGGTCATTTTCCGAAAGGGGTTCGGGAAGTGAACACGGTGGGGTTATGTTTGACGTGCTTAGATAGGATCACTTCGTGATCACTTTGTCGCTCGTGGCACTTCTCTTCTCGCTCTTATCACATAAGCTAGTGCTAGTGCAGCTGCAGCCTTTTATTCTTTCTTCAGCCTTGTTCCACACCCAAGGCTTAGATAGTTTCGCTACCCGGGAACGGGATTGCTGAGTCCTCCGTGGCTCACAGATTCTACACCACACCAGATGCAGGTACCATGGTGAACTACTCAGGTGACGGCACAAAGCTGTTCTGGGAGTACGATGAAGAACGTAGCCGTTACTACATGCACTATCCCGATGATCAGTAGTGGTTTCTACTAGGGGCGATTCGAACCTGTGGCTTTATGTATGTTTGGTATCTTTCATTTGGATCTTCACCCGTAGTCGGGTTGTGATGTTATTTGGATGATGATTGATTATGTAATGAATTGTGTGACGTGGCGAGTGTACGCCAACTATCTCTTTTGCTTTTCATCCCTATTTTTACATGAGTCGTGCAAAGATACCGAACTTGCGATCATTCCAGAATGGGCTTATACCTTTAAGTCGTGCCTCGACACGTAGGAGGTATAGTCTCATCCTAGGCATTACATCCGCTCTTCAATCGACGTGATGCACGTGACAAAGAACCTTTGCGTGAACCTGCTAGGCTTCTTGGACGTGTATGGAAAGACAAAAGATACACCTGAGGCACGGGAGGACCTGCAACGTTTGCACGAAAAAGACGGCATGCCTCCGAAGCAGTATAAAGGTCCTGCCAGCTACGCTCTTACGAAAGAAGAGAAAGAAATCTTCTTTGAATGCCTGCTCAGTATGAAGGTCCCGACTGGCTTCTCGTCGAATATAAAGAGAATAAAAAATATGCCAGAGAAAAAGTTTCAGAACCTAAAGTCTCATGACTGCCACGTGATTATGACGCAACTGCTTCCGGTTGCATTGAGGGGGCTTCTACCGGAAAACGTCCGATTAGCCATTGTGAAGCTATGTGCATTCCTCAATGCAATCTCTCAGAAGGTGATCGATCCAGAAATCGTACCAAGGCTAAGGAGTGATGTGGCACAATGTGTTGTCAGTTTCGAGCTGGTGTTCCCACCAACCTTCTTCAATATCATGACGCACGTCCTAGTTCATCTAGTCGACGAGATTGTCATTCTGGGGCCCGTATTTCTACACAATATGTTCCCCTTTGAGAGGTTCATGGGAGTCCTAAAGAAATATGTCCATAACCGCACTAGGCCAGAAGGAAGCATCTCCATGGGCCATCAAACAGAGGATGTCATCGGGTTTTGTGTTGACTTCATTCCTGGCCTTAATAAGATAGGTCTCCCTTAATCGCGGTATGAGGGGAGACTGACTGGAAAAGGCACGCTTGGAAGGGACTCAATAATATGCAGGGACGGATATTCTTGGTCTCAAGCACACTACACAGTTCTATAGAACTCTACCTTGGTGACCCCGTATGTCGATGAACACAAGAACAGTCTGCGCTCCAAACACCCGGAGCAGTGCGACGACTGGATTACATGTGAACACATCAGGACTTTCAGCAGTTGGTTGGAAACACGTCTCAGAGGTGACAACACTGTTTGTGATGAGCTGTACTTGTTGCCCAGGGGACCATCTTTGATTGTATTGATTTACAAAGGATACGAGATAAATGGGAATACATTTTACACGAATGACCAAGATTAAAAGAGCACCAACCAAAACAGCGGTGTCCGCTTTGATGCAACAACCGAGAGGGGAAAGGACACATATTATGGTTAAATAGTGGACATATGGGAACTTGACTACGGACATGATTTTAAGGTCCCTTTGTTTAAGTGCAAATGGGTCAATCTGTCAGGAGGCGGGGTACAGGTAGACCCACGGTATGGAATGACAACAGTGGATCTGAAAAATCTTGGGTACACTGACGAACCGTTCGTCCTAGCCAATGATGTGGCACAGGTTATCTATGTGAAGGACATGTCTACCAGACCGAGAAAAAGAAAAGATAAGGAAGCGAATACATCATACGATGAGCCAAAGCGCCACATAGTTCTTTCAGGAAAAAGGGACATCCTGTGAGTGGAGGGCAAGACAGACATATCTGAAGATTATGAAAAGTTTCATGGAATTCCTCCCTTCAAAGTCAAGGCTGACCCAAGCATCCTGATAAACGATGAAGATTATCCATGGTTACGGTGCAATAAGCAAATGACACAAACGAAAAAAAGTGAAGACTTTCTTCCGCAACTATTATGATGATACCATGCCAACTTTGTAACAGACGAGTATGATACCATTGTCCGTTTTGTACATGCACATGCTATGCCAACTTTTTCAGAGTTCATTTGAAAACTATGGATTTAGGTCGAATTTTCTCTATAGGTGCATCTATGTTCATTTTTTTAGTAAAGTTAACCACAAACTTGTGATTCACACAAATTTCAAAGAATTCAAATTTTAACTATTCAAATTTGAAAACTAATGGCACTAATAGAAAGTTTAGAATTTTTCTAAAACTAATGGCACTAACAAAAAGTTTATAGTTTTGTTGACTTAAAAGCAAAAAGAATTAAAAAATAAACAAAAAACAAAAGAAAATAAATAATACAGAAAACAAAACAAAAAAAACTGGAAAAAAATAAAAATAGCAACAATAAGTATTTTGTTGTAAGTAGAAACAAAATAAAATAAATAAAGCAACAAAGAAAACAAAAAAAAAACTAAAAACGTGTTTTCAAATTTGAAAACTAATGGCACTAACAGAAAGTTTATAATTTTTCTAAAACTAAAAGCAGAAAATAAATAATGCAGAAAACAAAATAGAAAAACTAGAAAAAAAATATGGCTCGCCCCTGGCCCATGACCATTAGTCCCGGTTTGTGCCACAAACCGGGACTAAAGGGTTGGTCCTGTTGCGCTCAAAGTTTAGTCCCACCTCACCAACCGAAGGACGCCCACACCGGTTTATAAGCCCGTCCCTCTCTGCCTTGTTGAGCCCCTCTCAAAGTGAAAGTAGATGCCCATATACAGGGAATTTGACCTAAATTCATAATGAATTTCTCTGAAATTCATAGAAATTGATTATGAATTTAGGTCGAATTTTCTCTATAGGTGCATCTATGTTTATTTTTTTAGTAAAGTTAATCACAAACTTGTGATTCACAATTTTTTTAAAAAATTCAAATTTAAACTATTCAAATTTTTAAACTAATGGCACTAACAGAAAGTTTATAATTTTTGTGACCTAAAAGAAAAAAAGAAATCACTAAAAAACTATAACAGCTCGTTTGGCAACCCTCATTTCATTTCATTTGGTAGAAATGAAATGAAATGAAGTCTTCATGGGGATTTCATTTGGTTGGAATGAAAATCCAGTTCCAAAAATCATGTTTGGCTGCCACAAGGATTTCTAGATTGAAATGACTACCGTATCCTGTTTGGCTGCCATTTTGCCAAGAATTGATAAACACAAACATGGTCTAGCTTCAAAATGAACTTCATAATACACAAATCTCCTTTCCAAATATTTAACATTCATGCCCACATGAAACAAGTTGCAGCACGCCATTTTTCACATAAGAATCATCTGCATAAAGCACAAATCTACATATTTAAATTCAATTACAACTGCAATGTCCATCTCAAAATGTAGTCTGACACGAGCAAAGTTTGTACTAAGCAAGGTTTGGAAGGTAAAATACTACAACTTGCAATCACAAGTACATTATGACAATAAAAAACTGAACATGTGCATCCAAGTAAGGTCATATAGCTTGACTCCAGGATCCAATTCTTTTTCATTCCATCTGGACTTGAACTTGATGTCATAAACTCCCAACATCTCATCTTCTGGCTCCTGCCCGCTTTCTTACATTTGTCTTGTCAGCTACTGAACTACAAATTTAAAAGTGAGGCGTTAGTTTGGCATCAATGAAAGGTAATGCATGATCATCAAAGAAAAAGAAAGAATCTATTACTCATCAAGAAAATTGATGGACAATATTATCGCTTTCGTTGTATGTGTCAAGCAGGCAATGCATTCTTATCAAATAAAAATGGTATATATTGCTCATCAAGAAAGGTAATGCATGTAGGTTGGTACCAATCTGAGTTTCCACACTAGAGAATGACAAAAAATCACAAGTGTGCCATTTTAATAGTAGTCTTCACATATTTGAAAAGAAAGATGAACGTAACACTTGACATAGCAAGAACATGGCAGTAACATGAATAAATATAGTTATAGGAGATGCAATTTGCTACAAGTTAGTGCATTGAGAAGAGGTGTCAAACCAGTGAGTATATCTCTGTGATGCAGGGTATGGTAAAACAGATGGAGCATGTGCATAACTGAACTGAATATAACACCAACATATTGCCAGAACTGAACTTAAACTGAATCTCAAGTGCTGCCCAGAACTGTACTAGAACAAAACCATCCTGTACATGCACACAAACATGAGTGCATGTACAACAAGTAGCTAACTAAGAGCAATGTGAGCAGTCTTCTGTTGTACTACTATTCCATGAACAACAACTAGCTAACTAAGAGCAATGTGAGTAGTCCATTTCTAGCAACATACCTTCATTGGTTGATTTGCTTGAGGATCCATTTCTTCTTCATCCTTTCAGGCAACGCCATAAGAGCCTTGAACTTGCGGTCATCTGCTATGAGGATATCATAAGCTGCTAGCAAGTCATCATCATCCAGTCCCGCAATTGCATTGAGAGCATCAAGTATTTCTTCAGGAGAGGAGGGTTTCTCGGGAGGAACAACTTGAGCAATATCAGCTTTGTAGGCACTTGTAAAATTATCCAGTTTCTCTCCAAGCATAGATGCAATTGAGTCATCCGATCGATATCTTTTCCTCTTCTGTTCCTCACCGGTTTGGGTTGAAGATGTTGGCGCAGACTCGGTGTTGATGTTGTTGACATTCTCCGCAGCCATTTCTGCTGCACTTTCAGTGGCGGTTCTGGCTCCGGTTCCGGTGGCATGATCCTTCGAGAAGACAAGGCTGATTGAGTCCCAAAACTTTATGACCTTATGCCTGTAGCAAGCGGCATCTTTGTTTGCCTGCAAACATGAAGACCGGGTCATGGTGGAAAATGTAACACACATCCATCCAAACACCAAACACACATCCAAAGAGAAAATCAAAGACTACAACGAAGATGTAACTCATGTCATGGTGGAAAGTCACATAAATAATAGGGAAAACAAGTACACTGCTGCAAGTTGTGATTGTTTCTCAAGAGAAAAGAAAGTGTTGCTGTGATTTCTGATTGTTATCAAGCTACTCATGATAGGGGAAATGATTAGAAGGCTGGTTAGAAGGCTATGTCATGAATACACAATTGCTCAAGATGTAGTGTTTACCTTAACATAGTTGCTCCACACGTCCTCACTATCAACCATAAGCTTGTTATGGGTCCAATCCCACCCAAAACCACTCGTTGACAACATCTTGCTGATATTGACATGGTGTCTATCAATAGTCTTGCACCTTGATATGACATTCTCCTTTGTGATATCCACATTGCACTTGGCTCGAACATTGTTGAGAACTGCAGTGTAAACATGTGGTTTCCACCCATTTTGAGCACGATCCCCTCTATTGTAATGCTCCACAAACACATTCAACATTGCCTCGTCCATCTCATCCGTCCAGGTAAGGTAGTTTCTACCTCCTTTCTTCTCCACATCCATATCTTCCTGCAAGCAACAATACATGTATGAGACAAACGTAGAATCCAGAGAGAGAGAGGTTCAGAAATAGACATATGAAATATATGAACATACAAATGAATTTATTCAATGATTGGCTGCCCCGCGTCTCCTTTGGTAATCTACCCACATTTGATTAGCTAAGGTATCTCGCTTGTTATTCCACTCAGCTGTTGATTCAACATGTCTAATCATGTTTGGTTCTTCTGGATGTTCAATGGCAGCGTCATTTTTTTGATTATCCACGTCAATTAGCATAATATCATCCATCTCTCTCTGCCTATCTCTTAGAAAGTTATGCAATATGCAGCAAGCATTAATGACACGGATCTGCGAGATGGTATTATTGGCATGTTAATAAAAAATAAAGAAAATGGATGCTTGGTTTTGCAAAATACTATGTGATACCTGATTTCGTATGTCAAAAAACGAACTAGTCCTCAAAATAGCCCATCTCATCTTTAGTAGACCAAAGGTTCTCTCTATCACATTCCTAGCTGATGCATGTCGCAGATTATATAATTCTCTTGGAGTTTGTGGGTTATTTCCATTAGCTGCCCATTCTTTTAAATGGTACCGGACTGACCGGTATGGAGCAAAGAAGCCTGGACCATTAGTGTACCCAGCATCTACAAGGTAGTATTTTCCTAATGTTTGCAAAAATAACAAGTATTAGATATTATATTTCCATTGAAATATCATAATTTAATTGTTATATCGTATCAAGACATAGAATTACCATGTGGAACTCTAAAAGCGTCTTGTCGTGACATTGCATCTCGCAACACTCATGAATCTGATGCAGAACCTTCCCATCTAGCTAAGACATACAAAAACTTCATATTCCGGTCACAAACACCAAGGACATTAGTCGTCACATCTTGCTTCCTATTCCTGTATCTACCTTGCTTGCGAGCGGAAACACGGACATCAACATGTGTGCCATCTAAAGCTCCTAGTCCATCTGGAAACCATTTCCATCTACTGTCCTCGGGTTGCTCAGCTGAAGGACTCGGTAACTTTATAAACTCATGAGACAAGGAAAGGATAGATCTTAAGATCTCATTGAAATGCCTACTGATTGTCTCGAGTGCCCATCTATACGTGCTTTCAATTAACCGATACTTCATCCCATGGCCTAGCACAAGCAGAAACATCGTGACTGATTCTTCGACCGACACATAAAATGTGTCCCTCAAACCACATCTTTCACGCAAGATAGCGCATAGGTCCACAAAGGACCGTTTAGTTAGGCGCAAACTATCATAACAGTGCTTGTTAGAACCTTGATAAATTGATTTAAGCATTTGCTTTCTAATTCTAATCTCTGCCTCATCCTCACTGAAATCATCAAGCTCTCTAATCCTCCTCCGACAATATGTGTGTTGAATTATCGCGACAACCGACACAAAAAATCCAGCTGCTGCCCTCTTTCTTTTCTTCCTCCTCTCATCATCATGCAGTGTGTTAACGCGCAAGTCCGACATCTATATCAAGAATTAATAAATGACAACTAAAAAAACTCATGCTCAATTACTAGTGATACACAAAAAATTCAAGCTCATTGTTTTTGTACATGTGCAGATCATAGTGAAAAAAATAAAAGAAGCACATGAATTGAAAGAGGAATTAAGCAATAACAAGGACAAATTTAACCTGAGATTATACATCAGGCCAAAAAGTAATCGATTGCAAACTAGACCAGGTAGTTTGTATTTTGCTTTGCATATAAAGTTTCAGAACCTGGAAATAACCCTGTTGGATAGCTTGTTTCCCTCCAGAATTATGTCAAACAGTACACTATTAACTACTCTTCACATATAATGTTAGTAGCACCATGCTATTCATGTTGCTTGATAACTGAAACCCATCTTATTCAAACCAACAAGCAGTATTAGTATCATCTACCATGTTATTCATGTTGCAAGAACTGAAAAGGGATGGATAACCTATCAATCTATCACCATGCTGTTCATGTTGCAAGAATCATACAGGGAAGAGTACTTCATGGACAATGGAGCCACTTTACAATCAAGTGCATCAGCAGCTAGTACTAGTTGTGTTATCCAAGAACTTTAATTAAACCAGATCATGTTGCAAGGTGCCAAAATCATAGACGGACTGTACCTTGCAAGGTGCCAAAAGAAGGTGGACTTGGAGGTCGGGATCTACAGCGGAGACAGACTAGGGCGGGCCACAAGATCGATCTGCAGTGAAGACGGCTAGGGGTGGACGGATCTCGCAAAAGATCTGCTCTAAATCGAGTGAACTGGTTAGGGTTGCGAGATGCAATAGCATGTAGAGGGAAGGAGAGGCAGAGGAGAAGCCTTACCGATGGCGAGAGGGACAAAAACCTTGACGTCGGGGTGCCCTTGCGCCTTGTGACCTTGCCAGAGGAGAGGGAGTGGGTCGTGGTGACCTTTGCGGGGGAGAGGAAGTGGGGCGGGGCGACGGTGGCGGAGGAGAGGGAGAGGGGCGACCGTGGCGGAGGAGAGGGAGAGGGGCGACCGTGGCGGAGGAGAGGGAGCGGGGCGGAGTGACCTCGCCGGAGGAGAGAGTGGCGGTGGGGTGGAGTAGTTGGCGGCGGGAGAGGGATCGGGAGAGGAGAGATGCGTCGAATCCAGGCAAATTATAGGGTCAGGGAAGGGATTTCGGTCTAGGTGCGTACCTATCCGCTGGATTTGAGAAATGAATTCTAAGGTCCAATTCTGTGACAGCCAAACATGTTGGGGTCGGAATTCTCAAATGAAATCCTTGAATTTCGGCCCAAATGATAGGAGCCAAACGACCTATAAGTATTTAGTTCTAAGTAGAAATGAAAAAATCAATAGCAAAAAAGAAAAAAATGCCTATAATATTTGTTATGACTACCTAAAATTATCAAATTGAGTATGATGATAAAACACAGTAATATTAAATAGCAGGAAAAAGAATGACTCAAAAATCAATTTTTATAGTAAAGTTATTCATAAACTAGTTATTCACATAAATTTTAAAAAATTCAAATTTAAACTATTCAAATTTTAAAACTAATGGCACTAACAGAAAGTTTATAATTTTTGTGACCTAAAAGAAAAAAGAAATCACTAAAAAACTATAAGTATTTAGTTCTAAGTAGAAATGAAAAAATAAATAGAAAAAAATAAAAAACATCCCACCTACTGGGCCAGCACGGCCTGAATATAACTAGAAACCCAACCATGGGCCAGGATTCAGGCCCGCAGCAGGCCCAGTAGGCCCACACGCATTGCAGTGTCCAATTAGGCCCGTAAGCCTGCATTTCAGAGGAGTTCGAGAGGAAAGAGGCAGCGCAGCTTATAAACAGGTGCTGGCCGCTCTCAACTAGCGAGGTGGGACTAAACTCCCACCACAGCGCCAGCGCAAGGCCATTGGTCCCGGTTGGTGGCACCAACCGGGACGGGACTAAAGGGGGGCATTGGTCCCGGTTGGTGGCACCAACCGGGACCAATGCCCCCCTTTAGTCCCGGTTGGTGCCACCAACGGGGACCAAAGGCCGCCGCTTCCCGCCCTTTGGGCTGCTGAAAAAGTACTTTGGTCCCGGTCGGTGGCTCCAACTGGGACTAATGCCCACCTTTAGTCCCGGTTTGTGGCACAAACTGGGACTAAAGGCATTGCTATATAAGTTCACACTTAGGAAAATTTCAGTCTCATCTCTCGCAGTTGCCGCCCCGACGCCGACGCCGCCCGCCGCCCCGCCGTCGCCGTCGCCTCACCCATGCCCGTCGTCGCCCTCGCCATCGCCCGCCGTCGCCCACGCCCCTGTCTCGACGCGCGCTGCCCCGGCCCGCCCCTGCCCCGACGCGCGCCACCCCGGCCCTGCCCCCGTCGCTGTCGCCCGCGCCCCTGCCCCGACGCGCGCCGTCCCGGCCCGCCCTCGTCGTCGCCCGCGCCCCTGCCCCGACGCCATCCTCGCCGCCGACCCCGCGCGCGGTCCTCTCCTCAGCTTGGTCCGGCCGCCGGCGCCCTCCCTTCGCAAT
>LR738711.1:896724933-896742442 GCA_902687465.1 Secale cereale | reverse complement strand
GGCGGCGACACCCACCCTTCCCCGCCTTCTTCCGCGCCACCGCCCCGGCGGCCGGCGGCCACCCCCCACCCCTCCCCGCCTTCTTCCGCGCCAAGCACCACGGAGAGCGAGCCAAACGGCCGGCAATGCAGTCCGCCGGCGATGATATTTCCGCGGCGGCGTTTAGGAAGCGACGGCGCACCTCACCTTCGCCCCAAGACCACCGGGGGGATCCGCCGCTAAAGCATCCTGCCTCAGTCATGCATGACAGGCGGAAGCGAACTGCAAAGATGACTACTCCATCGCATTCGTCGTGGATGCGAACTGCAGTACACAATCTGAGAAGAAGCACTAGGAAAAAGGGCGTAGATCAACACATATGCAGTTTTACATTTTTAAAAACATATTAACTTGTAATATGTTTGATAAAATGCAGTTCTCTTCTATACGAAAAAGAAAATAAGATCTCAGAATGCGGTTCTCTTCTGTATAAGAACTCTGAGATCGGAATGTCATTTGGAGAATGCAGTTCTCTTCGTCGTATAGAACCTGACATGACCATGAATCAATACAGAATGCAGTTAGAAGACAAAAAAATGTAGAGTCAGACTAGGATTCGCGTACACTGCAGTGCGTGCGTCGCGTTTAAAAGCTTGCACTGCAGTACGCTTCGAGTACACAGTGTAGTGCGCTTAGTGCAAAAAAATTGTGAAAAGCAAAAACTTGGCTGCAGTGCGGATGAAATTTGAAACTCGACGACAAACACGTTGAATTCGTCTTTGCAGTCCCATGTGATAAGGTGAGATGCAGTGCGGATGCATATATTTAAAAAAAAACTTGGCTGCTAATCATATGAGATAACGCAGTGCGCTGCGAACATGTTACAACTCACAAGGAGGAGTTGGCTGAAAGCTCCATTATGCACATATTTGACATTGTCACCATCTGCCACCAAAAAAAAAAACACAAAAACTAACTAGACCGATATATACAAAAGCACACAGCATGGTGTTTACAGCTTTGGGCATCGAGAACTACACACAGCGACCATACATTACTGTTTACATAAAGTTCTGGAGCACACACGAACAAGACATCAACACACATAGAAAAAAGATCTGCTATCATTTATGCCTCATCCTGCTCCTTCGAATCCAGTCTTGGAGAGAAGCCAAGAGAAATGCAGAGATTTCTTAGATCCTCCGGGAACTCGGTGACAACGACCATGTTTTCTGGGTGGAACAGAATCTGGAACAAAAACTCAGCCTTCCAATCCTGAATAACAGCTTCCTGCGATGAAGAAAAAAATAAAATAAACAAATATACAACATCATCTACGAAAAAAGAAACTAACGAAAAAAATATCAAGGAATGAGATATTGCTGAGTTAAAAAGAAGATACTTACACTACGCTTTTCGAATTTCACAACAAAGGTTTTGCCGTCGTAATACTGAGCCATCTTCAAAACATTAAAGCCGCACTCGTTGGGGCCCTGCTCAAGGGTGCCCAAATAGCTAGCTTTTTTTGAAACACCCACCCAGTCTACCGACTCCTTTCTCTTGTACTCTTTTTCTCCATAAACCCTCTTCAACAATGCAGTCATCCTGATCATCTGGTGGAAAATAAAAAAAATACACATCACAACAAAAATTGTTCAACACGCCCACGCATGAAAAAAAAAGAAAGGTGAAAAAAGGAAAAAATTTACCATTTCAGTGCGGTCGCTGTGGTATTTAGACTTATGCCACCGCATCGTTTGATCAACCGGTCCGCTGTACCTCCTAGTGTCATGAATGTCAAGGGTCTCGCGGTGCCTATTCATCGTGTATAGCGAATAATGCTGGTCTTTCAACCGTGGTAACAGAATCTGATTTTGTTTCATCAAATTTGTTATGGAATCGATCAGTGAAAAGGGATTACTGTAAAAAAATTGGAGAGAAAATAAATACAAAAAGGCTGAACAAAAGCAAATCTGATAACTTACTAATTTGCAATCAAGAAGGTTCTCGTCATCACGGACATAAAGTTCGAACTGCTGTGCTGCATCTTCGACGTTAAACTTGCTGTGGACAAAAGGCAACACAACATTTCCATCTGCATCTCTATCCGCGTGATCATTCATTTGAAGCACATACTGCGTGTGGGTAATTCACAAAAGAAAGTTAATGCAGTTCACCTTAAAAATATGTTCGCTCCGACGCTTAATAAAAAAACGGATCACGCTTCTCTAAAAAACAGTATGCAGTTCACAAAATTCTCACCATAATTTGTTTCGTTTTAAGATGCATCGGTTAAGACACACAAAAAAAAGTATGCAGTTCAGTACATTCTAAAAACTAATTATTATACACTATTTACTGCAGTTCACTAGAGCAGAAAAAAAATAAGAAAAAAAAGAGAAATACCGTGATAAACAAAGGGGACAGCAGAACGCATTCGCCAGATCGATAAACCACATTCATACTCTCGTCATTCTTCCAGAACCTGATGATATGATCCATCAATTCCGAGTCCATAAAACCACCTTTGGTGAAAGTTAAGAACATGTAGTCCACAGACACGGTGTAGAGTTCGATAGGATTCCTGTGCAGGAAAAGCGCGGACCTGCACAAAAGAAACGGCAAAAGGTGGGGGGTTAGTAGCACAAAAGCAAAAACACAGAAAAGAACATTACACACATTAAAAATCAAAAAAATAAAGAAAAAACTAACGAAAAAAGAACTGACTCGCTGTATTTCTGCCTGAATTGTGTGCTCGTGATGAGTTGCAAGACTTTCCTCATCTCCACAAGATGGCTGAATCTCGCAGGATTCAACTTCTCTACAGGAGATCGAAACTTTGATGGCTTCTGCACAGGCCTCCTGTTTGATAGAATTAGTGCCTCGCTGTCCGTCGGGGGTTCCACAGCTGAGCTCCTGGTCCTCCTAGGCACTGGTGGTGGCCTCTCAAAATCATCATCGCTATCTTCAGCATTCGGAGGGCTCGCAGCTTTCTTCCCATGCTTGACATTGACAGGAGATTTCTCAAGAGCTTTTTCATTCGAAGTGTCGGCGTCACTCCTCAACATCTTACACACAGGTTCTTTCACGACCTTGACGGGAGGTTCATCAAGGACAACTTTCTGAATAGTTGGAGTATGAACCTGAGTTTCAAACAAGGAAATACCACCTTGGTGTGCGCCTTCATCAAAGCCTGCACAAAAAAAATTGGATAATGAGCAAAAGTAGTGAAAAAGAATCATCAAGTTCCCTAAGGAAAAGTCATTTTTAAACACACAAATGGGGTTCTACTAAAAAAGCTTAACAAATGTAGTCGACCTACCCTCTCTGTACCAATGAAGTTCACTTAATAAAAAAGGTGTGTGACTCAAAAAAAATGTAATAACCTTCTTTAAAAATTAAAAGTGATGTCAGGTCCAGACAGCAATGCGACGAGGTCAGCCAACTATAGAGCATCGCTTTCCTGATGTAGCCAATGTGCTCCTTCCCAAACTTGGCAATCGTTTCACCATCCCAGGTCTGCATGAACTGGAACATGTAAAATCCACAATCATGCCTGCAAAGAAAAACCAACACAAAACACATTAACAATGCAGTTCACTCAGTAATAAAAGTGCTACTGATGTTAGTAAAACAATGCAGCTCCATACACACAAAGATTACCGAGGGAGAACAACAAATAACACATTCGTAATGCAGTTCGCTCAAGGGAAAAAGTGCTTCTAATTTAGTAAAAACAATGCAGCTCACTTACACAAGAAAAAATGAAGGAGGAAAAAGAAAAAAGGAGAACAGGTACAAACCCGTTTTCCTGTTGCGGGACGTTAATATGAGTCAGCGCATAGCCGTCCAGGGTGGGAGGGTTCAACGGCTTGTCGCAGCTTGCGCTGCCATCTTTCCAGACTTTTTTGATGTTCCTGACCATTTTCCTGAAGACAACACTTGCAGCAGCGCTGTCTCCTTCGTTCAATGAGTCTAGGAGCTCAAAACGCTTCTCTCGCTGGTTCAAAGTGACCAAGCAGTAGTGGCCTATCGCGTCCTTCACTGTTGCGGGAGGAGGGTCAAATGTTGCAAACATAATCTGAAATAAAAAAAAAAGAATAAAACAAAACAGATAAGAAAAAAATAGAAAAAACAGAAAACTTATTTTCAAGATGACGAAAAATGGTCAAGATGCGTTACCAAGTTTTTCTTGTCCACACGTTCCTCTGCGCTTGAAGAAAACATCTTTTTCAAAGCCCTGTTTGTGGCACCGCCGTTCCAAATGGAATTCTGCAAAAAAGACAAAACCAGAGAGTTAATGAAAAATGGTTATAGCACAAATAAAAATTGGACGAGGGGGATAAAATATAAATTAATGAAAATGCTTACGCATAGGTTGTATGGGACAATCATAGTTTGAGATCCTTTGAACCTTTCAGCTAGCATAGACACGCCAATGTTTGCGAGGCGTGTGCTCAGCGTTCCATACGACCAAAAAGACTCGCCGACATGGCCGATAGTAATATCACCAAACTCTCCCTTGAACGCACCTAGATGCCTTCAGACAAGAATAAAAAAGCACAGCAAAAATTGATAAGATGGGAGCGTCCCTGAAAAAATAACATATTAATTAACCGGGGCGTAAGACAGAAAATGTCATACTGCTTCTTCTTGTCCCTCCTAGCCCTCGTAACAGCGTCATACAACTCATTGTATCTCCTCATAAGAGCTGGATCAATACTTGAAGGAGTAACAACAGGTAATTCCTCATCTGCATACAGGGTGGGGACGATATCAGATTATAAACACACACACGGTCCATTTCGCCCCCGGGAAAAAGAACAAAAAATAATGCAGTTCGCTTACCTTCGGTTTTAGAATAAACTTCCTGCGGCTGCTCGTATACATCTTCGCTGAGCGTCAAGTGCTCCAGCCCGGTAATATCATCGTCAAGCGGCGCTTGATTACTCATGTCCTGAGAAAGTCTTGGCTGTTCCTCTTCGGAATCAATCGAAACTGTCTCGGCTGGGGCTTTGGTTGTATCGGCTGGGAAAGCCAGATTGCCGACAGATTGCTCGGGGGCGCGAGGGACCACACAAAATTTATCAGGCACATCGTCGCCAACCAACAAAACAGTAGGCCCAACAACACCACCGATGCCAGCGGATGTCCCCGCATCATCAAATCCGACTCTACGAGTTCCTTCTGTCTCTTCTGCAACTTCAACTGTAACACCAGGAGCTCCTTCTTTCTCTTCATCCTTATCACAATCCACGATGTCATCCCTTCCTTCTCTCTGTTGTGCCTTATCAGCCTCAACAGGACACTCCCCTCCTTCTCTACGTTCTGCCTTATCAACCTCCGCATCAGGCTCCTGCCCTCCTCTCCCTTCCACGTTATCATCCCCAATGATCCGCTCCGCTTGGATTTCAACATTTAATCCGCAGTTCTGATGAGTTAACAAAATAAAACAAATTACACAAAAAAAGCTAGAATGCAGTTCACTAATAAAAACGGACCATGAAGCTACCACGAAAAATAAAAAATAAAACACAAAAATGCAAAAATTCTCTATACTCACCAGGGGAGCGTCGTCGCCATCCATCTCTTCACACTTGTCAGCCTCCTCATCCTTGCCAGCGTCGTCACCATCTGCCTCCTTCCCATGTATCTCCACATTTGATTCGGCAACCTAAAAAACATTAAAACATAAATAAAACTATTATCCAAATCTGCAGTTCTACAACTAAAAAACAAACACCAGATCATGCAGTTCACTGCTAAAAAAAAGATGATGCTTCTTCTCTAAACAACAAATGCAGTGCACTACCACTTCTGGTGCGCAAAAATACAAAGAAAAAGTTAAAAAATGCAGTTCGCTGCCACTGCTGGTGCAAAAAAAAATATGATTGTTTGTTTTGGACACTACAAGAAAATCAAACAATGAAGTTCACTGTAACAAAAAAAATGATAGGAAGAAATCAAACCTTGTCCATGACCACTTCGTCAATAGGATTGTCTTTGGCAGCTTCGTCAACGGGCGATAATGGCCTGTCAAACAAGTGATCAGAATCAACACCGTCGTGGTCCTGGTGCTCATCAACACGACCAGCGTTAGCCTTGGAAGATTCTCCGACACACTGGGAAAAGAACAAAACGATAGAAAAAATAAATAGTCAATGCAACAAACGCACAGAAAAAATAGATAACAAAATATGGGTAAAAAAAACTGTTCACATATGGAAAAAAGACATACATCCACATCTGCGGGATCGGGCAGAGAAGGCCGGACAACATCTTCATGCCTGTTCATTTCCTTCACGATTGCATCCGCTTCCTGCTCATACGTAGCACACCTGTCATCCTGAGACTGCTTAAGCTGAACGAATGAAGATCTGATATTCGTTACAGCCTGCTTAAGGAATTCAAGCTGCCCACGGTCAAAGTTATGAGCGGCCTCGATTTCTGCTTCAGAAGGGCCTTTGCCTTCAGGAAACAAACCGGCAATATTCCTCATCCTGGAGCCGGATGTTGGGAAATCACTAGTTATATTGATGACCCTATCGAGAAGCTCATCGACCTGCACAAATCTATTGCGATCACCAGAAGCCTGTCCAGAAAAACCTCCAGCAGCCGCCCTAGCAAAACCACGACCCCGTCGAATTGGAGCCGCCCTAGCAAGAGGCTCACAAAACATTTCAGGGGCTTCCGCAACTGCAGTCCGCTTATACACAATGTCCGCTTCCGCCTTCCACTGAAAAAATTAACAAAAAAAAGAGATGCAGTTCACAAAGAAAAGTACATAAGAGGTTGACATTTTAGCATGCGCGAAAAAAAAGGAATAAAAACAAAAACAAAGGATGGCTATGCACTCACCGGCAGCTTGCCAAACTTGTAAGAGTCCAGGTGAATCTTTCCCCTGAAAACGATGTCGGCGTTGTGAATCTTCTTCAACTGCACATGGGACAGTATTGCGGCGCGCGGAGTGCGTTTATCCATCACCGATACTTTTCGAAGGTTCAAGGAATCCAGGTACATGAACAGGGGAATGATGGTGCAACCCTCAACGCAGTTCTGCTTGCTCCCTATAGAATTCCACTTGTACACAGCGGCCTGCAGCTCGTCGACAACAAGCTGACAAAAATCCATGCTAGCCATAGATGCAATATCCAAGTTTTCAACCATAGCAGCTACCCTGGACAACCGAGTTGCGGGGCTAGGACAAAGCAAGCACTGGAAGACAATGAGAAAAAAAACCTTCACCGTCTTATCAACCTTCGCAGGGTCCGCAGCCAGCGTGCGAAGTAAGGTAAGTAGGTCCTTCGCATCTATGCTCCTAGAACGGTTGAACCCGAGTTCATCCTTCAGGTTAGTCAGCGAATCATCATGGCCGCTGGCAGCAGGCCTGGGAGCAGTGTGAGAACCCATAGGGAAGTCGAAAATGTGATGGACAGCCTCGCGATTGATTTCTAGAACCTTGTTTGGCCCACAGTCCAGTCTCATCGTGTCGGGGTCGATCTTTCCCATCAGCTTGCACATCAAAACACGAGAAACATTCTTCTCTAATTTCAGGTCAAAGACAATGCCAAAACCTGCTTGCCGCACCAAAGTTCTGTGCACCTCACCCAGCAAAGCGACAGCTTTGATTACATTTGGAAT
The DNA here is from genome assembly GCA_902687465.1 of Secale cereale. Classification (NCBI taxonomy): domain Eukaryota; kingdom Viridiplantae; phylum Streptophyta; class Magnoliopsida; order Poales; family Poaceae; genus Secale; species Secale cereale. The sequence goes on along the minus strand of LR738711.1, from coordinate 896,734,822 downwards.
GGACAGACAAACGGTCTTGTTGAAACGCCATTCGTGCGCAGCATCGTCTTCAGACCTCTTCCTCTTCGTACTCTTAGCAGCCTACAAAAAACACAAAAGAATAAAAAATGCAGTTCACATCAGCAAAACTCATGCAGAAACAACTTAAAAAAAACAGGAGAAAAAGTAAATAAACAGCGTATACCTTACTAACATCAACATCCTCCTCATCAGAATCATTGTCCAGAGCTTCTTCAGCTGCAGTTTCCCACGCAAGCTTAGATCGACGCTCACAATCAACACCAGAGTGATCGTCCGCGCGTCTCCGCTTTCCATGAATCCCACCCACATCAACCTCGGCGTAATTAGGTTTCTTTGAGTAATCAACACGCGGGCTCCGGCGTGGAGAACTTAAACCTTGCTCTGCGACAGTGTTGAGTTTCCTCTTCACAGGATTCTTTGCGGGGGCAAATTTAGCAGACTTCTTTGAATCAGCAATCCTCCTTCCTATCTCCTTACCCTCCCCTAACTTTACTTGCTTCGCCCTATGAGCCTTCACGAAAGTATTACCGAGCGCAATAGCTTTCTGCCTTCTCCTCTCAACGTCGGCTGCAATCTGATCAGGGACCATCCAATCCTGTGTAACTGGCTTTGTGCCATCAACAGATTGCGACTGGGTTTCACTCAACTCAGGTGGAATGTTGACCTGATCGGACGTACCGCCACCGACAACATCGGCTGTGAAATAACGTGTAATCAGATAGTTAACGCCACCACCCCCTGACCCACCAGGAGATAAAACTGTGGCTAAGAAAAAACAAAAAAAAAGATGTGTGTGTGATATGAAGACCTAAACTTAATGCAGCTCATATCAACTTGGAAAAAACAAAAAAAATGTAGTAATGCAGTGCACTTTTCCAGCAGTTTATGTTTAACAATTAAAAAACATAACAGTAAACCTAAAAAATGCAATTCATGTCGCTTGAATATCATATTCACGCGTGTCTGAAAAGTGCACATTGGCACAGGTTTATATGATGCAGTGCACTAATTCGTTCAAGTGACCAATTGACCGCATATAAAAAAAAGAAGTGCGCTTAGATATGCAAAACAAAACAAATTCATGTAGTTCTGTGAGAGGCAAAAACTAAAACTTAATGCAGCTCATATCGATTTCACAAAACCTCATAGTGGATAGCCAAAAAAAAATTACAAAGCAGTGTCCAAAATGCAGTGCTCTTTTAGCAGTTTATGTTTAACAAAAAAACATAACAACTAACTGCAGTACACTATTTCGTTCATATCAGTAGAAAACAATTAACCCTTCCAAAAAAGTAAAAAACAATTAACTTGACGCAATTCATATCAGTTTGCCACGCGTGTCTTAAAAAAAAGGCCTTACTAAAAAGGGATCTAAGATGCAGTACACTATTTCGTTCGACAAAAAAGAAGTAAATTGACCCTGAATGAAAACTGCAGTTCAGTTTAATGTAGTTACCAGATGGAGAAGCCGTTCTAACCGGTGACGCATCAATTGGTGAGGAAGAAGCCATACTGTGCCTCCGATCAGCAGGGGATGATAATTAAAACCTAAACCTAGACAGCAAACACCAAATTCAGGCAGAGAAAAACTTTCAGTCCATAGGGGGTTGCAATTTCAAGAATACAAAAACAACCTTAAGAAGAGAATGCTGGCACGAAAAATAACCCTAGCACAAGATCTGGACCGGATTAGGGGCAATTTGGGGCTCACCGTGGGACGAAGTGACGGCAGGACGAGGCGGGTGCGGACGACAACGGCGGAGGAAGCGCCCTACGGACGGCGGCGGCTGCGGGCGTCGTCGCCCTCCACCACGAGTGAGCCCCTACGGACGCCGGCGGCTGCGGGCGTCGTCGCTCTCCACCACGGGAGCACGAGGGCGGGGGGGATTTCTGTGCGGGCACGGGGGAGAGGGAAGTGGAGGCGGGCAAGGGGGCTGCAAGAGAGACTTAATGAATAAAAGCCCGTCCGACAGGCCCACAGGTCATAGACAAAAAATAAAAAAACGTCTCGGTGTTGTAACACGATGCAGTTCGCTTACGGAAAACCGCTTCGGCTTCTGAAGCGTTGCAGTTCGCTTACGGCTGACGATTCCGCTTCTGAAGCGATGCAGTTCGCTTACTGCTGACGATTCGGTTCGCCTGCCCTAAAATAAATGCGCCCACTATCGGCCGAAGCGCCCGCGCCCCCCACCCCTCCTCTATCCCGGCGGTTGCACGCCGCACGAACTGCAACGATCATCACGAACCCACGATCGCCAACATGGTTGGGAGACGAGATCGTGGCCTCGGCAGAAGTTGCTGCCGCTCCCATTTAAATCCCGCGCTCCATCGAACAGACCGTCCGCACAAAACACACAACGCTGCCCCTTCCTCCTCCTCTTCCTCCTCTTTGCAGCAATGGGGTTCAGCAGGACCAACGACGCCGTGCATGCGCACGGGAACACGAAGCTGAAGGTGATCTACACCACCGACGTCGCCGCCATGGCGACGTACATCGAAGAGTTCAAGACAGTTCTCCAGCGGCGCCGCCAGAAGATCGTCGGCATCGACGTGGAGTACACACCCGACCACGAGAGGGCGGCCGTGGTTCAGGTATCCATCGGCAAGTACCATCCAGTGCTTCTTTTCCAGGTATGTGGTACATTGGGCAAGAGATGCAACACCTTCGACAGGTTCCTCGGCGACCCAAGGTAAGCAATTCTCTCTTCCGAGTACGCGTTGCAGTTCTATATGCCCGTGTATGCAGTTCCGAAAGGTATAAATTGCGGTTCACTTTCCTTAGGTTCGAGTTCGCTGGCTTCGCCATCGAGCAGGACAAGCAGAAGCTCGCAGCCTGCAACCTCCACGTCACTAACTTCGTCGACATCCAGACGAACTGGAGGGTGCCTGATGGAACGAAGCCACTGGACTCGCTTGGCGATGTAGCTGCTGCGATCATCGACGACGAGTACGCAGACATGGAGATGAAGATGACAGACCACGACCACAGCCTGTGGACTTCCATTCTCAGCACCAAGCACGTCGAGTATGCTGCCAAGGACGCCTACGCTGCGTTCGAGATATGGAACAGAATCAGCACCATGAAGAAAGGCCTCGCGCGCGCTGAAACAGAGAAGACCAGGAAGCGCCCGAGGTCTTCCTGGAAGCCGTGGGGCAAGGGGGTATCAACTTCCACCTACAACTCCAACGGCTGGAACTAGTGAAGCAGGACAGATGCTGAAAAGCCAAGGATTACTGTCGGAAGTGCTCGATTAGTTTCCTTCTGCATATGTAGATTAGGTTGCTTTAGTTCTAGTTTGCTTTCGGACAATGTTTGCTTATGTTGCGTTAGTTTGCTTGATGATGTAGTATGTTAATTATGACCCCAGAACCGTAGTTTCTATCTATCAAATATATGCAGTTCTCAGTACTCTGTTTTCATTATGTACATTGCTTCAAAACCGCTGTTGTAGCTAGGATACACATAAAAAACAAAACTATCAGAGCAGTTCACATAAAGAATTCTTTCACAAAACTGCTCCTATTAAGAAGGTTGATGCAGTGCTCTTTTATTAAAAAAAACTCTAGTTCCGTATGTGGGTTAAAAAAAGGAAAAGCTCGGTGGGGGTTTCCAGAATGCATGTTCTTCAACTGCTGCTGCACATGAAAAACTATATATAAAAAGAGCAGTTCACTTATACTCAGAATTCTCATAAAGAAAATACACTAGAAGCAACGCAAAAAAGCAGTCCGCCGCGCTTGACCAATCAAAAAAACTTATCAAACTAGTACCCCCACACAACCGTGGCTGTAATGCAGTTCATACATGCTCGCATTGCATCTTAATGCAGTTCGCCGCACTACAAAAAATTCAACGCGCATTTGCATATTACTGCAGTCCACCGCTCTTGACCATGATTCACAGACGAAAACCATAGCCTGCAATGCAGTTCTAAGAACTATATAATGCAAAAAAACTCAAAGAACATCTTTGATAAATGACCAGAGCCAGTCGCGCCGCAAAAAAACGTGGACAAAAAACTTAAAATTCTTCCAAAATAACAACTTAATCCGTTCCAATTTATACGGATAGATCAAAAGCAGCCCGTAATTGCCGAAAACAACAGAATATTACATACAAAACGCAGCAATTTCGATCCGCACGGGGGAGAACAGAGAACAGAGAAACAGAGAAAAGCGGACGAACGGACGCAGATCCGCCGAATGTTTCCTGCTGCACCTCTATGTGGTGCACAGCAGAAGAAGGAAGCAGTGCGCATAGCTCTCCAATGCAATTTTGCAATGCAGTTCGGAAGTGTTATGAGAATATTATTCTCATAATGTTATGAGAATAGACCGGCTGTATATATATATATATATATATATATATATATATATATATATATATATATGCTTGTTTTTTATATATATGTAATGATTTTTTATAGAATATGATGTTTTTTCATAGATGATCGCATATATGATGTATGCACGAATGTGGTTGAAATATGATGTTTTTTTTTCATAGAACATGATGTTTTTTAATTCACAGATTTTTTTTTGTTCACGAGAGAGGCGGGGACGTTGAGGGATCATAGATGTATTTTTTTAGAATTTTTCTATCGTGCATAGACGGATTTTGGACCACGGGAGCACCCCCTCCCTATCGTTGCAAAATTTGCTAAGTGATGTTAAGAAGGAAGGAAAAAGAAGGATAGAAAAGAAGAAAATAAGAAGAGGAAAGAAAGAAGAAGAGGAGAGGAAGAAGAGGAGAAATAAATATAAGAAGAAGAAAAAAGAAGAAAAAGAAGAGGAGAAGAAGAAAGGAATAGTGGAGAAGAAGAGAAAATAGAATATATTCTATTTTTTCTTCTCCTCCTCTATTAATTCCTTTCTTCTTCTCCTCTTTTTTTTTTCTTCTTTTTTTTCTTCGATTTTCTCCTCTAGCTATTCCTTTCTTCTTCTCCTTTTTTTATTTCTTGTTCGTTTTCTTATGTTTTATCGGGTCTGTCGTCGTCGATATACCCCTCCCGATAACTTCAACACGAGGGGGGGTGGATATACCCCCCTCCCCGATAATATTATTTTCCCATGTACGTACGTATGTCGTGTCGATATAAACTCCCGATAACTTCAACACGTGGGGGGTGGGTCGATATACCCTCTCCCGATAACTTCAACACGTGGGAGGGGGGTCGATATACCCCCTCCCCGATAATATATATTATTTTCCCATGTACGTATGTCGTGTCGATATAAACTCCCGATAACTTTAACACGTGGGGGGATCGATATACCCCCTCCCGATAACTTCAACACGAGGGGGGGTCGATATATCCCCTCCCGACAACTTCAACACGTGAGGGGGGTATGTCATGGTCGATATACCCCCTCCCCGATAACATTATTTTCCCGTGTATGTATCTCGTCGTTGTCGATATTACCCCCTCCTTGAAGCGTTCTCGAGGCCACCCCTAACCCTTGAAGCGTTGTCGAGGCCACCCGAAACCCTAGAGAAGCAGCGTCGAGGCCACAAATTAATATGATTCCTTACTGTGATTAGCTAGCTAGTTCTATGTTTGCCACTAATATATCCATCTGTCATGTTTGAATAATAATTGCCATGTTGTAAATATTTGTAGAAACTATGGACACCCCCCGAGACGAAGCACAAGAAGCGTTGTTGGTGGACATAATCGCACACGGAAGTGATGTCGTCTTGTCGTTTCTCAACGAGACCGATGGTCTGCTGGAAAGAGAGGGTGACGAAGCAGGCTATGATTATGATGGCTCCGGTGACCCAATGCAGGTGCAAGAAGTAGACCGTGAGGACAGCTCTGGTGACCCAATGCCAGTGCAAGGAGACCGTGATGACGGCTCCGGTGACCGAACCGAGTCCGGCCAAGTATATATATTAGTTAAGCCTATGCTGACTAGTTAATTGATGCATTAATTGTTTTGGTATGTACACATATTAATTAACTCTCGTCTTTGTTCTTTTTTCTAGCCCTCCGGATCGAGCACAACTTCGGTAAGGAGACGAGGCCCGAAGAAAAAGTTGAGCTCGGATGAAAAGTTTGAGATCATAGAAATCGCGCGCAACGGCCAACCGATTGAACCCATCCGGACAAAGAACGCATTTGTTGCTCAGTGCGGGGTTCTGGTTAGGGACAAGATCCCGATCAGCATCCAGCAATGGTTAAAGCCGGCTATAGAAGACCCTGAGGTGTCTTACGTCAATGATATGCAGAAAAATGATCTTTGGACTGAGCTGAAGTCAAATTTCACCCTACCGCCAGAGGATGATCCGGAGAAGCCAGTTAAAGAGCAATTAATCAAGTCTTTTGCTCTTACGAAGATGGCAGACCTATTCAGGAGGTGGAAGAAAGACCTGAATAGGTTTGTCGTCAAAAAAGAGACACCAGAATTCAAGGGCAAATATGAGAAGATCAGAGATGACTGGCCCGCATTTGTGGCCTACAAGACATCGAAAAAGAGTAAGAAGATGTCGGCGACAAACAAGCAAAATGCTGCGAAGAAGAACCATCACCATCGCACGAGGTCAGGTGGCTACCTCAAAGCCCGGCTAAGTGGGCCAAGGCTGAGAATGATTTGCTTCATAAAGGGATCGAACCAGAGACAATGAACTGGCTAGACCGTTGCCGGACTTGGTTCTTTGGGGCTGGCGGAACCTTGGACCCTGTATCAGGGAAGTGCATTTGGACGGACGAGCAATTGGAAATACCAGTCAAGAAGCTTAAGCACTATATCTCTGCAGCGTAGCAAGGGATGTTCGTTCCAGACAGAGAGAACGACGAGCTCACAATGGCCCTCGGGAATCCTGAGCACCCTGGACGGACACGAGGAATGCCAGGTTCCGTTCTGTGGAGGGCTAGGTTTCCGGACGCGGGCGGTTACAAATGCCATGAGAGGAGGAAGAAAGTGCAGCAGACCGAACTGCAGGCGTTGCACGCTAGGGTACAAGCGATAGAGGAACGAGAAGCAAATCGCTGCAAAAGAACTATCGAAGCTCCCCCCGAAGCTACCCCGCCATCTCAGCGGAGAAGCAGCGTGGCTTCCACCGAGCTGCTTCAGCCGGAGCATGTCTTGACGGCTCCTACCAGCTATCCCGTGGATGCTATCACGGAGTCTCAATATTGCCACCTTATGACGCAATGGATTAATATGAAGGTCAAGGCGGCTGTTGGCTCTGTTTTTCCTACTGAACCCGGCGCAACTTTTCACTGTCGGCCGATTCCAGAAGGATATGCTAGGGTGATGGTGGATGAAATAACGGAGGGATTTGAGGACCTCCAGCTTGACCACCCTACCGGTGAAGGGGAGACTCGGCTGGGTTCTGCTCTGAAGACTCAATGCCTATGGCGGAAGGACCTCATCAACCTTCTGAACTGGACGCCTCTGCCTCCTCCTCCTCCTCCTCCGGCGAGTCAGGGCACTCCGCCTCCTCCACCGCCTCCTCCTCTGGCGAGTGACGATCAGGGCACTCGGCCGGCTCCTTCTCCGGCGCGTGGTGGCACTCCGCCTCCTTCTCCGCCTGCGCCGGCGTGCCCGAGCAGCCAGCCTCCTACTTCTTCGCCTTGTCAGCAAGGGCGGAAGAGACCCGCCGCCGCTCCGCTGCTCCGGCGCGTCGTAGTCCTTCTCCTCCGCCGCGTAAGCAAGGAAAGAAGACAGCCGCTCCGTCTGCTCTGCCGGCGTCTAGCAGTACAGCCAGAGGCGGGAGGCAATACAGATTCGGTCCTTCTCTCACGCCTCTAGAGAAGTTACCATACGAGAGGTCCGGCGAGGAAAATGCGGAGATCGCTAACGCCAAAGTGAAGGACTGGTTTCAAGGGTTGAAAGCACAGAGACATCCACCTCCGGAGGAGAGGATAGATCCGGTGAAAGCAAAGTGCACTCTGCCTGCCCTGAAGAAACCACCAAAGTCTCCGCCAAAAGACAACTATGACCGCATTATTGAAAAGTCATTTCATGAAGCGAAGCGGTCGGGAAGTATTAGAAGTGATCAATGGTTAGCAGAACGACGAGCTGGGAAACAAATTGCCCAGCTCGGCGAACAAGCGGACCAATCGTGCCCCCCGCTCAAGGTGTCTAGCGACATCGTCGCTAATGATCCGAGGATGGTGCCCGGTTATAGCAATCTTGGAGATTACCTGCCCGACGATGTACATTATGATTTCTTGGAGGTGCAGATACAAAGATACGAGTACGGGAAGCCTCTCGTCAAAGATGAAAGATCTCTATCGACGATGATGCGAAGATTGCATGATTGGTACTTGAAAATCTGCAGAGAGTCTCGGGGGAGGAATACTTTGTATGTGAGAGTTAAAAAGGAGCATGACCTCGTTGGAATTGAACTGTTGCCTATTCCATTTGAGGAGTTTTTTCAGTTTTTCAATCAATTGGCCCTCGATAAAGCAACGGTCACCTGCTACTGTCTATAAGTAGTACTACTTCTGTCATTAAGTCTCTCTATATAGCTCAGCTCTTTTATTGCATGTATTTATAATTATCCTCACTATATTATGCAGATTGAAGATCGTCGAATTGAAAAAAAGACAAGTCGGTGATATTGGGTTCATTAACACATATCTCATAGATGCAACTGAGGTTAAATTTCATGCCGCAGATACCGAGGTCAACTTGCTACGATCGTTGGTAATAAATGAAAACAAAGATATAATACTCTTTCCTTACAACTTCAAGTGAGTGTTACCGTCTTGTGCATATTCGGTTTCCCTTATAGTAGTCAAGGTTATAGTAATGTAATTGATGAGTTAATGCATGCGTGTGCAGGTACCACTATATTCTCCTAGAGATTAAGCTTGAGCAGGGAGTAGTAACTGTCTTGGACTCTAAACGAAAAGATCCCCAGGAGTATGCGGACATGACTCAAATGCTCGAGAAGTAAGTTAAATCGATCATTATCCACCATGCATATCAGCAACTTTGTTCATTTCTGATATCAAGTAATTGTTTTCTTTGTCTGGCAGGGTTTGGAGAAAATTCACCAAAAAAGCTCTGGGACTGCCGAAGCAGCTGGAATTTAGACACCCGAAAGTAAGTACTATAGTAGCATGTTCCGCGCATCTCCTATTGATTCAAGCGCTAGTTTCATCAATACCATTTGGCATTCTTGCTTATCAGTTTGATTGACCTCTATTTTTTGTAAAATGGTTGTGGCAGGAACAATGGAATGATTTCTGTGGATACTACGTTTGCGAGTCCATCCGCCACATGACCTGTGAGCGGGGCTACTCTGACGAACAATTTGAAGTGCGTAAGCAATACTATTCACAATTTTATTTCATTACCATCATTTGTGTTGAGTTTCATTTATTCATATATATATGTGTGTGTGTGTGTGTGTGTGTGTGTGTGTGTATTGACCCCCTTCTTCAAATTAGATCTTTCGGATGCGGGATGAACTCCTACCACCAGATTGTATGCGAGCAATTCAAGAGGAATTGGCGGCATTCTTCCTTGACCACGTGATCGCTGAAGACGGAGAATACTATGTGGACCATGCGTTCGTATATGATGGGAGATTATATTTGTAAGAGATAATTATTGTATATATGTACCCGGTAGTGTCGGATAGATATACGAGAACTTGTTGTTCAACCAATCTCTCGGAGAAGGAGAGGTGGTCAATATCACTTCTCTCTGTATGCATATATATGTTGATGACGATCTTCTGTTTCCTTCGTTTGCTTACTAGCTAGCTAGCGTGTCTAGTCCTCTCTATACGTATGTATAGTACGTAGCGTCGACCAAGCACGGACATAAGAGAGGACACTTCTCTCTAATAATTAGCTAACTAACACAATATATGAAACACCTAAATTAACCCCCCCAAAACCCCCAACCC
>LR738711.1:896708244-896724857 GCA_902687465.1 Secale cereale | reverse complement strand
AACCCCCAGCCACAGAAATGCTGACGCGTGGATGCCTATTGGTCCCGGTTGGTGCCACCAACCGGGACCAAATGCCCTCCTGCCTGGGCTCCGCGCACAGGCCACGTGGAGGCCCATCTGTCCCAGTTCTTGTTTGAACCGGTACTAAAGGGCTAGGGCATTAGTACCGACCCTTTAGTCCCGATTCAAGAACCGGGACAAAAGGCCCTTACGAACCGGGACAATAGGCCCGTTTTCTACTAGTGCAATGCATGTACTTTATGTATGCATGCATTGCAATTAATGCATTGGTAAACATGAAATTGTGAGGAAAACAAGTGCATTAATTGTGTGTCTTTGCAAACTACAAAATATATTCCAGCACTCACCATCTACCTTGGTTGGTGAGATTTTTGAATTGAGCCCTATAAACCGGAAAGGAGGTACTCCCCCTTTCCGGTTTATAGGGCTTATCTCAAAAAATTTGATTTTCCGTTTTATAAGGCTCAATTTGATTGTTTCCCATCACATGTTCAAATTTCAAGGTGCATTAAATCATTGCATGTAAAGATTAAGAGAAAATAGACCAATGCATGTACTTTATGTATGCATGCATTGTAATTAATGCATTGGTAAACATGAAATTGTGAGGAAAACGATTGCATTAATTGTGTGTCTTTGCAAACTACAAAAAATGTTCCACCACTCACCACCTACCTTGGTTGATGAGATTTTTGAATTGAGCCCTATAAACCGGAAGGAGGTACTAGTAGTAGTATGGAATAATACAATGATATAGGGAGCGGAAATCAGATAAATGCAAAGATATGGTACTAGAATGTAGGTTTTGAGTAATTAATATGAGGGCCTTTAGAGGAAAGTCTTTTAACCCTTTTGCACATTTTCGGATGAAAAGACTGAGTGCTTCGGTGGGCAAATGCCAATCGAATTGTAACCTGCCCGAAGATGCCGGGTGTCCCAACGTTTTTAGCAGCACATATACGGATGGTTGTGGACATGGAAAGCAAAGCCCCTGACATGTGGTGTTGATTCGTCAATATCTTGACAAGTCCTCCGGGTGCTTCCGGTACGCTTGTAAGGCAGCAGGAGGAGGGCTATCCGTTCATTCATTCAAAAATGGAAAAGGAAGAAGCGCAAGATTAGGACCACGATATACCCCTACTTTGCATCTACCTTTGAAATGTGGTACTGTATGTGATTTGTCCGGGAGGGAAGCTACATACGGAACGAACATACAGAACGAAAGAAATATATATGCGGAGACAGATCACAAGATGAGAAATGCACGTAGACGTCACGGTCTGCGCGCACCACATGAAGGAAGACTCGGATAAGAAAGAACCTGCATTGCTCACCTCACCGCCCCTCTTCGATCGATCCATCGATCCATGAATAAAATACACACGTCCCGCGCTACCCAAAAGAGTGGACAAAGACAGCGCCGCGGCCACCTCGCTCTCAACAGATCCGAATTTATTTTTCACCCCCGGCCCCGGCCCCGGCCCCGGCCTCGCTACATCTACATCTACGTCGACGTGCTCCCATGTGTGTGGTTCCTCCGAGCCGTGAAGCTGAATCTCCCTGGTCTTTTCCTTTTTCTACCGCGGGAGAGTAGCCAAAAGGCTAAACCACCGAGCGAGTTTTGTCTCACGAGCCAGGCCAGGCGTGCATGGTCCCCTCGACCGCATCCGATCGGCCTCACGTCTCCCGCGTCGCTGCATGCATGCATGCCGTGACGGATTATTACAGCGTCGTTGACGTTGTGGTGGTGGAAAGGGAGGGCCGGGTGGGCCTGCTCCTCGCTTCCTCGGCCGTACCCGGATTGATTCTTGCGGCGAGGGCACATTTAAAACCGGGCACGCGAGCGCGCGCAGGCAGAGCCGTCTATCGGCCAGACAGGCAACCACCCGCGCGGCACCGGCGTAAATGTGCGAGTGGCCTTGCCACTATTGGTGCAACGAGATAACGAACCGCACTAGAACTCGCAGTCAGTGGCCCTCCCTCACTCTGAGCACACACGACACGCCACATGCCATTTAGCGCCAAAGTTGTTAAGTGGGCATGCATGCATGCATGGCTGCTTGCTTTGTGAAATGCTGCTAACCAAGAACAGGAATAAATACCCAGCAGAGGAGAGGAGACGGGCCAGACGGTTTCTGGAGCATCAGCTTCGATCTTCACCACCACTACTTCTACTTGTGGTCGGGGGGTAGGTGTGCGTTAGAGCACAAATGTAGAAGAGCGTGACCGCACAAAACTGGCTGCCGAGTCATGCAGATCTTGGGACGCATCACGCACGCGGCGGCATTATGAATTAATGATGATTCTCCCAGATGGAGCTAGCACTGCCAGCACTCGAGTTAACTAACCAATCGCATGCACGCCTAAATGGGTGCTCCGAGCAATCGTCTTAGAGCAAGTACAATAAGGTGATGTAGGCGGGCTGTAAGACATTAAATATTATATTTTTGCTTACTTGGAAGAGAGAGAAGAGGAGAGAGAAGAGAAACGGGCTACTAGTTAACAGCCGGCTGCAGCACGTGCTCCTAGATACTTTGTGAGATAGTGAGATGAGCCATGTATCAACAAAGTAGTACATATTTATATCTAGCTATTGTACTTGTTGGCTATAAGCTTGGCTATATGTGACATGGCAACATCATATAGCCAGCAGTTGGCTATATTATTAACCATGCTCTTAGCAGTGGGTACCCTTTTGGCCTTGGACTTAAATCAAACACCTGGCCGAAAGCTTGCTCGAGATGCCGCCACGTCTCTCGTCTGTGGAAGTAAGTGTGGAGCGTTCGGTCGGTTATTTAAAAACGCCAACGACAGGGAGAGGCCATCATCAAAATGCCGCCGAGCTACATGCCCGCCCGTGGCTCTGCACCGCACCGCTCCGCTCCGGTCGCTTTCCCCTTCTCCGGGCCGGGAGTTAAGAAAGAAAGGCCGTCCGGCCCAACCGCCACCTGCAATATGGCGCACAATAACTAGCACGATTGTTCCATCGCTGCCCTTTCCGTTACCACCAACGTGCAAGGGTATTCGCGGGTTAGGCGATGATGTGTGGGCTACTACAAACGTTTGCCAAACGATAATCATTGTACCGGCCAGGTGTCATTCCGGGAAGCCGGAATTAACCGAGCAACGGTAAAATCTTCCTTTTCGTTCACCGTCTTCCACCTCGGATCAGATCAGAAGTGGGCAGTGGCCGGAGTTACGGAGAAAGCGAAAGGAGTGAGCGGGGAAAGGGCGGATCGAGATCAAGATTAGTCGGTGCGTAGTACGTTAAAGGCGCGGAGACGTTCACCCAAGGAAGAATCATTGCCCGTTTCTCGCCTTTTCTTTCGCCTTTCTCTTCGCCTTTGGCAGCCCGACCCGATGGAGCCAAAGGAAAAGCCGCGGATTCACGCGAGAGAAACAGAGAGATTTGCAGGCGCCGTTACTGGTAACGACGCAGAGGTCTATCTATGGCTATGCATGTCCATGCAAAGCATAACGGAATACTACTACGCTTTACGTATACGATTGGCATATATACTCCGGGATATAGTTAACGGAAGTCGCTGTCTGACAAGCTAGACGGAATTTAATGGCATAGAGCATCAGTTGGAGCAAAGCTAGCTAGGCGCGCGTTACCGCCATTCATGGCGCGAGCCAAGCCACCCTCCACTCCCAGTCTCCCAGGTCCGTCCATTCCCACCGGCGAATAACTCTGAGACGGAGCTTGCGGGCCGTGATGGCATGACGAGACACACGAGCTAGACTAGCAGCCGGTGCTCGAGCACCCAATGAAGAGAGCGATGTGCTGGCTCCGACCCAAAAAGCCCGAGCTAGCTCGCTAGCTGCCTTTTGCCTGCGTTCCTATGCGATGCGACGCGGGCATGTGAAAGCGCCCCCGTCAGTCCGTGCTTGACAACCGCTGCTAGCTGGGCGGCATGCATGCGTGAGAGCATCGATCTAGCGGCAGTACAAGTATCTCGCTACCGTCTGTCCCGTGAAAGCCGCTTGGATAGATAGATCGACATGCGTCCCAGCAGAGCTTCAGCTTCAGTTTCAGTTTCAGACGAGCGTTGCGGTTTCAGATTCAGTTTAAACCCCGGGCCTTTTTGGATGGATAATCGACACGCCACACGCGGGAGAGCGCGTCGCGTCCACGCACGGGCGGGCGCCGCGTCCGGCGCGCGCGGGGAGGCGGAGATGGCGCCGAGAACCCGTGAGCGGGTTGGCGCAGCCGCGGTCGGGCGAGCCGGCGAACCAAGTCACCACCTAATAAAAACTGAGCAGGGAGGAGGTGGATAAGTCAGTCGGCCTCCGGTGGCCACCTTTATTAGCCTCGGCTGGTCCGGCTAGGTACCGCACCGCCAGGAATGTGAATTGAATCGCCTCGCGCCAGCCAGCCAGGTGGCCGCACCAAAACCAGTGAAAAACCATGCACGCAAGGACCAGCGAGCACGTACGTACGGGCAGTACCGCCGGATTTTTCCAACTTGTTCTCCTCTCGGTTTCTCACTGGACAGATTAGGTTAGGGGAGACCTACCCCTAGGAACGTAAGACGGGGAGTGAATGCCCGGTGCCGGAACGGGGTGGTGGGGTGCCCGTCCGACACCCGGCCCTCCGAGGGACAGCGAGACACTGCACGCCATCATCACGTTTCACTTCAAGGACGCTCCGCTCCCCACCACAGCTCGAATCGAATTGATTTTCGCTGCTCCGTTCTCTCCTTCCATCTCCATCTACTTCCTTCCTACTACCCGAGATGACGATCATGATGGGGGTGGCAGCGTTTTTCCCTGTCAGACACATGTGAGTTCCGAACGTCGGTGGAGGATCTCATCTCATGCTGGTGATAATAACCCTAATGACGCAGAAGGAGCTCGTTGGCTGTCGGTCCACTCCAGGGTATGATAACAGTGGCCAGAAAACGGAACGGTGGGCACATTTTTGTACAGTACGTCTAGAGTTAACAGGCCAGGGACGGAATGGGGCATGGTTCAACTGCAGATCTAGGATGGCCAAACAGTGGCCGCCTTTCTAGGTCAAACAGTTGGTCGAAGATACCACCAACAACAACAACAAAAGCTGGCTCCTGTATACCGCATGGTACATTTTTGTACTAGTAGAACAAACCCTACCTCCAAGGCTATTAGCTACTGCTAGGAAGGTTCCTAATGGCCATTAGGTTATTGTTATTAACGTCTCCGATTTGATCCAGCGCGTTGGTGACGGAAGGTCGTTTAGATCTGCTTTAAGTCAGGCATGGCTTCACACGGCAATTGCTGCTACGGCCAGTGCCAGTGCTGTGTGACCACAAGACACGTCAAGCTGATCTTTCGGTCAAAGTAGGTCAAAGCGAACGGATTTTTCTTTAATTCACGTGCTTGCACGTAAATCTAATCTGCTTACAGCGTGCAATGCATATTTGCGCTGGAAGAGGTTGAGAGTTCCGTTCTTGATTGCCCTCGGTTGTTACTGTACGCGTTTGGTGAAAGAGGCCACACGAGTACGATACGTGTTGCCGGTTAGTTAGAAAGAAATAGGGTATTTACCCAATGGATTCGAAAAAGAAGAAAATACTTACATTATGCATATATCCGATTTCCCCCCATACCGCAAACATTGAAAAAAAAAATGATGCATATCGTATATATTTCCATTTTTGCACAATACAACATTTTGTTGTGTGGTGTTATTCTTAAGCCTCAATGTTCTTAAGACTAATATACATTCTTATTTTTATTTTGCCACGGGCTATGTATCGCCTCCATAAAACACGACATGTGTTCTGCATCATCATCTTATTTATAGAGCGCATATAGATATAGATTCCCTTTATTTTAATACGAGTCGAAATCATTTAATTCATTACTATTCTTGTTCCAGTACGTTTACGTTTCTTTTTTGTAATAACTCACCATGTATTCCCAGTGTGACATCGGTTTGGACTAAATTGCCCTGCATGTGCCGTCGCCCTAAAGAGAAAGCGCACTTTCATATGTTAACCTCCCTTTACTATTACCGTCTTCCCTTCGATCGCGAATGAAATGTTTCTCCTTCTATTTTCTCCGCCGGGGTTTTTTTTTTTGTATGAGATGACACAAAGCAACAAGGCGAGCATGGAGAAGACGCAAATTGGAGACTCGTCCTCGTATCAATTTCCTCCTTGTTACACGGGTTGAAGCTAACATATGTTTCTTCTTGAAATGCATTAGGTACAGTCTATATTCAATGGATGCAGATTCATTTGAACTACTCATGTCTCCACCCAATGTCATTAAAAGAAATCATCCCACATGACATACAATGTTAGTGAAAACGAGTGCAAGAAACATGGCTATATTTTAATGCGTCATTATGCATTTGAAGTCCCCATAGTCAATATCTTTTTTGAGAAGTTGCATACGAAGTTCCCACAATCAACTATTACCTTACAAGGACATGCTCGGCGTCTTGTATCTTATGGTGCATATTAAGCATTAAAATTGTGTCTAGATACACTTTCTTCAAGTTTGTATCTTACTGGTGTATGTTCAAAACTTATCTAGGACTTTGTGAGTATGGTAAGTCGTGTATACACTATCTCTTAGATATTCGTTAATGAGGGATCCAATTGTTGGTTGGTATCCTGTTTGGTATGTTTTAGATACAACCGACCTTATCTCCATCGAAGTGCCGTAAGTAAGGTACATAATTAAAGCTACTATGCTAAATTTGTTGTATTCTTGGCACCTCTTAAATTGCCATCATTCTCTTCAAAAAGGAAAAGAAAAATACCACCACTGTTGTAATAATCTAGTAACTCTTCTGGCCAATATTTATCCCTTTGGAGTTTCTCCGAGACCCTAACATATATTCAATGGACGCATGTCTACTGGAATTCCTTATGACTCCATCCAACCTCAATAAAAAAACACGCCACCCAATCTAAACAACTGTAAAAACACGTGGAAAAAATATTTTAGTGCAACAATATGCATACGGAGTTCCCGCGTAACCTTATCAGTACCTTATAGGGACATTCTTCGTGCATTGCATCCTATGATGCATCTTATTATGCATTAAATTTGTGTCTAGATACACCCTCTACTCGTTTGTATCTTACCGTCGTATCTTCAAAACTTATCCGGGTCCTTGGGATTATGATAAGTCATGCATAGATTATGATAAGGCATATGTTATTCATAAATTAGGGTCCAAATATAGGTCTTATTACCTCATAAGGACAATCTTGGTGCATTGTCTCTTATGGTGCATCTTCTGCATAAAAAATTATCAAAATTATGTTAGATATTTACTAAAAAGACAACCTGTCTAGATACACGCTCTCTTCAAGTTTATATCTTACAAGTGTATTTTTTAAACTTATCCAGGGCCTTGTGAATATGGTAAGTCATGTATACGTTATGATAAGGCTTCTCTTGTTCATTAATGAGGTGTCCAATTGTAGGTCGGTATTTTGTTTGGCATGTTTTCGATACAACCTACCATGTCTCTATCGAAGTGACCTAAGTAAGGTATATACTTAAAGCTACTATATTAGATTTGCTGTTATTTTTGGCATCACTTAAATCATCATTGTTCTCTTCGAAAGAACTAAAAACACCACGACTGTTCTAGTAATTCGATAACTCTCCTAGCCAATTTTAACCCCCTTTTCAGTTTCTCCCAGACCCCAACATATATTCCATTGTTCAAAAAAAAAAACATATATTCCATGAACGCAGGTTTATTGGAATTCCTTATGAGTACACCAACGTCGATAAAAATAATAATCACGACACCGATCTAAATACTTGTAAAAAGACGTGCAAAAACATGACCGCATTTTAGTGGAACAATATGCATTAGGTGTTCCCGCATCAACTTATTAGTACCTTATTTGGTGTATCTTACCATTGTATCTTCAAAATTTATACACGGCGTTGTGATTATGATAAGTCGTGCACAACTTATCACGAGGCATCTATTATTCATTAATCGGGGTCCTATTATAGGTCTTATTTTGTTTAGCATGTTGTTTTAGGTACATTTGACCTAGTTGCACCGAAAATGCCCTAGGGCATACAATAATTGATAGTAATAGAAAAGCTTCTTGTTTTTTATGGATTGAACTTGTTGTTGTTTCTGGCAACTTGTAACCGGAAATTTGTGTCTAAATACACCCTCTACTCGTTTGTATCTTGGCACCGTATCTTCAAAACTTACCCGGGGTCCTTGTGATTATGATAAGTCAAGCATAGATTATGATAAGGCATCTATTATTCATTAATCAGGGTCCAAATATATGTCTTATTACCTCATAAGGATGATCTTGGTGCATTGTCTCTTATGGTGCATCTTCTGCATAAAAACTATCAAAAATATGTTAGTTATTTACTAAAAAGACAATCTGTCTAGATACACGCTCTCTTCAAGTTCATATCTTACAAGTGTATTTTTAACTTATCCAGGGCCTTGTGATCATGGTAAGTCATGCATACATTATGATAAAGCTTCTCTTGTTCATTAACTAGGTGTCCAATTGTAGGTCGGTATTTTGTTTGGCATGCTTTTATACAATCGACCATGTCTCCATCGAAGTGCCGTAAGTAAGATATTTACTTAAAGCTACTGTACTAGATTTCCTGTTATTTTTGGCATCTCTTAAATCATCACCGTTGTCTTCGAAAGAAAGGAAAACACCGCCGCCGTTCTAATAATCCGATAACCCTGCAACCCAATTTTAACCCATTTCCGGTTTCTCCCATACCCCAGCATATATTCAATGGATGCATGTTTATTGGATTGTTTATGAGTCCACCCAATGCCGGTAACACCAGTAATCACGCCACCCAATCTAAAACACTTGTAAAAATATGTGCAAAAGCATGGCCGCATTTCAGTGGAACAATATGCGTTCGGAGCTCCCGCGTCGACTTATTAGTTCCTTATTTGGACATTCTTGGTGCATTGGACCTTATGGTGCATTAAATTTGTGTCTAGATACACCCTCAGACGAGTTTGCATCTTACTCTAATATCTTCACTCTCAAAACTTATCCAGGGCCTTGTGGTTATGATAAGTCATGCATAGCTTATCATGATTCATGAGGCATCTGATACTCATTAATTAGGGTCCTATTATAGGTCTTATTATGTTTGGCATGTTTTAGATACATCTGACAATAAAAAAGGCTTCTTGTTTTTTTTTGGATTGAACTTGTTGTTATTTCCGGCAACTCATAACCGCCAGCTTGGTTGTGATCCGGGGTATCCTCGAGCCCAATCTAACCCCTTTCTGGTTTCCTCCCGGACCCCATCATTATCCCCCTCTTTTTAGGGTAACAATTCTCACCGACGGCGACCGCCCCTCCCCTCCCCAACCCGCCCAACCCCTGGCCCCTCCCGTCCCCCTGCGAGATTTGGCCCTTGCCGTGCACGCCGGGGACCCGAGGAACGGCCGGCCGGCCGGCAAAGATTACGTTTTTTCCCGGGGTAAAACCCGCTGCCCGTTTCGGTCCGCTTTGCTTAACCCGCTCCTGCTCCCCCCCTTTTGTGCGCTAAGCTTCCCCTTCTCCCCCTCTCTATAAAACTCTCTCCTCCTGCTTCCCCCCCTCTCCCTGTGTAGAGAGAGAGAGAGAGAGGGAGCCGGAGCCACACACCAGCGCACAGCCACCGACTGCGTCCGTACGTCTCTTCCTCCTCCTGCTGTCGCCGCCATTGCTGCCGCCGCTTCCTCCTCCGCCGCTGCGCTCCGGGTAGGCATCCATGGGGCTCCCCTGCCTGTGCTGTTCTTGGCTTGCTGGGCCTTTTGGCCGGATGCGTTTTCTCTTAAGGTCGGGCGCTGCCTGATCTCTTCTTGGTTATTCCGTCGGGTTCGTCCCCCGGGGGCACTGGGTCGCCACCATTTGCCCGATTTGGTCGCTGGTTCTTGCTCTCTCTCCCCCGAGCAGATTTGCCCTTTTCTTTTCTTTCTCAGATGCTTTGAGCCATGGCGCTTCGGGTTGGTTGGGGCCGTCAGATTTGGTTTGCCGCTTTATTTCGCATTGCTCTCCGATATTCACTATATTTTTCTGCTCTTATTTTCTCCCTTCCGCCACTGTTCATCCCCACATGCTCGTTTGCTCATCTGCTTATCCCCTTTCCTGCGTAGCATTATTTGCCTAGGTGAACTCACCCTCTCGTGTTTTTGGTGCTCCGATTTCAGATGAGAAGCAGCGCAACCGGGGCAGCGACTGCGCGGTCGGCCTGAGGCCGGAGAGGCAGGCAGCCAGGCTGCAAGCTCAGCTCAGAGGAGGCTTCAAGCACACAGAGTGAAAGCGAGCCCCCATGGGCTCCCTGGAGGCGCGGTACCGGCCGGCCGGAGCAGCGTAAGATCTCCCTCCCCGGAACCCACACCCCGACTCGATCCAAAGGGAGAAAAAATACACCCTTTTCTGTACGCTCCGTACCTTTTTAGCTGGTGATACTCGAGGAGATGCCGCTTGCGTGCTAATCTGGCCTGCAGATGCGCTCCGCCATGTGCCGCCATGTGCTAATCGAGCCGTTTCTGTGGTGATTCCCACGATGTAATAAGCTCGTACCGCCATGGTACCCTGCACAAGATGCCGTTCTTTCCTCTCGGCTGCCGTTCGTCCGTCCGTCCGTCCGTCCATGGCGCCCTCCTCCCTTCCCCTTAACTTCCCTGATCTTGTAGGTGGTGCCGTTGGTGGTTGCAGCGCCTTTATGGCGTCCACCCATCCATCCATATGTGCTAGTACCACCAGTGCCACTTCCCGTTAGAGATGCAGCGAGAATGCGCCCTCTTTTCCGTTGCCAAGATGCCCGAACTGCCATGAATCTGTTGGTTCTTGCCCCCTTTTTTAACCTGATTTTGTTCTTATTACCGGCCAGGGATCTGCCCTGCATTTCTGGCGACGGTTTTGATCCCATATTTAGGAGATGCTAATAGTTTTGGTAACCCAGCTCCAGTTTTTCTGTTATCATGGTGGGGCCAGGTGTCGGTGCTCATGTGTTCCTCACTGCGGATTTGGCCCCAGAGACCGCTCATTGTCACCGAAACCTATTAAATCTCCCCTACTGGCGCATTGGTTCCATGTGCACTCCGCAGTGGGCACGTTGAGTAGGTCAGCTCCGGTACAGCTCCTTCATGCCGGTGGCCCGAGGGTGACAATTGGGGATCACTGCGTCTAGATAATGCCAGGTTTCCGGGGTTGTGTTTGACGCTTCGCTGCGCGGCGAACCGAGTGAATTCAGCAACCTTGGTCGCCTGTCATCAGTCTTTGTGATGTTAACAGCATTGACACCACTACAAAGTTTTCATCTCTACACCTGGGATTGCTCATCTCCGTGCGGCTTTTCTTCGCGTGTTTGCCGGTATTAAAATTGCTGATCGGAGCGTGCTGTCTATTTGAGACCCAAGAAACATGGGGGGTTAGGTTAGGTACCGGGAATCTCTGTGATTAGTGGTGCTCTCCTTTTCTAAAAGATGTGGCTGATAAAGCAGAGGCCCGGAGGAATAGATGAGTGCGCTGGTATTCATTTGCTTCATCTTTTTTAATTCTCGGTGCGGAGAAACGTGCATACTTTTGTTCCCCTTAGCCTTTTTTCTCCTCAATAGGCAAATCACTTTAGTGTGTGATCACTTCCCAATATGAGACGCTGCAGTTTCTCCTGTTAAAAGTGGTGCTAGCACTTTAGTTTTAGTGTTGCAAGGTATGTTAGCCGCCCGTGGAGGCTACTCCTCTGAACCTTCTGAGCATAAGCATATATAGCGCAACCTCCAAGAAAAACTAAACATTATCACCTAGGAAAACTCTACGTAAGCTATCTTTGTGGTGGTAAGCAAAGCAATGGGGGAGAGGAAAGGAAGGCACCAGGGTGTGGCTTGCTTGTAGGCTTATTTTGTTGTTATTTTGGTACAAGTGGTTGTTCTGATAGGGACCTTGGTAACCAAGTTGGATCCCTTCCTTCCTTGTACTTCAGATAAAAATAGTATTAATATAAGCTGCTTACTTTGGGAAATCATACTTATTTCTTCAGAAGTGCCTATTTCAGAGTTTGGGTCTTGGACTCACAAATAATGTTAATATAATCTCGTTATTTTGGGAAATCACAATTCTTCAGAAATTCTCCTATATATCCTTTATAAATCTTAGGCACAGTTGTTTTTTTCCTTTCATCTGCCTACCCAAAGCTCCCAGTGCCTATTGAGTGTCCAGCATCTACCAAGCTCCCAGTGCCTATCGAGTGTCCAGCATCTACCAAGTATGATATTGACAAAAGTAAAACAAAAATAAATCATCTTGTCAGTACCAAAATTGTTTATACCAACATAATACGACTGTTTATTGTAGAGATAGCTTCTGAGTTCCGACTTTCTCTTGGCCAGAATTAGTGCTTTGCTATTCCAGTACTGACTTGTTGTCTCTGACTATCTCCTCTGTTGCAGTGATGACACAGCTAAAAGAAGGACCCAGAAAAGTAAAAGTTTCAAAGAGGTTGAAAAGTTTGATGTATTTGTTCTAGAGAAAAGCTCTGGCTGCAAGTTCCGATCCTTGCAACTTTTGCTCTTCGCCATCATGTCCGCTGCATTTCTGACACTTCTATACACTCCATCTGTGTATGAGCATCAGTTGCAGTCCAATTCTCGGTGAGTATGAAGAGTACACGTGTCGTAGAGCATTACTTTCCACTAGGCTAAATTGGTATTTGTATATGATAAGCTGCCTATTGCCCTGGAGCTCACCGTGTTCATGTACTTTGCAGGTTTGTTAATGTTGGATGGATATGGGATAAGACTATCCCTGATCCGCGATATGTATCTTCTATGCCTGTTCAGTGGGATGATGTGTATAAAACTATCGAAAGTCTGAATGGTGGTGAGCAGAAGCTCAAGGTCGGACTCTTGAATTTTAACAGCACTGAGTTTGGGTCTTGGACACAATTGCTCCCAGAAAGTGAATTTTCGATCATAAGGTTGGAGCATGCTAATGAAAGCATTACCTGGCAGACACTGTACCCTGAATGGATTGATGAGGAGGAAGAAACAGAGATACCAACTTGTCCATCGCTTCCAGAGCCCAATTTCCCAAGAGGGACACACTTTGATGTTATTGCTGTGAAGCTTCCCTGTACCCGTGTTGGCGGGTGGTCCAGAGATGTTGCGCGGTTGCATCTGCAGTTGTCAGCAGCAAAATTGGCCGTGACGGCCCCAAGAGGCAGCCGTGGGGTACATGTGATGTTTGTGACGGAGTGCTTCCCTCTTCCGAATCTCTTCTCTTGCAAGAATCTTAAGAAACATGAAGGCAATGCTTGGTTGTACAAGCCTGACTCGAAGGCATTAAAGGAGAAGCTTAGACTTCCGATTGGATCTTGTGAGCTTGCTGTTCCACTCAAAGCAAAATGTAAGTTGATTGCTATCTCTGCTGTTTTCAATGGCTTTGCATAGAAATATGCTAATTATTCCTCATTATCTTTTGCCAATGTTTATCATCTTCTGATCCATATTAATTGTCGCTGATTTAGTACAAAGTTTGTACTAAATCAGCGACAGTAAATAAGGATCGGAGGGAGTATTCATCTTTAGTTTTGCTAATTTGAATACCCACAAATCACAATGCCTGGAAGAGCTATCATCTTTTGCGTCACTTATTTTGGGACGGAGGGAGTATGAGACTACAACAGTTGAAATATATAGCAATCTCTCTGCTTATAATAGACAAACACCACCACCTTTTGTTTGAATATTGTCATAGTTGACAATTTGCTTTTATGCTTTTTAGTGTTGATTGACCCTGTATTACTTGGAATTTTCTGATGAATGACACCAATCCTTCCTCTTACAGCAAGACTTTACTCAGTAGACCGTCGCAGAGAAGCATATGCTACCATACTGCATTCAGCAAGCGAGTATGTCTGTGGTGCAATCGCAGCAGCTCAAAGCATTCGTCAAGCAGGATCAACAAGGGACTTTGTTATTCTTGTCGATGACACCATAAGTGACCATCACCGGAAGGGCCTTGAATCTGCGGGTTGGAAGGTGAGAATAATCGAGAGGATCCGGAACCCAAAGGCCGAGCGTGATGCTTACAATGAGTGGAACTACAGCAAATTCCGGTTGTGGCAGCTGACGGATTATGACAAGATCATATTCATAGATGCTGATCTGCTCATCCTGAGGAACATCGATTTCCTGTTTACAATGCCAGAAATCAGTGCAACTGGCAACAATGCAACACTCTTCAACTCTGGTGTCATGGTTATCGAGCCTTCAAACTGCACATTCCAGCTGTTGATGGAGCACATCAACGAGATAACATCGTACAATGGTGGTGATCAGGGATACTTGAACGAGATATTCACATGGTGGCATCGGATTCCAAAGCACATGAATTTCCTGAAGCATTTCTGGGAGGGTGACGAAGAGGAGGTGAAGGCGAAGAAGACCCAGCTGTTTGGCGCCAACCCGCCGATCCTCTACGTCCTGCACTATCTAGGCCGCAAGCCGTGGCTATGCTTCCGAGACTACGACTGCAACTGGAATGTTCCGATACTGCGGGAGTTTGCCAGCGACATCGCGCACACGCGGTGGTGGAAGGTGCATGACAAGATGCCCAAGAAGCTCCAGAGCTACTGCCTCCTGAGATCGAGGCTGAAGGCGGGGCTGGAGTGGGAGCGGAGGCAGGCGGAGAAGGCCAACTTCACGGACGGGCACTGGAAGCGGAACATCACCGACAAGAGGCTCAAGATTTGCTTCGAGAAGTTCTGCTTCTGGGAGAGCATGCTGTGGCACTGGGGCGAGGCCCCCAACAACGCGACGAAGAAGGCCTCGACGCCGGCGCTGCCCGCCGCCGCGACCCTGTCGAGCTCATGAGATGTGTGGTGTAGATACCCTCCCCCCGAGAAATTTTAGTATACCAGATGATGATACAGCAGTCTCCTCCATACATACACAATAGCAACAGCTTGTAAAGGTATCCATGCTGCTCCTAGGCCTTTCCTTCCCAACAGCTATACATTTTGTTTGCTGCCAATGCCTCGAGCCCGCGCTCTCGCTGCTGCTGCTCCAACCGCGGCGCTCTGGCTGCCGCTGCTGCTGCTCCAACCGCGACGGCTAACGATTTTTTTGGTTTATGGATGGATAATAATTCGTCGCGTGTAGGTACATTTTCTTGGGCAAGACTTGTCTATGGCTGTGTTGGTGCAGTAGTTAGCCTTTGTAATGTAATGTATGTATGGTGGGTGTTGAACTGTTCGTTCCGGCGGCGTTGGTCCGGGGTGATGCAAGGTTCAGATTGCTGACCGGCGGGCGCCGCCGCTCCTTTTTGGCACGACGGATGATGGACATGATATGATGTTGTAATGGAATTTGGGTTGGTTCAACTGCTTCCTATGGGGGGTGGTTCCCTGGGTCGTCTGAGATTGTTTTGCTTGTGTTGACATGTTGTGCAACAAACCTCGGCCGGCTGCGCTCGGCTGTGGGGTTTGGTTGCAGATGACCAGATGTAGAAGAGGAGGACACACCGACACACATGGGGCGCATGGAGGGTTGGGTGAGCTGCATGCCGACGCCATGGGAAGGACATGGCCGTGTCATCATTGCGAGGGTCCATTATTTCGCCGTGCGCCGTTGGGTTCCTTCCTGATGTGGGCGATCTTTGTTGAGGTGGCTCAACGTGCTCGCTTTTCCGACAGCACCGTCCACCTAGAAAGCACGAGGAGGGCTAGGCTGTACAAGCACTGGTGCTGCTGGTAGTATGGCTTGCCCGAGATCGGGAGAGGTTGGAGCTGGAGGATTCCATGGCCGTACGTACTAGTAGTAGGTTTCTTTTAAATTGCTTCCAGATCTGGACACACTGTAGCTGAGCTCAAAAAATGATGCGAGTACTAGTACTGTGACGACGAACGGGGTTGGGCGGCAGGGGTGTGTACACCTGGTTTCCGAACAGGAGGTGAGGGCGGTGCGGCCATCTTCCCGGAAGGCTGCTGCCGGCCCTTTTGTCAGAGAGGGCATGCGATGCCACGGACCGGCTCGGCGCCCAAGCGCCTTGGCCGGCGAGAGCGCGGTGAGGCGTGGCCACGCACGCCTGGCACGCGTCCGTGCGCCGTGCATCTGTCAGCGAGGGTGCCGACTTTTGAGGTTTGACCGGGTCCGGGGAAAGAAACAAGGGAGGAGGAGCGAGAGGACGCGCCGGGCCGGGCCTCCGTCTCCGTGGTCGGGGTCGCAACCTGCCCTTCTGCCGCATCACGGCGCCGAGTGCAAGAATTTAGGGGGGGAGTGTCCATAGATTCTTTTTTTAAATGTATATAACCCTTTAGAAATGCTTACGTGTTTCAGAACATGTTTGTGATTTTTTAAATGTTTAAACAGCACGCAATATGTTATCATAGACTAAAAAACATGTCTGTGTTATTCCGAAAATTGATTCAACGTGTACTTGCAAATTTTTTGCACGTGTTCAAGAAAAATGTTAGGCATGTATTTAAAAATTGCTACATATGCGCAAAAAAATTGTTCTAGATGTATAAAAAAGTGTGTAATATTTAGAAGAAGTAGACATCAGAAGATCTGTATAAATAAAATGATAATCATGTATGCAGTGGCGGAGCCGGGGGGACGAGCAGGGGCCAGC
>LR738711.1:896684134-896702649 GCA_902687465.1 Secale cereale | reverse complement strand
GGGGGGTTCACAGCATCGAGAATGGATCATCTCTCAGAGGGTTGAACGGTGATATTTTACCGGTCACGACAACAAGGTATGTCAGGGGGCAGTCTGTCAGTTATGTCGGTAACATCGTCGGTACCAAGGGCGAGGGACGAAGAGAACTATTTTCCTGCTCGTTAAACGAGGCGGACCAATAGGCAAAGTTCTCGTCCATCGGTGGTTACCGGAATGTCATCAACAATAGTAACAGGGTCTCACTGACAGAGTTGTAGACCGAGATGTTTTCATAAGCAGGGAATTATTCCTGCTCATGTCTTAATGATCTCAAGAAAGGTTATACAAACAAATGGAAAGGAAAATGTGATTAATTGATTAATCACGCCAATGGAAAGAAATATGTGTTTACACACAAGTTTTAGGGGTATATCATTTCGCAAGAAAGAGCGGAGCATGATATACATGATAGGGCAGCAAGTTCAAAAACATTTGGATAAAGGGACGAGAGAAGAATTTTGATATTACCCATACGATGTTGTGTGGATAATGGATCAAGAAACATTTTGTCGAGAGATTTCACGAGGATGCCATCGAACAGCGACGGCATCGATAAAAGGAGTGATGAAGCGAGAGGGTTAGTGGAGCCACGGATACGGCACAAGCTCGAAATCAAGCTTGTTGTTCGAGGTGAAATGATAACATGAAGAAGATCGACGTAAGCTTAACTCATCGTCGGAAGTTTGGCTACGGGCATAGGGGCCAGTTAACACGGTTAAAATTAGCACGAATATGATATAGCCGATCAGACAAAGAATGATATGATGGAGTATCATTCCAATAAGAGTCCACTAGAGGTAGTGCAATGGCGCAATATCCTCGAGATAACATGGGCAATACTTGAAGGAAGATCAGGATAGAGGTTGGATAGGTGAGTTGATCTGTAGAAGACAAGTATTTTAACTTGTCCGGGAAATGGGATCAAGGGGAAAATATGGTCAGAACCACGATTGCAAAGGATCAATTCACAGGTACAAGATGAACTTGTACCAAGGATGTAAAATTATTTTTCGAGCAGCTTCCATGATAAGTTCTACATCGGGTCCATGGGCATGAACACAAGGTTCAAGGTCGACTCCCACTTATCCAATGCTTAACCTTTCATTCACTTCTCGTCTTCGAAGAAATTGTAGAGTCGAAAATTTATTCGACGGAATGCGAGTAGATATAACCCGCATAGCTTTTGATTCACACAGACTAGAGAAGGCATATGTTCAACCCATCGGGACAACTTAAGAATATATACCACCATCTTGCAGGAGTATTGAACTCAAATTCAGAAGCAGAGCATGGTGGTGAAGAGCGAGGATTACAATTTACCCCAGGTGTCACGAATCTGGGGAAAAACACACAAGGTTATTGATAAATGGAAGATGGTGTCGGATAAAATCCAACAAAAGATCAAACGGTCGATAAAGGATCTGATGTGAGTATCGGTACTCCACCAGAAGAAAAAAAGTATGCAAATGCTTCGGTTTATGGAAACGTCTGAATAATCCAAAGCTTACATGCGAAGCGTTTATGGTTCCAAAATCGGGGAATCAAAGGCAGAGGCTCTGATCAAAAGATGAGTAGATTAAATAGAATTAGTTGGCCAACCACTCAAAGAGTGATTTACCGAGAACCAGCTCATGTTCGGAATAAGGTCTGAGCCGAAAAGATAATTTAGAAGGATCAACTGATGATTGCGTGTATTCACACTCATGCTGAATAAAGAAGACCAATAAGACGGTGTCAAAGGACAGCAATGAATATTACCAGACATATGGAATTATCCATAATCCAGGCCGGCAAGGGTAACCAACAGCAGTAGGCTGCAGAGGTCCTTCGGGAGATCGATTAACAATAGGAAGTATGTTGCGAGACACTTGATCAACTAGGGATGAACGAATCCCCGGTAAGTATGAGGATTTATTCATAGGTGTGATCAAGCGGAACAGGACTGCAAGGCAATAGGTTCCGAGAATTCTCGAAATGTCGGATAGAACCCGAGGGTACTGAGACGAATATAGGAACGACAGGTGTAGGTAGTTATCCTTTGTGGTTTAACGGTGGTCAGGGACTGCAAAGCAGTGGCATAACGGTCTCGGAAAATTTTTCGAGTAGTATCTTCGGAGTCTTCTGATGATGACACGCCACCTTCTGGAACGAGGGGGCTCTCCGGGAGGAATCGTCCACGAGAACCTAAAGTCGGTGTTAGTAAAATCATTTAACCCGAATAGAGGAGAGATTCAGAGTCCCAGAGTAAAGACGAGGAATAAAAGAAGCTACACCACCCAAGTGGCGACGTGGGGCCATAAGCCACACAGCCAAGTTAGTAAAACATTTTTGGACCTCTAGACTCGACTTCGGCCAAGGAGTGGGAAAGGGGGTTCCTACAGGCAGTCGGCTCTGATACCAACCTGTGACGACCCCGGCCCGAACGTGCACTAATCATACACGCAATTGCACACGATCAAGCCTAAGGACTCACGTGAAGGAATCACAGCACAACTCTAAAATATAAATAAATACATACAAGTCATATATTACAAGCCAGGGCCTCGAGGGCTCGAATACATAACATGATGTCATACACATAGTCAGCGGAAGCGTTAGGTATCTGGGTACAGATACAACACAGCAGAAGATAGGCCTTTTACAAAGGCGGGGCAAAATAAAAACTACGATCGAAAAGGCGCAGGCCTCCTGCCTGGGACCTCCGATCCTACTCCTGGTCGACGTCCGCCGGCTTCTCGTAGAAGTACTCGCCGGCCGGGTAGTAGTAGTAGCCAGCCTCGGGCTGGTAGTAGTAGTCGTCAACAGGGGCTGCGGGCACCATGGTTCCGTCGTCTGATTTATCATGCGGGTAGGACAAAAGAGGAAGCAAAGCAACCGTGAGTACTCATCCAAAGTACTCAGCAAGACTTACATCAGACCTATACTAGCAATGCATTATTTTCAAAGGAGGCTTTATGTGGGTGGACTAGACTGCAGAAAGCCAGAGTAGAGAGGGGAAAAGCCTAGTCCTGACGAAGACTAGCATCTTCAGGGTCTTGCAGCAATTAGAGGGGAAACAGAATAGTTTATCATAATAATGTATAGTGTTTGCAGCAACATCATCTTCATATCACATATCTCAAGTCACCAGTTCTAGTTGTACCGAAGTGGATACAACTCCGAGTGTCCGTTACCGTAGGACAGGCTATCGATAGATTGTTTCTTCCCTGCAGGGGTGCACCAAGTTACCCACCACGCTCGCTTAACTCCGGCCGGACACACCATCAGGTCGTGCCCGCCCTCGGCTAAACAATACGCCGCAACCCGACCGGATACCGCCAGAGAGGATCGAGCACGCCGGACTAAACCTATGCCCCCGGGGGTCGGGGCCATCGCCCCGGACGCTCCGCACGTTGCGAAGCCATTCGGTAGCAGACCTAGCAACCCCTTATACAAGCGCAGTTGCATCCTAAGTCCAATCCGAACAGCCCGCTCAATCGCTGACGTCGTGACGACTCCGGCTGATGTATACGACGCAGAGCACCCACTCACACCCACGTGGTGGTTAGTGCTATCGGCCCGGAGGCCTCTCGGATCAAATATCCAAATCGCTTAGTGTGTTGGGAGCGCGCGGTAACGAGCAGAGCCTACGATACTGTTGGCCCCGTCGTCCCGTCTCGAGGACTTGTGACAAGGACTGGAAAAAGACCGGCCACGCCTCGTAGTTATCTCGCGGGTACCCTCACTGGTCACCCGACTCCACAGCTCACGCCTCAAAGGCACTCGCGGGTACCCCTCTGGGTCAACCCGCCTCCATCCAACATGTGTAGTAGTCACTTCAAAGTGTCATCAGACGCACGATACCTCTGGCCGCACGCCTTTGTTCCTGGCGACGTCCGGCCTCGGGGATCGATACGTCTTTAAACACGGTGTGGTAATCCAGGGCATCCGTGTGGTTTTATGCCGATGAGGAATCCGAGGAATCACCCTCGTTGGACTCCTATACGACAAGTCCCGATAAGGTGTTACCGGAGGAATCACCCTCGGCGGTAATCACCATAA
Source organism: Secale cereale (assembly GCA_902687465.1). Classification (NCBI taxonomy): domain Eukaryota; kingdom Viridiplantae; phylum Streptophyta; class Magnoliopsida; order Poales; family Poaceae; genus Secale; species Secale cereale. The sequence continues at coordinate 896,698,569 of LR738711.1, read as the reverse complement.
CGGATGCACGACAGAAGCTAAGTCGGAAGTGGGAAGAGGAATCACCCTCGGTAACCCACAACGAGTTAGCTAAACAGGGACAACATCAGAAGTGAGTTCGGAGGTATCACCCTCGTCACCCGATGTTAACTCTGCGGAGTCGAGCATATTAGGAGGGGGTGTGCGGTGATGTGAAGAAGGCCAGGGGAAGGGGCTCGATCAGTTGATCGAGACAAGGGTACTATGCGAGGCAACTACGAGAGTGCGGGTCCAAAGCAGTGTTACCCAACCTATACTAAGCAGTTCATGAATAATGACAGGTATCAACAATTTAGCAAAAACAGGCTATGCAACAGTAATAGGAGCAGTAGCAGTAGCAGCAATTCTAATGCAAGAATTAAGAGAGAATAGACATAGGCGATATCGGAAATGCTCAAGGGGGGGGTTGCTTGCCTGGTTGCTCGGCAAAAGACAAAGGGATCCTCGATGGTGAAGTAGTCGATCACCGGGGCATCGTCGACGGTCTCGGGGTCTACCGGGAAGAAAGGGGGAGAAGAAACAATATAAATACACGGTAACGCAAGCAATCACAAAGCATGACGAACTAGCGCAGTGCTACCGGTAACGAAGAAGGGGGAAACCCATCCGGGAAGTATTCCCGGTTCCGGACCTGTACCGGACAGATGACCGGAGAGGGGAAGGTTACAGGGTTGCGGTGTTAGAGGCACGTGACAGCTAGGGTGCAGTGCAGGGTTGCCTAAAGACATGTCTAAGTCATTTAGCTATTTTAGGAATTTGTTCGGATTTATTTTATTAAAGTTGAGCACTATTCATTTATCGAAAATAGGCCGAAAGTTCCATGTTCATCTAGCTAGGGGCATCTGACGGGAATACGGAGGGCGTATCTAGATTCGTATCGAAATTCTGAGCAATTTTCATATATAAATTATTTTCATCGGAGTTACGGATTAAAAGATATGATTTTTCTAAAGGTTAAATGATTTTCTGGAATTACTGAAATTGATTTAATTCGAAAACGCACAGTGCAGAAAAGGCTAGGTGCACCCGGTGCAGTGCACCAGAGATGCCACAGAGAGGCTGACAGTGGGCCCCAGTTGACTGCCCAGTCAGCAGTCAACTGGAGGCTTGACTGGTCAAAGGGGGCCCTCTGGACCCACATGTCATTGACTGGGTCCAGCCCAGTCAGCATTTGACTGGTCAACTGGGTCCAGTGGGACCCAGTCGACAGTGGTTGTTAGACTAATTTTGTGTTAGTACAAATAACTAAGTCATTTAGCTCTGTGGGCCCTTTAGGTCAGTGACAGAGCCAACGGCAGTTAATTAGTAGTTAACGTAGAAGCTACAGTATAAGGGCCCATATGTCAGTGGGGTTAGGCTGTGGGTTAGTCCTAACGACCCTGACGGGTGGGGCCCGCCTGGGTTTAAACGGCAACGCGCGCGTTGCGCGCCGGCGGCGAGCTACAGAGGCGGCGGCGGCTAACGGAGCTCGCCGCTCAGGCGACCATTTGGTCGGCCGAGAGTGGCTACGGGGAGAGAGCGACGACGCGCGTCGAGGAGAGGTGACGGTGGGTGCGGGGGTTGTCGTAGTTCGCCGGAACCGAGCTCGCGGCGCTCGCCGGAGTTCGGACAACAACGGCGACGGTGCTACGGTGCACGGGAAAGGTAAGAGGGGGTTGTGGCGGACCGTGAGCTCACCGCGAGGTCGAGGAGAGGCTCGGAGAGGCCGGGGAGGTGCCGGAGTGGCGACAATCGACGGCGAGGCGTGGCGGCCGTGGCGGTGGGGAACGGCTCGATGGCGGCGTCGTGGAGCTCCTCGGCTTGCGTGCGTCGGCGTGAAGGTAGAAGACGTCGAGGCGGAGCTATGGGGCAGCTTGGCGATGCAGGAGGAGCTCGGAGGCCGCGGTGGTGGCGAGCGGCGGCGACGGGCGCGTCCGGTCGAATGGGGCAGAGGGGAAGAGGGGAACTGGGGAGGCTAGGTTTGCGTGGGAGAGAGAGAGAGGGGGGGCCGGAGGGAGTCCTTATCCACCGAGGGAGGCTCGCAGATGGGCGACGCGTGCGGCGCCGGCGATTGGGGCGGCTCCGGTGACGACAGCGAGCGGGAGTGGTTGGAAGGTAGGTGGCGGTCGCGCGTGGGCTGGGCCGGCTGGAGCTAACGGGCTTAAGTGTACAGTGCCACTTCATCCCTGTTCTATTTTCTTTTCTCTATTTTTCTATTTTGTTTTTGTCTTACAAAATGTTTAGCCCCACTCCGAGTTTTATAAAATATGTGATCTAGCCACATAAATACAATGCCATTTCTAGCTCTGTCATAAAAAGGTTGGATTCCATATATTTTCATTTGAATTTTAATTAAATGAAAATAGATTAAATATTTCTGTTTTGGTTCTGTTTTAGGACGTCAGAGTCATCTAACTTATTCAATTAATCTTGATGACATTTTATAATTGCTTCTGGATTATTTACAATATTATGAACATTTTAGTTTCCAAATTAGGACAACATTTATTTTCACTTTAAATTTGAATTGAAATTTGAATGGGAATTTGAAAAGAGACATGATGCAAATAGTGATTAAGCACTGTTGAACATGATGACTTGGCATCATCAGAGGGTGATCACTGTGGTGTGAGGCTGGGGATGTTACAAATCTCCTCCACTACAAGAAATCTCGTCCCGAGATTTAAGTGGGGAAGAAAAGGAGTAACTTCGGAGGAACTGACCCTTACAAGGTCGAACATCTGACAGATAACTCAGGGGATGCGGCAGAAAGAATCTCTCGGGTTGAAACTTAGGAAAACATCGAGAGCAAAGTAAGAGGTTACTATAAGAGATTGCAAACGGACAGACAACCGTTCGATGCTTGGAGTAAAGTGTGAAAGGGGGGTTCACAGCATCGAGAATGGATCATCTCTCAGAGGGTTGAACGGTGATATTTTACCGGTCACGACAACAAGGTATGTCAGGGGGCAGTCTGTCAGTTATGTCGGTAACATCGTCGGTACCAAGGGCGAGGGACGAAGAGAACTATTTTCCTGCTCGTTAAACGAGGCGGACCAATAGGCAAAGTTCTCGTCCATCGGTGGTTACCGGAATGTCATCAACAATAGTAACAGGGTCTCACTGACAGAGTTGTAGACCGAGATGTTTTCATAAGCAGGGAATTATTCCTGCTCATGTCTTAATGATCTCAAGAAAGGTTATACAAACAAATGGAAAGGAAAATGTGATTAATTGATTAATCACGCCAATGGAAAGAAATATGTGTTTACACACAAGTTTTAGGGGTATATCATTTCGCAAGAAAGAGCGGAGCATGATATACATGATAGGGCAGCAAGTTCAAAAACATTTGGATAAAGGGACGAGAGAAGAATTTTGATATTACCCATACGATGTTGTGTGGATAATGGATCAAGAAACATTTTGTCGAGAGATTTCACGAGGATGCCATCGAACAGCGACGGCATCGATAAAAGGAGTGATGAAGCGAGAGGGTTAGTGGAGCCACGGATACGGCACAAGCTCGAAATCAAGCTTGTTGTTCGAGGTGAAATGATAACATGAAGAAGATCGACGTAAGCTTAACTCATCGTCGGAAGTTTGGCTACGGGCATAGGGGCCAGTTAACACGGTTAAAATTAGCACGAATATGATATAGCCGATCAGACAAAGAATGATATGATGGAGTATCATTCCAATAAGAGTCCACTAGAGGTAGTGCAATGGCGCAATATCCTCGAGATAACATGGGCAATACTTGAAGGAAGATCAGGATAGAGGTTGGATAGGTGAGTTGATCTGTAGAAGACAAGTATTTTAACTTGTCCGGGAAATGGGATCAAGGGGAAAATATGGTCAGAACCACGATTGCAAAGGATCAATTCACAGGTACAAGATGAACTTGTACCAAGGATGTAAAATTATTTTTCGAGCAGCTTCCATGATAAGTTCTACATCGGGTCCATGGGCATGAACACAAGGTTCAAGGTCGACTCCCACTTATCCAATGCTTAACCTTTCATTCACTTCTCGTCTTCGAAGAAATTGTAGAGTCGAAAATTTATTCGACGGAATGCGAGTAGATATAACCCGCATAGCTTTTGATTCACACAGACTAGAGAAGGCATATGTTCAACCCATCGGGACAACTTAAGAATATATACCACCATCTTGCAGGAGTATTGAACTCAAATTCAGAAGCAGAGCATGGTGGTGAAGAGCGAGGATTACAATTTACCCCAGGTGTCACGAATCTGGGGAAAAACACACAAGGTTATTGATAAATGGAGCATGGTGGTGAAGTAAGCAGAAGTGTTTTCCCTTAGCAAAGATGCCAAGGATCGAATCCCCAGAGACTCCTAGGTTCAACAGGTAGGTGTCAACTGCTAACGGCGCAATTAGCAATCAACGTGGACCTGCACACAGATACAAATAACTTTGCTCCCAACGAGTACAGAGAGGTTGTCAATCTCTCCGGCCTTGTAGTTCACAAAGGGTTAAAAGCAATATGATAGTAGTGATAGATAGTGTTTTGCAATAGTAAATAAAATAGCGGAAAGTAAATAGTGTATGTGATCAATGATGGTAATATGGACCGGAGTCACATGATGTTCACTAGTGATGTCTCTCTCCCAAAAGACGATAAAACGGCTATGTGAGGTAACAAATTACAGCTGGGCAATTGACAGGACCACGAACGCAAACCAATGCTGACTACATTACAAGAAAGGTTGAGGTTCAAAGCATGGGCGGTACGCCAAAGTAAGTAGACCGAAATCCATCTGCATCTACTACTAATCATCCACCTTGAGATATCTATCCAGAACATCTCGCTGGTATTAAGTTGCGAGTCCCACCCATAGTGTAAACTCAATGCAACAGACAACTGCATTAAAAGAACTTTGCGTAAAGTAAACAATCCTTGCACCCGCGGGCACAAGCACCGTTGTTTTCCCCCTTGTGGCAACAGCACATCCCCTAGACTCATGTTTCTGTCACTCAAGCTAGTCATCGAGGGGCATGAACTCACAATCGAGCATAACGTTCCCTCTTGGAGTCACTACTTACTACTTGGCCAAAGCAATAAATAACAACGGAGAACATGCAAGAATTACTTATGAACTAAAATATAAAAGAGGTGAATCAAATATATTACTCAAGATCAATCTGAACATAATCTCATAATCCATCGGATCCCAGCAAACTCAACATAGCAACAGCATAAGGATTACATAGGTGCCTCGATCATGTAGGGCAGCTCACGAGGACTAATTAGTGAAGCACAAGAACGGGAGGAGAACATCACATAGCTACTGGTCATGGACTCATGGTCCAAGGGAGACTACTCACGAGTCATCCGGGAGGCGTCCATGGTGGTGGAGAAGCTCCCGGTGGTGATCCTCCCCTCCGGCAGGGTGCCGGGAAGAGTTCTCCTGGTGCTCCCGATCTTGGAAGCGGCGGCGGCGGCGGAACAGAGATGGAATCGCGAAAAGAAGTCCTGTTTCAAGGGTTACGGGGGACCCTTTAAATATCTGCCAAAGTAGGGCACCGGGGGGCTCTCGGGGGGCCGAGGCGCCCCCCCGGCGCGGCCCGGGGGGGGAGGGGGGGGCGCCCACCGGGCGCCTGGAGCCCCAGTGGCCCCCCCAGGCTCCCCTTCGGAAGCAGTGTCGTTCCCGGAACGCTGATTTTTTATTTTTTTTTTCTGTATTTTTCTGGGCAGTTCTCGAAACGTGAAAACCTGAAATACAAAAACAGCCGAAAACAGAAACTGGCACTGGGGTGCACTGGATTAGTAAGTTAGTCCAAATATGATCAAAAGTGTATGGAAGTGTATGAATATCATAGAAATATCACCCAAAAGTGGCATGGAGCAAGCAGAAATTATAGATACGTTTTGGACGTATCAACATCCCCAAGCTTAATTCCTGCTCGTCCTCGAGTAGGTAAATGATAACAAGAATAATTTCTGTGGTGACATGCTATTAACCATATAAGACTTTCTCATAGTCATATGACAAAAGCTTACTGAGACAATGATTCTAAAGTAACTAAGTTGTCTCAAGAGAAAATCACAAATGACTGAAAGTTTTACAATATGAAACTGAAACATCAAAAAGATTTGCAATGAACATGATGTGCAAATATGATCAAGTGATATCTAGCTTGCCCCTTTTAGTGATGCAAAACATAAATGCAAGGGCACCCTCAAGGTTTAAGTGATGACTAGATACAATCATTTCAGAATAAACGATATCACAATCATGCAAAAGACAATGCTACTTTGGGACAATGCACATTACACTCAGAATGACAATCATGCTCTCAGTAGTTGATGCTTGAAGTGCTAGAGCTTTTTATTATGAAACATGGAAGCAATTGTGTCAACGGTAGTAGTACTTCATATGTGTCATGTATAAAACATCTTATAAGTTGCAAGCCTCATGCATCGAATACCAATAGTGCCCGCTCCTTGTCCTAATTAGCTCGGATCCCCATGGGTTATCATTGCATTGCATATGTTTTTACTAAGTGTCACAAAGGGGTACCTCTATGCCACCTGTACAAAGGTCCAAGGAGATAGATCGCATTCGATTTCTCGTTTTTGATAAATCTCAACTTGAGGACATCCATACCGGGACAACATAGAAAATAGATGATGGACTCCTCTTTAATGCATAAGCATATTCTCATGAGAGATTGAGGATTAAGGTCCAAGCTAAAACTTCCACCATGATGCATGGCTTTGGTTGGCGGCCCAATGTTCTTCTCTAACAATATGCATATTAATTCAACCCACGGTAAATCACCCTTACTTCAGACAAGACGAACATGCATAGCAACTCACATGATATTCAACAAAAGTGTGACAGTTGATGGCGTCCCCAGAAACATGGTTACCGCTCAGCAAGCAACTCATAAGAAATAAGATACATAAGCAACATATTCTTTACCACAATAGTTTTAAGGCTACTTTCCCATGAGCTATGTATTGCATGGTTAATTTGCTTAGTGCAGGTGGAGGTTAGCAAAAGACTGGGAGCGACCAACTAAGAGAGCAATGACGGTCATAATCATGCAGAGCGACAAAGCAATATTGAATCAGGCATGGTAGTTATATCGCTACTTAGAAACAAAAGATCATCAAGGCTTGACAGACTTTCTTTACAGTCTTGAATATGCGTGAGCATACGCCAAGTCAATCAAAATAAATTATCGAAGGAAGATATTACTAAACCATACCACATCATAGGCAAACAAACCAAGTTGGTACTCCAATGACACATTGGGAACCCCCCAGCTACTTGAGATTAACCATAAGAAAACCTGAGCTACTAAGCACCATCATGAAAGTAGCATATTTATCATAGACACATTAACCCATGTAACGGAAGCAAACTCTCTTAATAAGGTGAGCATGGTAATTAAAGAGAGTTCAAGCAACCAACTAAATAAAAGCTCTTTGAAAAGATAAGCATGAATACTAAGAGCAAAGCACGATAGTAGCTATTAAAAAGACAAAGAACACACACAGCATAGATAGACATGAAAATTCTATGTAATGTTCTAGGTAGAGGTGGAGCGTGTTTCTCTCCCACATAAAGGAATGCTGGGTTCCGACACGTTATGAAAAACTAAAAAGAAAACTAAAAGCAAGACGCTCCAAGCATAGCACATAACACATGAAGTGATAAAAATATAGCGGAACGAAAGACGAACTGATAATGTTGATGGAGAAGGGGATGCACGGGGGGCATCCCCAAGCTTAGACGCTTGAGTCTCCTTGAATATTTCTTGGGGGTGCACGGGGGCATCCCCAAGCTTGAGCGCTTGACACTCCTGAATCTTTTTATCATCTTCCCTCGCACACTTGAAAACTCCCTTCATACATAACTCATTCATAATCTGATTAGCGAGGTTAGTATCCTTAATAAAATAATTATACCTTGCTGGAAATAAGGATATTATTGAAGTTCTACTGTTTCTCAAGATTCCCAAAAGGTTTTTGCAAAGAAAAAGCAAGTTCTTAATTTGCAAAGTGAAGGTAAGGCAAAACAGGACAGAATCTGTGAAAAACAGAACATCAGGCAGTAATTGACCCGTTCGGGATACTTCTGCAACTCAAATCAAAAAACTCAGAACTGACGCACGAAAGACAATTATATAGAGAACGCTGTCGAAACAATTCAGACCAAAAAGATGATCTGGTGATTTTATACGAATTTTTCTATCCAAGGACAGAATCTGTTTCCTGGACAGCACCTCACAACTTTTGAACTTTCTAGCAATCAGAGGCTATACTTGGCACAAATATGAAATGCAAAGATACAATGATGATGCTACAGCAGTAAACAACATCAAGACACAACAAAAGCAAAAATTTTATTCATGTGGGCTGCCTCCCAAAAGCGCTTTATTTTATGCCTTTAAGCTAGGCATAATGCATAGATCAAGTTTTATCAAGAGTAAAAGAATAACTAGCCCGTACAACGGACTCAAAAGGTAACTTGACCTTCTTACGAGGGAAGTGTTCCATCCCTTTCTTGAGAGGAAACTGAAATTTTATATTACCCTCTTTCATGTCAATGACAGCACCAACGGTGCGCAAAAAGGGACGTCCCAAAATAATTGGACATGAAGGATCACATTCAATATCCATAATAGTGAAATCAACGGGCACATAATTATCATTGACAACAATAAGAACATCGTCGATCCTCCCCAAAGGTTTCTTTATGGAAGAATCAACGAGACGAACACAAAAAGAACAAGAATCATAAGGTTTCAATTTAAGCATATCATATATCCTTTTGGGCATAACAGAGGTACTAGCACCAACATCACATAATGCATAACAAGAGAAGTCATTCAAATAAATTTTTATCATAGGATCCCAACCATCTTCTAGCTTTCTAGGTATGGAGGCTTCTACTCTAAGTTTCTCCTCCCTAGCTTTGATGAGAGCATTAGTGATATGCTCTGTGAAGGCAAGGTTAAGCGTGCTAGTGCGGGGATCTCTAGACATCTTGTGAAGGAAATCAATAACTTCGGTAAGAGTGCAATTATCAAAATCAAGGTCACGAGCATCAAGTAAAGTAGTACTGGTATCCTTAAGGTTCACCTGTTTGGTAGTTTCTATAGCATCACCATTAATAGGTCCATTGGGACCAGGAGTACATTGGGTGCTAAGAGTGTGAACATTCTCAATAACTTGGATAGTAGCAACAGTGTGGTGGGTAGGAAGGCTCTTAATTCTTTCCTCTTCCTCCCTTTCTCTAGCCCATCTCTCTTTAAGCTTAGCCATCATCCTAATATTTTCATTGATTTGCACTTGAGTAGCATTAATAGGGATGACTTCCTTCTCCTTAAGAGAAGAAGTTTCAATTTTTAGCAATTTTAACTCATTGGCTAAGTGGTCTACCTTAAAAGAAAGATCATCTAGTTTATGTAGTCTCTCTTCTACATTCTTATTAAAGGCTTTTTGGGTAGTGATGAAATCTCTAAGCATGCTCTCTAGTTCAGTGTTGGAGTTCTTGGTACTAGGATAAGCATTGTTGTTCCCATAAGAGTTAGAGGGGAACGGTCTAGAATTGTTACCAAAGTTACTCCTATAAGCATTGTTGTTGAAATTGTTTCTAGAGATAAAGTTAACATCTACTTGTTCTTGAGCAATCAAAGAATTTAAAGGAACATCACGAGGATCAACAGTTGATTGCTTCGAAAGTAGAGACATGATCAAGTCAACTTTTTCATTGAGGGAGGAAATCTCCTCGACAGAGTTTACCTTCCTACCTGTTGGAGCGCGTTCGGTGTGCCATTGGGAATAGTTGGTCATCATCTCATCGAGAAGCTTTGTGGCAGCACCAAGTGTAGTTGACATAAAAGTTCCTCCCGCGGCCGAATCTAACAAGTTCCGCGAGGTAAAGTTCAAGCCTGCATAAAAAGTTTGGATAACCATCCAAGTAATCAAACCGTGAGTAGGGCAGTTCTTGATAAGAGACTTCATACGTTCCCAAGCTTGGGCAACATGTTCATTATCCAATTGTTTAAAATTCATGATGTTACTTCTAAGTTGGATAATTTTAGCAGGTGGATAGTATTTTCCAATAAAAGCATCTTTGCACTTGTCCCATGAATCTATGCTATTTCTAGGCAAAGACTGAAACCAAATTTTTGCTCCTCCTCTCAAAGAGAAAGGAAAAAGCTTAAGCTTAACAATATTATCATCTATTTCTTGGTACTTTTGCATATCACAAAGTTCTACAAAGTTGTTCAAGTGTAAAGCAGCATCATCTCCAGCACCGGAGAATTGTTCTTTCATGACTAAGTTCAGTAAAGCAGGTTTAATTTCATATGAAGGTGCTGAAGTGGCAGGTGTAGTGATAGGTGTGCTGATAAAGTCATCGTTGTTGTGACTAGTGAAGTCACACAACTTGGTGTTCTCGGTGGAACCCATAGTAGCAAGCAAGCAAGATAACTATTTTTGTGTGATTTTCGATAAAAGGAACTAAAGCAATAATGAAAGGTAAACTAGCAAGACTAATAAGCAAAGGTAAAAGATAGCATGCAACTCCCCTATCCTGAAGAGTGGAGTCCCCGGCAACGGCGCCAGAAAATACTCCTTGATGGGCCTCGAACCCCTCGTTGGATTACCCCAAGTGGAAGGTGTAAGATGCAGTAAGCAGAAGTGTTTTCCCTTAGCAAAGATGCCAAGGATCGAATCCCCAGAGACTCCTAGGTTCAACAGGTAGGTGTCAACTGCTAACGGCGCAATTAGCAATCAACGTGGACCTGCACACAGATACAAATAACTTTGCTCCCAACGAGTACAGAGAGGTTGTCAATCTCTCCGGCCTTGTAGTTCACAAAGGGTTAAAAGCAATATGATAGTAGTGATAGATAGTGTTTTGCAATAGTAAATAAAAGAGCGGAAAGTAAATAGTGTATGTGATCAATGATGGTAATATGGACCGGAGTCACATGATGTTCACTAGTGATGTCTCTCTCCCAAAAGACGATAAAACGGCTATGTGAGGTAACAAATTACAGCTGGGCAATTGACAGGACCACGAACGCAAACCAATGCTGACTACATTACAAGAAAGGTTGAGGTTCAAAGCATGGGCGGTACGCCAAAGTAAGTAGACCGAAATCCATCTGCATCTACTACTAATCATCCACCTTGAGATATCTATCCAGAACATCTCGCTGGTATTAAGTTGCGAGTCCCACCCATAGTGTAAACTCGATGCAACAGACAACTGCATTAAAAGAACTTTGCGTAAAGTAAACAATCCTTGCACCCGCGGGCACAAGCACCGTTGTTTTCCCCCTTGTGGCAACAGCACATCCCCTAGACTCATGTTTCTGTCACTCAAGCTAGTCATCGAGGGGCATGAACCCACAATCGAGCATAACGTTCCCTCTTGGAGTCACTACCTACTACTTGGCCAAAGCAATAAATAACAACGGAGAACATGCAAGAATTACTTATGAACTAAAATATAAAAGAAGTGAATCAAATATATTACTCAAGATCAATCTGAACATAATCTCATAATCCATCGGATCCCAGCAAACTCAACATAGCAACAGCATAAGGATTACATAGGTGCCTCGATCATGTAGGGCAGCTCACGAGGACTAATTAGTGAAGCACAAGAACGGGAGGAGAACATCACATAGCTACTGGTCATGGACTCATGGTTCAAGGGAGACTACTCACGAGTCATCCGGGAGGCGTCCATGGTGGTGGAGAAGCTCCCGGTGGTGATCCTCCCCTCCGGCAGGGTGCCGGGAAGAGTTCTCCTGGTGCTCCCGATCTTGGAAGCGGCGGCGGCGGCGGAACAGAGATGGGATCGCGAAAAGAAGTCCTGTTTCAAGGGTTACGGGGGACCCTTTAAATATCTGCCAAAGTAGGGCACCGGGGGGCTCTCGGGGGGCCGAGGCGCCCCCCCCCGGCGCGGCCCCGGGGGGGGGGGGGGCGCCCACAGGGCGCCTGGAGCCCCTGTGGCCCCCCAGGCTCCCCTTCGGAAGCATTGTCGTTCCCGGAACGCTGATTTTTTATATATTTTTTCTGTATTTTTCTGGGCAGTTCTCGAAACGTGAAAACCTGAAATACAAAAACAGCCGAAAACAGAAACTGGCACTGGGGTGCACTGGATTAGTAAGTTAGTCCAAATATGATCAAAAGTGTATGGAAGTGTATGAATATCATAGCAATATCACCCAAAAGTGGCATGGAGCAAGCAGAAATTATAGATACGTTTTGGACGTATCAACAATGCGACCCTACATCGGTCGAGCATCGGGCTGCCGCCGCGTCATCCCATCGGGCCGTAGCATCGCCGTACTGTGGTTCTTCCCATGGCTGCACCCACCCGCGTGCTGTCGATGCGTCGCCCCATCGGGACGTAGAGAGCGTGGCACAAGGTCTCCGCCGCCTCCCGAGGCTGTCCCTGCGGTTGCACGGACCCCCACTCCGCTGTCGGGTCGTAGCGCCACGGTCCGCGGTCACTGTCGCCGCCTCGAGGTCTTCTCGCTGTCGCCCCGACTCGCCTGCTATCTGAAAGATCGTGGATGTCGCCTAGAGGGGGGGGGGGTGAATAGGCGCTTTAAAATAATTACGGTTTATGCTTGAACAAATGCGGAATAAACCTAGCGGTTAATTTGTCAAGCACAAAACCTACAACAACTAGGCTCACCTATGTGCACCAACAACTAATGCTAAGCAAGGTAACCAACTAGGTGATAGCAAGATATATGACAAGAAACAATATGGCTATCACAAAGTAAAGTGCATAAGTAAAGGGCTCGGGTAAGAGATAACCGAGGCACGCAGAGACGATGATGTATCCCAAAGTTCACACCCTTGTGGATGCTAATCTCCGTTTGGAGCGGTGTGGAGGCACAATGCTCCCCAAGAAGCCACTAGGGCCACCGTAATCTTCTCACGCCCTCACACAATGCAAGATGCCGTGATTCCACTAAGGGACCCTTGAGGGCGGTCACCGAACCCGTACAAATGGCGACCCTTGGGGGCGGTCACCGAACCCGTACACTTTGGCAACTCTTGGGGGCGGTCACAGGAACCCGTCAAATTTCTCGAGGCGATCTCCACAACATAATTGGAGACCCCTGACGATTGCCCAGAGCTTTACACCACAATGATTGAGCTCCGAACACCACAAAGGTTGGGGCTATCTCCCCAACGACACCAAGAAGCTTCACCACAATGGAATATGGCTCCGAGGGGACCACAACCGTTTAGGGCGCCCAAGCACCCAAGAGGAACAAGCTCAAGGGTACCAAGCACCCAAGAGTAATAAGCTTCTCAACTTGTAACCTCCACGTGTCACCGTGGAGAACTCAAACCGATGCACCAAATGCAATGGCAAGGGCACACGGAGTGTCCAAGTTCTTCTCTCCCGAATCCCACCAAACCAACTAATGCTAGGGAGGGAAATGAGAGGAAGAATGGAGAAGAGAACACGAATAACTCCAAGAACTAGATCCAAAGGGTTCCCCTCACAAAGAGGAGAAAGTGATTGATGGAAATGTGGATCTAGATCTCCTCTCTCTTTTCCCAAAAAACTAGCAAGAATCCATGGAGGGACTGAGAGATAGCAACCTCGAAGAAGGTCAACAATGGCGGAAGAACACGAGCTCAAAAGGATTAGGTTCAATGGGGAAGAAGACCCCCTTTTATAGGAGAGGAAAGAATCCAACCGTTATCCCCTCTCTCAGCCCGCGTGACGCAGTACTACCACACCAAACTTGCGGTACTACCGCAAGGCCGTGCGGTACTACCGCTCGCGCGGCAGTGACCAGATGAGGGCATGTTGCACAGGGCAACGAGCGGTAGAACCGCCGGAGCGGTACTACTGCGCGCCCTTATGGTACTACCGTAAGTTAGGCATCAACTAGTACTAGAAATGCACGGAAGTAATAAATTACATCCGCGCGTACTTCCGCTGAGGTTGGAGCTGACGAAAGTCCGGCACGGTAGTACCGGACAGGAGTCGCGGTACTACCGCATGAGGGCGGATGTGAAAAATTACATCCGCGCCTAATTCCGCATGCGTTTGCGTCAGGGCTGGGGGCAGCGGTACTACCGCTTACTAGGAGCGGTACTACCGCTGGCTCCTGCGGTAGTACCGCTCCCTTGAGCGGTGATACGTCCAAAACGTATCTATAATTTCTGCTTGTTCCATGCCTCTTTTGGGTGATATTGCTATGATATTTATACACTTCCATACACTTTTGATCATATTTGGACTAACCTATTAACTCAGTGCACCCCAGTGCCAGTTTCTGCTTTCGGCTGTTTTTGTATTTCAGGTTTTCACATTACGAGAACTGCCAGGAAAAATCCAGAAAATTTATATAAAAAATCAGCGTTCCAGAAACTACCGTGCGCCCGAAGGACAGCCGGGGGG
>LR738711.1:896652516-896670659 GCA_902687465.1 Secale cereale | reverse complement strand
CACAGGGGCTCCAGGCGCCCTGTGGGGGCGCCCCCCTGGGCCCCCCGAGGCTCCTCCGATGCCCCCCTTTGGCATATATTTAAAGCGTCTCGCAGAAACCCTGATTCCAGACCCCTTTTCTCCAGACGTGATTCCGATCTCCGCCGCCATCGCCATCAAGCTTCGGGGGACCAGAATTCCTGCGCCGGCACCCTGCCGGGACGGGGAAGTGCCCCCGGATTCATCTTCATCGACGTTGCTTCCTCCCTCCATGATGCGGGAGTAGTTCCTCCTCGGGGCTGAGGTTCTTACCAGTAGCTATGTGGTCAATTCTCTCTCCCATGATGTGATCTTCGTTGTGATCATAGGCTATGTTAATCTAGGGTGATCCCATGATATTTCCCCTTCCTCTATGTATTGGATTGATGTACTCACTTGTCTTTATCTAGTATAATCCCCGAGACCAAGGTGACAGCGGTCTATTGGACATGGATTAGAAAAGTATTTTCATGAGTGATTTCCTCTCTTGTGTGTTGATTGAAGATTGAGAGTCTCTTGGTGCTTGTCTTTGACTATCCTTTAGATATGTTGTGGTGATTGTGGGACTCTCTTTGGATGGCCGCGGTGACATTGGGAAATCCTTAGATTGAGAACTACGAACTTTGAGGTGTGCTTTTGTAGCCCTACATAATTCTCGTCCTCTCTTGACCACGAAGGAATGACCTCCGAGTGTGTCCCCTTTGCATGTTTTATGGGAAATATGATGTGATTCGATTATGTTAATGTTGTTGGGAGTTGCCACTAGTGAAAGTATGAACCCTAGGCCTTGTTTCCACCATTGCAATACCATTTGTGCTCACGTTTACCACTTGTTTGCTTGCTACACTTTTTATTACAGAATTATATTACTTTGTTTTGCCATCCATATTACTTGCCATTTAACATCTCTTCGCCGAACTAGTGCACCTATACATCTGACAAGTGTATTAGGTGTGTTGGGGACACAAGAGACTTCTTGTATCTTAGTTGCAGGGTTGCTTGAGAGAGACCATCTTCAACCTCTACTTCCCTGAGTTCGATAAACCTTAGGTCATCCACTTGAGGGAAATTGCTACTGTCCTACAAACCTCTGCGCTTGGAGGCCCAACATAGTCTACAAGAGTAGAAGCGTGTGTAGACATCAAGCTATTTCTGGCGCCGTTGCCGGGGAGGTGAGCGCTTGAAGGTATATCTTTAGATCTTGCAATTAAATCTTTTTGTTTCTTGTTTTTATTTCACTATTTATGCTTATGGACAACCCTGTTATTGGATCGTTGCTTGCGGGAAGACGCCCCACACCAGTGGTGGTTGCTCCTCCCCCTACTGAAATTGTGCCCTATGAAATACCAGCTGGTATTATCGATCATGTTTTGGCTAATCTTATGCAGGAGACAGACATCCCCGTGAACACTTGCTATATCTGTCACAACTATGTTCATTATTTAAGCTTGCAGGTGTATCAAGGGAGTTTGTCATCAGGAGATTGTTCGCCGTATCACTTATAGATAAAGCTTCAGATTGGTATAAGCTTCTCGATAACTCGTACTTGCTTGATTGGCAAGAGCTTATGTCTCTCTTTTACTCCAAGTTTTATCCTCTTCATGAAGTTCATGAGAATAGGAATTATGTTTATAATTTTTATCCTCATGACGGAGAGAGCATAGCTCAAGCTTGGGGGAGACTGAAAACGTTAATGCTAAAATGTCCTAACCATGGGCTCCCCAAAGATATTATTATTACTAACTTCTATGCGAGGCTCTCTCGACAGGATAAAGATTTGCTCGATGCTTCCTCTACGGGTTCTTTCACAAACAAAAAGATTGATGCTAAATGGGAACTCCTTGAAAGAATTCAACGCAACACTGAAGATTGAGAGATCGACAAAGGTAAAGAGTCAGGTATAATTTATGAGTATGATTGCATTAAGTCCTTTGTTGAAACTACAAGTTTTAATAAGTTTAGTGCTAAGTTTGGGCTTGATTCTCAACTCCTTGTTGATTTCCTCAAATCTTTTGCTTCACATCTTAATATGCCTAAGGAGGATTGGATCAAGTATCATAAACCTTTTAAAGAGACTTGCAAAGAAAATGAAATTGTTCATGATGATTGCAACATGCATGATCCAATTCCTAAAACTGAAGTTTTATATAAGCATGTTAATTTTTGTGGAGTGGATAGACCTTGTGAAAGGCCTATGATTGAAGAAGAGAAGTATTGTAAGCAACATAAGCATGAAAGAACAATCACTTGGGTCAGAGATTTAAATGAGATTGCCAGAGAATTGTGTGACCTTTATCCTTTTACTTGTGAACTTTGCCGTATAGAGGGTCACTTTAATTTTCAATGGTGAACTTTCAAAACATAACTGTTAACCGGTTGTGTGATAACATGATCACCTCTGATCTTTATGATGAGCTTATGTTATTTTTGATGTGTGAAGAGTTATCAGAAAAGACTTCTTGGCTGGATGATAATGCCATAGGAATAAAAAACACTTTGCAAAATTGCCATCTCTATTGTGTTGTTAATTGCCATGAAAATGATTACATAAGTAAGATTAGAAAGGAGGGAACTTTACCAAAGTATAAAAATGTCTTTTATATTTCTGCTAATAAAAAGGAGAGTTCCTCCCAAGTTTCCCCCATTGTTTCTAATGATAAACCAGGATATGTGGAGAAGCTTCATTTCCAACCACTCCCTCCTAAGGTGAAGAATAAGAAAAAGAAGAGGAGGAGGAAGAGGAGCAAGAAGGAAAGAAGAATGGGTATCAACCTGGCCTGAGCATATTCCTCCCATCAACTTTTGTCCTAACGATTGTAAGTTTAAAGAAGAAGGTGCAGTTTATTGCCTTAATTATCATCTTGATGATACGTCCGTAGGTACTATTGAAGATGATTTTGATTATGATATGCATGTTACTTATTGTGATTGGGAAAATGATGATAATGCTACTTATGATCTTGAAAGTCTTTTTGGTACCAACTCTGAAAGTGATGATATGGGAAGCTCTAAGCTTGGGGATGATAGGATTGCAAGTCCTTTACCCAGTAGTGATGTGATAATTGATAATTCTTTTGCTAGTAAGAATAAAGACAACATGTTTACAAATATAGTTGCTAGCAATGATAATGCTCTTCTCTACCATGATGATGTTATAACTCCAATCTATAGTGATTATAAAGGTACCTATGACATAAGGAGAAATTATCCTTATGAAACTTGTCATAATCATGGAGGGAATTACTCCCTTGTTGAACACCACCCTCCTAATATACAATTAATCTATAGTGTTCAAGTTGTTTATGATAGTCCTACTCCCACTATTACCAATGAGAAAGATTATGCTTATGTGGAGAGTAAGAGTACCTTTTTGCATGTGGATCATGGTAACAATGCTTTATGTGATGCTTATATTGTTGAGTTCATCCATGATGCCACTAAAATTTATAATGAGAGAGGGAGACTTGGTTCTAAATATCTTAATAATAAGAAGTTTCCTCTCTTTATGGTGAATACTTTGAAGTTATGCTTGTTTTGCCTTCCTATGCTAGTTGCTTTGTGCTTCAATGAATTATTCTATTGCAATATTCCTATGCATAGGAAGCATGTTAGGTTTAAATGTGTTTGGTATTTGCTTCTTGATGCTCTCTTTTGTTCTTCAACTCTTATTCCTACGAGAGCATCATTAAAGTCTTATGCCTAGCTTAAAGGCATAAAAGAAAGCGCTTTTGGGAGGCAGCCCATAATGAATAAAATTTTATTTTGCTTTTGTTGTGTCTTGATGTTGTTACTACAGTATCATCATCATTGTATCTTTGCTTTTCAATTTTGTGCCAAGTGTAGCCACTGATTGCTAGAAAGTTCAAAAGTTGTGAGGTGCTGTCCAGGAAACAGATTCTGTCCTTGGATAGAAAAATTCGTATAAAATCACCAGATCATCTTTTTGGTCTGACTTTTTTCGACAGCGTGCTCTATATAATTGTCTTTCGTGCGTCTGTTCTGAGTTTTTTGATTAGAGTTGCAGAAGTGCCCCGAACAAATCAATTACTACCTGCTGTTCTGTTTTTCACAGATTCTGTCCTGTTTTGCCTTTCCTTCATTTTGCAAACCTAGAGCTTGCTTTTTTCTTTGCAAAAACCTTTTGGCAATCTTGAGAAACAGTAGACCTTCAAGAATATCCTTATTTCCAGCAAGGAACAATTATTTTATTAAGGGTACTAACCTCGCTAATCAGTTTATGATGAGTTATGTATGAAGGGAGTTTTCAAGTGTGCGAGGGAAGATGATAAAAAGATTCAGGAGTGTCAAACGCTCAAGCTTGGGGATGCCCCAATGCACCCCCAAGAAATATTCAAGAAGACTCAAGCGTCTAAGCTTGGGGATGCCCCCGTGCATCCCCTTCTCCATCAACATTATCAGTTCGTCTTTCGTTCCACTATATTTTTATCACTTCATGTGTTATGTGCTATGCTTGGAGCGTCTTGCTTTTAGTTTCATTTTTAGTTTTCTTTAGCTTTGCTTGTTTTTCATAACGAGTTGGAACTCAGCTTTCTTTGTGTGGGAGAGAAACACGCTCCACTTCAACCTAGAACACAACATAGAATTTTCATGTTTATCTTTGCTATGTGTGTTCTTTGTCTTTTAATAGCTACTATTATGTTCAGCTCTTAGTATTCATGCTTATCTTTTCAAAGAGCTTTTGTTTAGTTGGTTGCTTGAACTCTCTTTAATTACCATGCTCACCTTATTAAGAGAGTTTGCTTCCGTTGCATTGATTGATATGTCTATGATAAAGATGCTACGTGCATAATGGCGCTTAGTAGTTCATGTTTTCTTGTGGTTAGTCTCAAATAGCTGGGGGATTCCCAATGTGTTATTGGAGTACCAACTTGATTTGTTTGCCTATGATGTGGTATGGTTTAGTAATATCTTCCTTCAAGAATTTATTTTGATTGACTTGGCGTATGCTCACGCATATTTAAGACTGTAAAGAAAGTCTGTCAAGCCTTGATGATCTTTTGTTTCTGAGTAGCGATATAACTACCATGCCTGATTCAATGTTGCTTTGTCGCTCTGCATGATTATGACCGTCATTGCTCTTTTAGTTGGTCGCTCCCAGTCTTTTGCTAACCTCCACCTGTATTAAGCGGACTGACTGCTTGTGCATCCACATTCTTTTAATCCAGTTATGCCATATGAGTCCACCATACCTACCCATATGTGGTATTTCACCGCCACTCCAAGTAAATTTACATGTGCTACCTTTAAAACCTTCATTTTTGCAATACATAGCTCATGGGAAAGTAGCTTAAAAACTATTGTGGTAAAGAATATGTCGCTTATGTATCTTATTTCTTATAAGTTGCTTGCTGAGCGGTATCCATGTTTCTGGGGGCGCCATCAACTGTTACACTTTTGTTGAATATCATGTGAGTTGCTATGCATGTTCGTCTTGTCCGAAGTAAGGGTGATTTGCCATGAGTTGACTGGTTTGAGTATGCATATTGTTAGAGAAGAACATTGGGCCGCCAACCAAAGCCATGTATCATGGTGGAAGTTTTAGCTTGGACATTAATCCTCAACCTCTTATGAATGCTTAAGCATTAAAGAGGAGTCCATTATCTATTTTCTATGTTGTCCCGGTATGCATTCCTCAAGTTGAGATCTATCAAAAACGAGAAATCAAATGCGATTTATCTCCTTGGACCTTTGTACAGGTGGCATAGAGGTACCCCTTTGTGACACTTGGTTGAAACATATGTAATGCAATGATAACCCATGTAAATCCGAGCTAATTAGGACAAGGTGCGAGCACTATTGGTATTCGATGCATGAGGCTTGCAACTTATAGGATGTCTTATGCAAAACACATATGAAGTACTACTACCGTTGACAAAATTGTTTCTATGTTTTCAAAATAAAAAGCTCTAGCACATGAGTAATCCCTGCTTCCCTCTGCGAAGGGCCATTCTTTTACTTTTATGTTGAGTCTCCACCTTCTTTCTTCAAAGCACCAACTACTGAGAACATGATTGTCATTCTGAGTGTAATGTGCATTGTCCCAAAGTAGCATTGTCTTTTGCATGATTGTGATATCGCTTATTTTGAAATCATTGTATCTAGTCATCACTTAAACCTTGAAGGTGCCCCTGCATTTATGTTTTGCTTCACTAAAGGGGGCAAGCTAGATATCACATTATCATATTTGCACACCATGTTCATTACAAATCTATTTGATGTTTCAATGTCATGTTGTAAAACTTTCAGTCCTTTGTGATTTTCTCATGAGGCAACTTAATTACTACAGATTCATTGTCTCAGTAAGCTTTTGTCATGTGACTATGAAAAAGTCCTATATGGTTAATAGCATGTCACCACAAAAATTATTCTTGTTATCATTTACCTACTCGAGGACGAGCAGGAATTAAGCTTGGGGATGTTGATACGTCCAAAACGTATCTATAATTTCTGCTTGCTCCATGCTTCTTTTGGGTGATATTGCTATGATATTTATACACTTCCATACACTTTTGATCATATTTGGACTAACCTATTAACTCAGTGCACCCCAGTGCCAGTTTCTGTTTTCGGCTGTTTTTGTATTTCAGGTTTTCACATTACGAGAACTGCCAGGAAAAATCCAGAAAAAATATATAAAAAATCAGCGTTCCAGGAGCTACCGTGTGGCCAAAGTGCAGCCGGGGGGGGACCCACAGGGGCTCCAGGCGCCCTTTGGGCGCCCCCCCCGGGCCGCGCCGGGGGGGCGCCTGGGCCCCCCGAGGCTCCTCCGATGCCCCCCTTTGGCATATATTTAAAGCGTCTCGCAGAAACCCTGATTCCAGACCCCTTTTCTCCAGACGCGATTCCGATCTCCGCCGCCATCGCCATCAAACTTCGGGGGACCAGAATTCCTGCGCCGGCACCCTGCCGGGACGGGGAAGTGCCCCCGGATTCATCTCCATCGACGTTGCTTCCTCCCTCCATGATGCGGGAGTAGTTCCTCCTCGGAGCTGAGGTTCTTACCAGTAGCTATGTGGTCAATTCTCTCTCCCATGATGTGATCTTCGTTGTGATCATAGACTATGTTAATCTAGGGTGATCCCATGATATTTCCCCTTCCTCTATGTATTGGATTGATGTACTCACTTGTCTTTATCTAGTATAATCCCCGAGACCAAGGTGACAGCGGTCTATTGGACATGGATTAGAAAAGTATTTTCATGAGTGATTTCCTCTCTTGTGTGTTGATTGAAGATTGAGAGTCTCTTGGTGCTTGTCTTTGACTATCCTTTAGATATGTTGTGGTGATTGTGGGACTCTCTTTGTATGACCGCGGTGACATTGGGAAATCCTTAGATTGAGAACTACGAACTTTGAGGTGTGCTTTTGTAGCCCTACATAATTCTCGTCCTCTCTTGACCACGAAGGAATGACCTCCGAGTGTGTCCCCTTTGCATGTTTTATGGGAAATATGATGTGATTCGATTATGTTAATGTTGTTGGCAGTTGCCACTAGTGAAAGTATGAACCCTAGGCCTTGTTTCCACCATTGCAATACCATTTGTGCTCACGTTTACCACTTGTTTGCTTGCTGCACTTTTTATTACAGAATTATATTACTTTGTTTTGCCATCCATATTACTTGCCATTTAACATCTCTTCGCCGAACTAGTGCACCTATACATCTGACAAGTGTATTAGGTTTGTTGGGGACACAAGAGACTTCTTGTATCTTAGTTGCAGGATTGCTTGAGAGAGACCATCTTCAACCTCTACTTCCCTGAGTTCGATAAATCTTAGGTCATCCACTTGAGGGAAATTGCTACTGTCCTACAAACCTCTGCGCTTGGAGGCCCAACATAGTCTACAAGAGTAGAAGCGTGTGTAGACATCAACGCCGCGCGACCAACCTGGCCCGTTGGTTGCGCGCGCCTCCGCATGTCCCGTGAAGATTGTCCCGAGTTCAGCGCGCCCCTCTGCCGAATCAAGCATCGGGCTACCGCTGCGTCGCCTCGTCGGTCCACAGCGCCGCCGCCCCATGGTTCTCCTTGCGGCTGCATCGACTCGTGCTTCGCCGCTGCGTCGCCCCTTCGGGCCGTAACGCCGCGATACGCGATCCGCGCCGCCACCCCGAGGCCGTCCCTGCGGTTGCACCGACTCACGAACCGCCGTTGCGTCGTCCCTTTGGGCCGCAGCGTCGCGGTCCGCGGTCCCCTCCGCCGCCCCGAGCTCTTCCCGCCGCTGCGTCGCCCCTTCGGGCCGTAGCGCCGCGGTCCACTCCTCCGTCACCGCGCGTCGACTTCCCGTGGTATGCACCGCGCCATCTCCCTTGGCGCGGGAACATCACCGTCCGCGCCGGTCTTTGTCACGCTGTCAGGGTTCTTCGCCTACTTCAAGCACCGCCGCCGCACTCCTAACCTAGCCACCGCCGCCGCCGTCAGGCCGTCACCGCCGCTACCTTCGTAGCCGCCGCCGTCGCCCATCCACCCCATTCGTCTTCGTCCAAGCACCAGCCCGTCGCCAGCGTCGCCGTCATCTACCCCGACCACTTCGTCTACTCCGACCACCGTTGGTGACATCGGCCCCGCGCCGATGGATGCCGCAATCGTCGTCGAGTTCTTCTTTGCTGGCCCCTCCGACTTCTCCGACATGGCGTACAGCTCGTGCAGGTCCCTCGTCTACGCATGCCCGGTGCTGGCAACACCTAAGCGTGCCTTCATCCACGACGTGTCCTCGGGCCTGGCAAGCTTGGTCGGCGCTTCGTCAACTATCGTCTTCGTCCGTCTACGCATGCCTGGTGCTGGCAACACCGATGATGTGTCCCCGGGGTTGGCAACCCCTGCGCGACGCGTCGTCAACACCGTCTTCCTCCTGGCGCACCACTACTTCGACATCACTGCGCCCATACTAACTCGGCGCCTCCTTGCGCACGCGGCTCCTCGGCGACTTCCTCGACAACGGCTACCCCGACTCGACACCGACCACGGTGTTCTTCGCACGGCTACCTCGACTACGGCTACACCACCTACGCTCTCGGCTACATCGACAAACATCACAAAGGGTTACCGCCTGGTTGAGCAACCTCGTCGGTTTTCACTCCAGCCATGACTCCGCGATGCACCGACCGTTACAACTGTGAGGGGTGTCCGTTGGCTTGCCTTCGAATTCTTCTTCAGTCTCACCGTCTGCGTCGCTACCGTTGTGACTGCGGGGGGATGTTGAGTATAAGGATTATTAGGAAGTATATATAGGATAGACTAGGATTTGTTCCTTCCTTGTCTTGTACTCCAAGTTGGTCTTTGTACTCCTATATATATGCCCACGGGTCTAAAGCAATACAAACAATTATTCCACCAATCTCTCTCTCTCCCTTAGCATAAATAAATGTCTATCAAATCCTTCCCGTGATTTACCTATCTAAATATATTTTATTTTGATGCGATTTATTCGTACCTAAGTTTATTTGGTAAGTCAATAAAAGGTGGGATCATTAAGTGTCAGGTCGGATGAAGCGCTCCGCTTGACAGAAAAAGAAACGCTATTATTTTTGTAAAAGTTTTTTTGTAAAAATGTATTCATTTTCTAAGTAGGAGAGAAGATAACTCTTATGCGGCAGATTGAGGCAGCGCTTTGTTTGCTTTGCGAGAGAGTTCGTGCGCTCACCTGTTGGCAGCTTCTAGAGAGTCGACCTAGTTGACACCCATCACTTAATTTTTCTTGTTCATTTTTTCCTTTTATTTTATTATTTTGTTTATTTTCTGAAATATTTCAATAATATATTTCAGAAAACAAATTACTTAAATTTTAAAAGCATTCATCACACTTGTTTAACATTTTCCTGTAGGGTGAAATAATTTCCGTGCTACTTTTGAAAAATGTTAATAGCATTTGAAAAGCTGTAAAACAATTGCTCATGTGTATTACAAAATGTTCGTCACATTTAGAAAGTGTTCACAAAATATAAACAAATTGTTTCAAGAATTTAGAAAAAACATGTTTTGTACCATTCAGAAACAAATGCTTCGGCATTCAAAAATGAGTCTTTCATATTTTTATATATTATACAATGTAAGAAAAAACTCGTTTCAACAATATAATCATGAAAATATAATTATTACAATGAAAAAATCATCTAGTTTATTAAAAAGCTTCATGTCACTTAGAAAAGGTTCAACATGTATTTGAAAAATATTTTGCATGTATTTTGGAAAAATGTACATTATGTATTGCAAAATTTCAACTTGTATGGAAAATATGTTACACATCTATATTCAAAATATAAAACATGTATTAAACAAAGTCGGCATGTATTTGAAAAAGGAGAACAAAACCAAATCTTCTATATCAAAATTGCTAGTCCCCTCTAACCTATTTCTCTCAAAATGTAAGCATGGCACCTCATCAAGCAACATGCATTACAAAAGGCCCACATCAACATTCAATAAGCCGAAGAAAAAAGTTCACCTCAACATGCAAACCTGCATGATATATTTAACAAGTATTTTATAGAAATGCAATAATCAAACACAATAAACTATATATATATAAAAGATTCTTCTATGTGGTATATGAGGAGCGGGAGTACGTACACCCAGGAGTACACAACCATTTTCCTATATATATATATATATATATATATATATATATATATATATATATATATATATATATATATATATATATATATATATAGTTTTATCGCTCATATAATTTTACGAATATTCTTATGTTAATAAAATCAGTATCTTTGATATATATTGCAAATATTTCTGCAACAACGTGTGTGGCATCATCTAATAAAACCAAAAAGAAAAACACATAGCAATAAACAAAGGATGAAGCGAGCAACTAACTGATGAGTGCTCCTCTGGGAGCCCCCCAAGGTTCACTTGGGGTGGACTAGGGGCGCGCCAGGCACCACCACTTGTCGTGGGCACTCTCTCCGATTTTCGTTTTTTTTTGCACGTGTTTATGGCTTTTTAGATGGTTTCCCCTTTTCTTGACTTTCCCACCGGTCTTTCTTAGCTTTTGGACAAAAAAATTCATTACATTTTTTCATAAAAACACATTTTTTCATTATTATTTTCCACGAGAGTCACGGATTTGCTTCCGAGAGAGGAATGGTCGTGCATCTCAGAAACGGGAAACGACTCGCTTTATTTTTCTTCCGTGAGAGGCATGGATTTGCTCCAGCAAGAGGCATGGCCGTGCCTATCGGAAAAGAAAAAAGCATTCTTGTTTTTCTTTTCTTCGCGAGAAGCACATGTTTACTTTTTGTGCAGCCACGGATTTGCTTTTGCAAGAGGCACAGACCGCGCCTCTCGGAAACGAAAAAAACATGTTTTTTTTTTCCTTCCGCAAGGGGCATGGGTTTACTTCTCATGGAGGCACGGATTTGCTTCCGTGGCCTCTTTCAGAAAGGAAAAAAAACATGCTCCCGGTTTGGTTTTTTCAATGAAAAAAAGTTTGTCAAACCTGTTGACATGTGATCTAGTTTTGAAGATCTCGACGAGGGGAATCCAACGGTAAAAATGATTCGAGATTTGAACGCACTATTTAAAAGTTAAATTGTTTGAAATAAACGGATTCATGAAAAAAGGGAAAATTGCCAGGTTGCGACAAGTGGCGCATAGTGCGCCACTTGTCACCAACCGGGGAGATGAGAGTAACCTTTGCAAAGAGTGTTCTATTGTTTTTTTTTTTTTGCGAAATTGCAAAGAGTGTTCGTTAATTAGTGATTTGAAAGAAAGAAAAGTCGACTAATCGAACCGGGCCATAAAAGCTTCCCATAACCTCACTCGAGCCATAGTATTGCTATATCCCCCGTTCATATATTTTTTCATTTTCCTTTTATTTTGTACATTCTTTCATTTTATGTGTTTGCTTTTCCTTTTCTTTGTTATAGTTTATTACTATTTTTGTAAAAAATATGAACATTTTAATAAAAATAGTTTTTTCAAATTGTGCTAACATACATTAAAATTTATAATCACTTCCAATATTTAGTGAATTTAATTTTTCTTTTTGTTAACAATAAGGTACCTCACTATTTGTTAAAATTCATTGTACATTTTATAAATTGTGTTTTATTTTGAATATTTCTAATTTGAATAAAAATATATTTGAAATAAAAGAAATCAAAAAGTATTTTTGGCTCAACGCGGTACATGATTCCGGTCCATTTAAGCTCATACAAAGTCATGGAGAGCGCATGCTCACGCGCGGGTTAGGGGATTACTTGGTTATCAATTTTGAGAAGGTTCGTAATATGCTTTTCCCTCATTTTTGAAGGTTTATGACCTACTTATTGTTGTTTTCTCTATCAGTTTTATCGTTTCTTTTTAATTTCCTTTTTGTCCCGTTTTATAAATTTTCTGTAAAAACGATGCAATATATTAAAAATTATTTTCGCGTAAAAAATCCTGAAATGCAAAAAAATTTAAAATGTTTAAAAGTTAAAAAAATCATTTGTATATAATTATTCAATATTGGAAAACTGTTCAAAAAAAGGTTTAATAAATATTCACATTTGAAACTAGTGCTCACTATTTTCCGAAAAATATTCACAGTTTTTTTTAAAATAAATAAGTGTATTTACTTTTATGGAAAACGGACAAAACTAACTAAAAACATGTAAAACCAAAATAAATCACTAGAAAACTAACGTAGAAACAATAGAAAACAACGAGCGACAAATGGGCCACCCATAGTGAGCCCTCTGTGGTTTATATGAAAATTAGTCCTACTACCAAAAACGACTCATTAAAGTCTTTGGTCCTCTCAAATGGTTTTTTCATAATTCATGGAAAATAAAATAAAAAACTAAAGTATAATGAAGATGCACGTTCAACAACGAATGACTACAAAGAAGTATTATAAGTGGGGTACTATTGTGCAAAATTAGGCTTAGACCTAGTAAACCTCATTCTTGGTGAACCTGAGGAGGTGGGTGCTTATGTTAGATTGTCGTTAGGATTTGGCTACAAAGTAGAAACTTGGATATGGAAGGGACCCGAGGAGACAGGGACGTGGCGAAATAGCTCCCGAGCTCATCTGGTTCCTCGCGTGAACAGTAAAATCAAAAGAAATACTAGAAAATTTCAAAAATATATGATTCTTTTTGGCATGGAATATGTTCTAGTGCACGATGTCCATATCAAATTTCATCATGTTTGGACATTCTGAGCAGCTCCCAGGAAAAAAAAGAAAAATTGGATTTGTGAGAATATTTACTGTTCATGCAATGTTTGGATTTTATTTTTTTACCAATAGCTCCTCAGATTTCTGAACGCGATGAAATTTTGTCCAGATATCACACATTCGAGCATCTTTTAAGCCAAAAAAATTTCTGTTTTTTAGTTTTCTAGATTTTGTTCTACTGTTTACCGAGATCAGATGGGCTCAGGTGCAGAATTGAATATTCGCTTGGATATTACCAATACACACAATAGTGAAGCGGGTGCAATTCTGTGAGGTCCCATGGTCTGTACTGTTGGATATGTACTGTTTTCCAGTTAGAAAAATCGCCAAAGGTCCCATGGTCTAGTGGTTAGGACATTGGACTCTGAATCCTACTTGATAGATAATTCACTACAAGTGCTTCACATGAATCAAAGCGAAATAATCACTTTCGTTGGTCACCAATCTTCGTGGTTGTTTGGATACGATTACGTACTTATTTATGCTAGGCTCAGAAATGCTGTACTTGATAGATAATTCACTACAAGTGCTTCACATGAATCAAAGCGAAATAATCACTTTCGTTGGTCAGCAATCTTCGTGGTCGTTTGGATACGAAGAATTAGATGTGGGAATTTGGAAAGGACGGAAAGGTTCGGCGGCTGCCTAGCAGCCGTTGGATTCGTCCAATTGTACCCGCTGGATAACCTAGTAGCTTAGGTGTCTTTTTTTTTCAATTGAAGGAAATTAGAGGAGGGACCCACCCACTTGAAATCAAGGGGTCGGAGGGATTACTTATTTATGCTAGGCTCAGAAATGCTGTACTTGATGGATAATTCACTACAAGTGCTTCACATGAATCAAAGCGAAATAATCACTTTCGTTGGTCACCAATCTTCGTGGTTGTTTGGATACGAAGAATTAGATGTGGGAATTTGGAAAGGGCGGAAAGGTTCGGCGGCTGCCTAGCAGCCGTTGGATTCGTCCAATTGTACCCGCTGGATAACCTAGTAGCTTAGGTGTCTTTTTTCAATTGAAGGAAATTAGAGGAGGGACCCACCCACTTGAAATCAAGGGGTCGAAGGGATTACTAGTTAGTTATATGTTACGTCGTAAGTGTAGCATTTTTGCGCCCCCCGCGCTCGTCACCCTGGCTGCTCGCGCTCGCCATCCATCTGCGCTCGCCGCTCTGGCCGCACACATTCACCAGCGATCCCAAGCTGCCCCGTGGTAGAAAGCCTGCTGGTGTTGTGTGGCTGTCCAGACAACGAAGCTGGTTCCAGCATAAAAACATGTCGGCTGTAGTTTTTTTTGCCATGGATGCAGCTACGCCTTGCCGATGAGTTGATTGGTTCCAGCAAACAGAAATATCCGTTGTAGCATTTTTCCGTTGTCGGTCGTAGCAAACGGAGAACGGTTGCAACAAAAAAGTCGTCATCGTCGTCGCCGGTTGTAGCTCGCCATTGCAGGTAGCAACATTTGCATCTAAAATGAATGGATGTAGCAAAAGTCGTTGCCGGATGTAGCAAAAACCTGCAACGGTTGCATCAAAAATGTCGTCGCCGCCGTCGCGGGTCGCATCTCAGCCGTGATGGATGTAGCAAAACATGATGCCCGTTTGTTGCAAAATGTGATGCTAGTTGTAGCAAAACCGCGACGCCGACTGTGTGTTGTAGCAAAACGTGGCGTCGGTTGTAGCAAAATGCGGTGCCGGTTGTAGCAAAATGCCATGCCGATTGAAGCATGTAGCAAAAAACTGCGACATTAGTTTTTTGCTAGGAGCAGCGCTGCCCCGTCCTCGTCGTCCAGCGGTCACCATGCTCGCCGTTTATGGTCGCAGCCTCCCCCGGATGCTTGTTGCAGCTCCCTTCAACTAAGGTTGAATTCTCCTTCTCTTGAGGATGTGCTCCAGTTCAAGCCGCGTGTGTGAGTTGTGCTCATTTGGGAGAGAGAAAGATGTGTTTTGAAGAAGAAGATGAATGTGTGGACCAGAACAAGCTGAAGGAGATAAGGTGGATGCCTGCGGCCACCAAGGCGTGTTTCCTACATGAAGCGACGTGTCGATATACAGGGTTGTGTGTTCCAAATCGATCATGCATCGCCCGCTCGGCCGACCGAAGCTTCGGCCGGCCTGCCGATGAAAAATGTTTCCCTTTTGGAAAACTGGTTTTTAGAGGATTTTTAGGAAAACCAGTTTTTGTTAGTTTTTATGTTACGATGAGTCTATACAATCCCTTGTTTGGGTGGAAAAAAAGGGGGAAACACGATTACACAGTTACCTTCCGCTCATCCCACTGGCCATGGCTCTTAGCTCGTAGCCTTCCTGTGCATGTTTCTTTCGTCCTCTTCCTTCCATGCTGCATGGCACACATGTGACACCATGAACATAAATATCATAGAGTCTATGTTGGTTTTGATTCAACTACATGCATGAACATTCGCCAAGTCAAGCCACTTGAAACATTCGGAGGAGGATACCATATCATCGTACTACATCACAATCATTTTAATGCAATGTTGACCTCCAAGATAAATCATTATCCACTCCTAGCTATTTAAACATGGCATGAGAAATTATAATCTCTAAATCTCATTGCAAACATGTTTGATCATAATAGCCTGAATCATGGATACTAGGTTAAACATATCACAAAAACAAAAACAAGTTGAGTTCATACCAGTTTCTCTCTGCCACGACCAGTTCACCAAATATCGTCATTATTCTCTTTCACTTGCACGACCGAATGATAAAATAATAATAGTGCAAGAGTGCCACGGACTAAGCTGGAATCTGCAAACATTTTATTCAAAAAGTAGAAGACAAGGTAATATGGGCTTTTTATTAGATCAATAGTAATGCAAATGGAAGCCACTCATCATTTTCATCGTGGTCTTCTTCTCGGTACGACTCGAAAACGTGAAAAGAAATTCAGAGAAACGCATGGAAATATTTTTGGAGTTTTGTCGGGGCCGGATTTCGGGAACACAATATTCCAGAAATTAACCCCTAGTGTCATCACCAGCCCAGGATTACTGTTACTGGTGGACACATCCTTGTTACAGATTACCAAGCATTTACAAGAATTTGATACAAGACCATAAAGGTCTACTGATACAACAATGACTCCGGTGGTGGATGAAGGAATTGGCTTGCGGATCTCCAACATCGATGGGGCTCCATTTTGTGACGACCCCGGCCCGATCGTGCACTAACCATACACGCAAATGCACACGATCAAGCCTAAGGACTCACGTGAAGGAATCACAGCACAACTCTAAAACATAAATAAATACATACAAGTTATATATTACAAGCCAGGGGCCTCGAGGGCTCGAATACATAACATGATGTCTCACACATAGTCAGCGGAAGCGTTAGGTATCTGGGTACAGATACAGAACACAAGTACAGATAGGCCTCATACGAGGCGGGGCAAAAGAAAAGCTACGATCGAAAAGGCGCAGGCCTCCTGCCTGGGACCTCCGATCCTACTCCTGGTCGTCGTCCGCCGGCTCCTCGTAGAAGTACTCGCCGGCCGGGTAGTAGTAGTAGCCAGCCTCGGGCTGGTAGCAGTAGTCGTCAACTGGGGCTGCAGGCACCATGGCTCCGTCGTCTGGTTTATCATGCGGGTAGGACAAAAGAGGAAGCAAAGCAACCGTGAGTACTCATCCAAAGTACTCAGCAAGACTTACATCAGATCTATACTAGCAATGCATCATTTTCAAAGGAGACTTTATGTGGGTGGACTAGACTGCAGAAAGCCAGAGTAGAGAGGGGAAAAGCCTAGTCCTGACGAAGACTAGCATCTTCAGCGTCTTGCAGCAATTAGAGGGGAGCAGAATAGAACATCATAATGTAATGGGTTTATAGCAATATCAACTTCATATCACATATCTCAAGTCACCAGTTCTAGTTGTACCGAAGTGGATACAACTCCGAGTGTCCGTTACCGTAGGACAGGCTATCGATAGATTGTTTCTTCCCTGCAGGGGTGCACCAAGTTACCCACCACGCTCGCTTAACTCCGGCCGGACACACCATCAGGTCGTGCCCGCCCTCGGCTAAACAATACGACGCAACCCGACCGGATACCGCCAGAGAGGATCGAGCACGTCGGACTAAACCTATGCACCCGGGGGTCGGGGCCATCGCCCCGGACGCTCCTGCACGTTACGTGGCCGTTCGGTAGCAGACCTAGCAACCCCTTATACAAGCACGCAGTTGCATCCTGGGTCCAATCCGAACAACCCGCCCAATCGCTGACGTTGTGACGACTCCGGCTGATGTATACGACGCAGAGCACCCACTCACACCCACGTGGTGGTTAGTGCTATCGGACCCGGAGGCCCCTCGGATCAAATATCCAAATCGCTTAGTGTATTGGGAGCGCGCGGTAACGAGCAGAGCCTACGATACTGTTGGCCCCGTCGTCCCGTCTCGAGGGCTTGTGACAAGGACGAAGAATGACCGGCCACGCCTCGTAGTTATCTCGCGGGTACCCTCACTGGTCACCCGACTCCACAGCTCACGCCTCAAAGGCACTCGCGGGTACCCCTCTGGGTCAACCCGCCTCCATCCAACATGTGTAGTAGTAACTTCAAAGTGTCTTCAGACGCACGATACCTCTGGCCGCACGCCTTTGTTCCTGGCGACGTCCGGCCTCGGGGATCGATACGTCTTTAAACACGGTACGGTAAACCAGGGCATCCGTGTGGTTTCCATGCCGATGAGGAATCCGAGGAATCACCCTCGTTGGACTCCTAAACGACAAGTCCCGTTAAGGTGATACCGGAGGAATCACCCTCGGCGGTAATCACCATAGCGGATGCACGACAAAAGCTAAGTCGGAAGTGGGAAGAGGAATCACCCTCGGTAACCCACAACGAGCTAGCTATACTACAGGGACAACATCGGAAGTGAGTTCGGAGGTATCACCCTCGTCACC
>LR738711.1:896600741-896640572 GCA_902687465.1 Secale cereale | reverse complement strand
GGAGAAGGACGGGGAGCAGGTGGTGATGGGCTGGGCCTGCTCAGGCTGCAACAGGTAAGCCCAGGTAGGCCCTCTAACCCTTTTCTATTTCTGTTTTATTTCCTTTTATTTAAAACAGAAAGGGATAGACAAAAATTTGGACACCCTAATGACCTAGGATAAGTATGGGACCTAGCCCAATAAATCCAAGGTATTTTTATGCACTGCCTCAACAAGTTTGAGGATTTTTGGAATCTGTTTGGAATTTTCACAAATAGTTTAGCATTTAAAAATGCTGAAATGGTGCTGAAATAATTGGTTCTGCTCATTTTTGCCAAAGAGTGATGTTGTTATCCTTAACAAATAATTGTTATGGAATTTTTGCAAGATGATGAACATTTTTGCAGCAACTATGGTGCAACTTCATTTTGCTTTTGAATTTGAATTGAATTTTCAGGGGCAAATTTGAGTTGCTTTGATTAACCACTTTGATTAGCTTTGCTAATGAGCATGACATGGCATGATTAACATTATGACACAGTGATTAATACAAGGGGGTGTTACACATTTCCACAGGAACAGCTGACCCGGATAACTTCTATCCTGCGTGGCTGTACTCCTAGGCTTCGCACGGACGTCGCTGTGGTGTTCCCCGTAGAACTCCTAACCTGGCCAAGTAAATAGCCAGGGACAAGCCTGTGAGTACGTTTGAATGTACTCGCAAACATCATGAACAAAAGATATACCGAATGCAGCAGATAACATATGATCATGATGAACTAAACTATATGTGTATGCTCATGCTGGATTATATTAAATGCATGCTGACAAGAATTAAATCATGGCGTGATAATTTATAGCATGCATGGAAATAAAGTATCAGTATTGAAGAAAATATAAAAGAAATGCCGGTCGGATGTCAAGTGACATCGCGGTAGGTCTTGAAGAGAAATGCCAAACGGGTGTCTAAAAGAGGAATCGGACGAGACAAGACCATCCGAGAACTCAGGCGACACCACGAGAGGTCTTGAAAAGAAATGCCAATCGGGTGTCTAAAAGCGACGCCACGAGAGGTCTTGAAAAGAAATGCCAGTCGGGTGTCCACAAGAGTAAGAACTCGAGGGACGCCACGAAAGGTCTTGAAAATAAAATTAAGAGCAATGGGTTAGTTCATAATAACAATCATAGCATCAGTAATATTTATGATAACATCAGTAGCAGCAATATTTATCCTGCAAATTTAATCATGCTCACTTAATTATTTTCCTCCGGAGACCGACTCTAAGACCGACACTTGACCAACCCAGACTGTAGTCCTTAACCGCGGACACGGCTATTCGAATAGGTTTTTAATCTCTGCAGAGGGTGTACTCTTTACCCACAAGTATATGATTTCTTTAGTCAGTATCGTGACACTGACTAATTCCCATTATGGTCTTTGGGTTGAAAACACACCTAACCAGCACACACCAGCTTAACTTTTCTGCTGCCAGGAATCACCCAAAACAACAGTTAAGTAAAACTCTAAGTGGGAAGGCTACAACCTCCAATAGCATGGGATCACTATTCAAACGCGCGGATTACAAGGGTACACTCCCTCTCGGCATCACGACAGCCGGAAACACCCATGCCCCCTTGACCCGATGACCGGATTTAGTCCAGGGCCCTGGAAACCTTCATCGTAGCCCTCTGTACGGTGTGTGCACGGAAAGGGGTTAACAACTTACTAAACCATACCCTACCCGAGGCAGGGACAAGTGGTAGCACGAAACAAGTATGGGGGTTACCGGAACAAGACTCGATCCACGGTCGACTCAGGAGGCTTATGATTCCTGCAGTGGTTAGCACAACAAAATTATTCTTTCAACAGTATCACTAGGACAGGGCCACAACCCTTGCCTGCTTCCACAAATATCCCGTGACACCACCGTGTCAAAAAGGGCCCGTGCCCACCGGCACGTCCAAAGCAGGAGCACACTCCTGGGTCATCACAACTCATGCATATTGCAACATGCATGCAAGAGAAAATATCTACATGGCCATGCATGCATGAAATATTTCTACTCATATGAAATTCTTATTTAAAATTAATGAACCATGCAACAATTATATTAGCAAGCAAACATTCACCATATCAAGTGTTCAAGATGCTTGCCTTGAACATGCAGAAGTGTTGAGAGCACTCCACAAGTTTGAAAAATTCATCCCCCCTTCATTTCCTATTTTCAAAAATATCTAAATCACCACATAATTCAAAAACAGTACTAAAAGGTATTTCAAATATTTTTGAAATAAATAATAAAATAAACTAGATGATAAATAAGGAATTACAGAAAATGAATCAATTTATTTAGAGTTCATATGAATTAGTTATGGAATTACTAAGATGGAAAATATGATTAAAAGTACTATTTAAAAGATTCAACAGAAAACTAAGCATAGCAAAAATGTTCACCCTAGCCATATTAATAGAGCATAATTTTAGGAGTCTAAATAAATTTGAATTATTAAATTTGGATGCAAAATGATTGCTGTGGAAATAATGGAAAACTACTGATAAAAGAAAAAGAGAAAGGCAGAGAGGCGCCCTGAGCGCGACTTAGCCGAGCGCGCCACTGGGCCGAGCCCAACTGCTCAGCCGTGCCAGCGGGGAGGCGAGGAGAGGCTGATGACCGGGCCCTGCTTGTCGGGTTTGACCCCGGTCAAGTTGGCCTTCTCTCTCCCGCGCGGCAGCACAGAGGAGCTTCACCGGCGGCGATTGCCCGCGAACGGCGGCATCTCCCGAGGAGCTGAAGCCACCTACGTGACCAGGGGATCGAGGCGGCCCCGGGGATGTCCTCCTTGGTCACCGGGACGAACGGCATCGCCGGCGGCGAGCACACCCGAAGAGCTCCGGCGGGGTGATTTGGGCGTTTCACCCACGGTGGATTTCTGGCGAAATCAAGTGGTGGAACGGCACCGCGGAGTCTCGAGGAGACTGTTGGAGGCGAGAGTGGAGAGAGGGAGGCTAGGGTGGCGCCGGAATAATTGAGGAAATGGCGGCGGCAGTGGTCATCGGAGATGAAGAAGAAGGCCTTCTCCGGTTGTTTAGCTGCTCGGGGTGGTTTGCAGGAGGAGGGGAGTGGTGGTGATGAGGAGCCGGGGTGCTCGGGCCCCTTTTATAGGCGGGGAGAGGCGGTTCCCGTGGCTTCCCGGAGAAGGCACGGTGGCGGTCGTCATTACTGCGCCGTCGAAGCGGTTGCGGTCGGTGGCGTGAGTCAGCGAGGTCGGTGAGGACGGTGGCCGGCCGCAGTTACTCCCCAGGCGAGCTGGCTGGCCTCGGGTAGTGCCAGGTGGCTCGGACGGCGCCGTCCACGGGTAGACAGCGGCGGCGGCCATTACTGCTGCGGATGAGGCCGGTGAGGTCGGCGGTCAAGGTCGGCGGGGTCAGTGCACTGCGGATGATCTCGGCAGTTGGCATTTAAGGTGGGGGACGCGTGGGCGGGCTGGAACGGCTAGGGCGGTGCCGTGCCCGAGCCAAAAACGGCGGCGACGATTCGGGATGGCGGTGGCCGGCGGTGGGCGGCGCTAGGAGACGAGGGAGGGTGTCGGCAAGGTGCTAGGGGGTCGTGCTCATCCAGAGGAAGACCAAGTCGAGAGGGGGAAGCAGTAGAGTGGCGACAGAAGCTTGTTGCCAGCGACTGCAATACGCGTGCTCTGGCCACGCTCTACGCACGCACGCCATTTGTTTGCTGAAATGCCAATGGCATCTACAGGCGTTCGAACACGTTGCAACTTAGCAGGATGGTGCTTCTAGACATGAGAGGAATGATGGACATGCTGGTTTGGCTAAATGATCAAGTGTCCATAATGGTTTAGGAAGTGGCAAAATTTCTGTTATGCATACAAGGTGCTCGACAGAATGTTAGAGCTACCTAGGCATCTTTGTTGGAAGTGAAAATTGCCAGGATGGTGTCTCCTTACATGATATAGATGATGGTGGAGTTATTTTGGCAAAGGGAAAAACTTGATAGTGCAAGTTTTGAAGAATTTAGTTTCTGGACAGAAACTATAGATAGGTATTTGATGGACTTACAAAATTCAAATGTGTCTGATCTCTTGGAGTTAAGAGTTTGGTTGGAAGGACTAGGATATGGACAAGTATCAAAAATTTTAGAGCAAGGAAAATTGGGGTTGCAGTAGAAACCTAGAAAATGGACAGAAATGAAAAAGAGGATGATTCACTCAAATTTTTCAAAGGGAAGGAATGGATTTTTGCAGAAAGGTGATCCATAGGCTACACATGACCTCTCATAATTTTGGTGAAATTTTTAGAGGATTATTTATAATGGTTGTAGTGCAACAGAAGCATTTAAAATACTGAAAATGCTATAAAAAAATAGTTATTTAGAGACAAATTTTATTATGAAAATAATTTCAACTGTTATTAAACAAATAATGAAATGACTCAAGATACAACCAGAGCCCACAAAATTATTTCCAAAAATTTACTATATGAAGAGAAGATTTTTGAAGGACAGGTATAGAAAAGGCTCTAAAATTATTAAAGAACCTAATATAATTCAAAATTTTATTTCTAGCCAAATTTTTAATTAATAAAAATATGATTAAATTTTTGGGGTGTTACAAACTCTACCCCCCTTAAGAAAATCTCGCCCTCGAGATTTGTTAAGGGCGGAAGAATTAAAAAGCATACCACACAAACAAAACACTCATATGCAAAATGCAAACAGGGCAATACATTCATGACATACAAACAAAACAAGATCACATCATGCAAACAAACACTACACGCTATGCCAACGCACTCACGACCGTCTACGGTCTGAAAACGAGATCTTCGGGGTCAAGCGGAAGACTTCCTGGTGTTGGAACACATCCTTCTTCTTCCGGAGGGAGTGGAGGAAGTTGAGGGAGCAAACGAAGAACGTGTCTCTCCTGAGTTGGCAGAGGGGTCCGCCAATGGCAATCCGGGGATTCAGAACAGCAAGGTAGTGGAGATACTCCAGTATTTGCTGGGTGAAACGCTCCTGGGCCATCACATATTGAATGAGAT
This sequence comes from Secale cereale, assembly GCA_902687465.1. Lineage (NCBI taxonomy): Eukaryota > Viridiplantae > Streptophyta > Magnoliopsida > Poales > Poaceae > Secale > Secale cereale. Next base: position 896,635,537 of record LR738711.1, on the reverse strand, counting down.
AGACCAGGGCTGGATCGCTCTCCGCACGTCCACAGCGGAACGTAGCTTCTGCTCCAAAAGCAGCGCGGCTTGGGAAATAACAGTATTCTCTTGTGCTGGCACAAGGTACCGCAAATCGAAGACGGGTGACTGCTTCATACGCAGCAGACTCAATGGCCATGCCTGGCGTTGGCATGGATCTCCCGATGAAAATCACATAGGGAGGGCCTTGGTTTAAACTTGCTGGTGGAATGTGTACCGCTGCCCAGTATTTCGAGAGATCCGAAGTGATTCTCGATTTGAACAGCTCATACAGGGGTGGATGGGTAGAGCCAAGAGTATTGTGGGTAAAATCCCACAATATCTTAACAAAACTACCAGGGCTAGCATCGGGGGTCCTTAGATATGCTCCGGGGTGAGACATGGATGGATGAATGGGGAAGGCAGTGCTCGATGCTGATGGTTGCTGGTGTGGAAAATGAGAGTGGCCTCTTATAGAGAGCCTGGGTCATGAAACATGAAGTGGTGCCGGTACGACTGAGACACCGACTCCGACGCGGGGCTGTCTGAGTCAAAGTCTCAGGCCTCAATCCCCAAAAGAAATGTGACATGTTACTGTGCGTGTCGGTTAGGGGGGGTTCGACAGTCACGTCTAGAATTAACTCTGCAACCACTCATCAAGCAATTTATGCCAGATCACACATACTATGAGATGATGACACACAGGGGGCCTACAAACTCACTACGCCACACAACAGCTACTACGGAACTAAAGGAAAAACCGAGCCACTAGGGCTTGATAACAATTCTGGTGGACTCAGTCCACCTGGTTGATATCTAGCCGGGCGCGTCTTGCGGATGCCGAGTCCTCTCCGGGTGCTTCCGCGTCGGAGCTGGCCGGGGTAGGATGAGGAGCTACAGGGCTGGAGTAGCGGTGGTGGCCTTCGCGGGGTATCGAGGTCACCGTCCCATTGGAGTAGGCCTCCAAGAGACGACGGAGATCTCCGGGTGAGGCGATGGCATTGCCCGGGTAGATGACATGGTCAGAGCTTGGGGGCTCAACCGGCCTTCCAAGCGGCACTATCGGGGTGTCGGGGGCGGGTGCGGCTTCGCTCCTTGCCGGGGTCAGGAGAGCGAGCGTCCTGCGGGTCTCAATCAGATCAAAGGTGACCTGATCGAACAGTGCCTCCTGCGCTCTCAGGTAGCGCACCAGATGTACCAGGGCAGGGTCCGACTCATGGTCCCCGTTGGCGACCTGGGTCGGTCTACCATAGCCTTCACGGCTAGGGTAGTAGTAGAAGGAGCGGCAGTTAACCCTCGGCGACAGGTGCCGAAGATGAACTATAGCCTCTCGGGCTGCAAGTTGGATGGCTTGGGGCTCGTCGGAGGTCGTCCTCCCGGTGAATCGGTAGGGACGCTCCGATGTGGTGCCCCTCCCGTAGATGTGCACCGTGGCCCAGAAGTGATGGATGGAATTACTCGTGTGCTCTTGGTACACGACATATTCCGGCGGCTCGTCGATGCCGAAGGCACGACGGGTGAGATTGGCGAGGATGGCTACGAAGCCTTCGAGCTCGACTGCGGTGGTCTCGTTGCGAACGAGGGGGCCTGGCATCTTGGTGGTTGGATATCGAACTGGGAATGAGGCTGTGATGTGCTGAGTTTGGGGTAAGGCTTCCTTTATAAGTCAGCCGAGTCTTCCATCGCACGCTTGTGGATGGGAAAGCTCAGGTGTTGGCACAGGCACACGGCCTATGGATAGACTGATAGGTTGGGCACCGGCTATCAAAAGATGTCGGTTGCCACTGTGGATGGGATAGACTTGACTGTGGACAGGAAAAGTTGTGGATGGTGTGGAAACCTAGGGATGGTGACCAGGCTAAGATAGGATTAGCCAATGGTCAGCCTGGCTCTGATACCAAGGCTGTCGGGGCCGGATTTCGGGAACACAATATTCCAGAAATTAACCCCTAGTGTCATCACCAGCCCAGGATTACTGTTACTGGTGGACACATCCTTGTTACAGATTACCAAGCATTTACAAGAATTTGATACAAGACCATAAAGGTCTACTGATACAACAATGACTCCGGTGGTGGATGAAGGAATTGGCTTGCGGATCTCCAACATCGATGGGGCTCCATTTCCACAGGAACAGCTGACCCGGATAACTCCTATCCTGCGTGGCTGTACTCCTAGGCTTCGCACGGACGTCGCTGTGGTGTTCCCCGTAGAACTCCTAACCTGGCCAAGTAAATAGCCAGGGACAAGCCTGTGAGTACGTTTGAATGTACTCGCAAACATCATGAACAAAAGATATACCAAATGCAGCAGATAACATATGATCATGATGAACTAAACTATATGCGTATGCTCATGCTGGATTATATTAAATGCATGCTGACAAGAATTAAATCATGGCGTGATAATTTATAGCATGCATGGAAATAAAGTATCAGTATTGAAGAAAATATAAAAGAAATGCCGGTCGGATGTCAAGTGACATCGCGGTAGGTCTTGAAGAGAAATGCCAAACGGGTGTCTAAAAGAGGAATCGGACGAGACAAGACCATCCGAGAACTCAGGCGACACCACGAGAGGTCTTGAAAAGAAATGCCAATCGGGTGTCTAAAAGCGACGCCACGAGAGGTCTTGAAAAGAAATGCCAGTCGGGTGTCCACAAGAGTAAGAACTCGAGGGACGCCACGAAAGGTCTTGAAAATAAAATTAAGAGCAATGGGTTAGTTCATAATAACAATCATAGCATCAGTAATATTTATGATAACATCAGTAGCAGCAATATTTATCCTGCAAATTTAATCATGCTCACTTAATTATTTTCCTCCGGAGACCGACTCTAAGACCGACACTTGACCAACCCAGACTGTAGTCCTTAACCGCGGACACGGCTATTCGAATAGGTTTTTAATCTCTGCAGAGGGTGTACTCTTTACCCACAAGTATAGGATTTCTTTAGTCAGTATCGTGACACTGACTAATTCCCATTATGGTCTTTGGGTTGAAAACACACCTAACCAGCACACACCAGCTTAACTTTTCTGCTGCCAGGAATCACCCAAAACAACAGTTAAGTAAAACTCTAAGTGGGAAGGCTACAACCTCCAATAGCATGGGATCACTATTCAAACGCGCGGATTACAAGGGTACACTCCCTCTCGGCATCACGACAGCCGGAAACACCCATGCCCCCTTGACCCGATGACCGGATTTAGTCCAGGGCCCTGGAAACCTTCATCGTAGCCCTCTGTACGGTGTGTGCACGGAAAGGGGTTAACAACTTACTAAACCATACCCTACCCGAGGCAGGGACAAGTGGTAGCACGAAACAAGTATGGGGGTTACCGGAACAAGACTCGATCCACGGTCGACTCAGGAGGCTTATGATTCCTGCAGTGGTTAGCACAACAAAATTATTCTTTCAACAGTATCACTAGGACAGGGCCACAACCCTTGCCTGCTTCCACAAATATCCCGTGACACCACCGTGTCAAAAAGGGCCCGTGCCCACCGGCACGTCCAAAGCAGGAGCACACTCCTGGGTCATCACAACTCATGCATATTGCAACATGCATGCAAGAGAAAATATCTACATGGCCATGCATGCATGAAATATTTCTACTCATATGAAATTCTTATTTAAAATTAATGAACCATGCAACAATTATATTAGCAAGCAAACATTCACCATATCAAGTGTTCAAGATGCTTGCCTTGAACATGCAGAAGTGTTGAGAGCACTCCACAAGTTTGAAAAATTCATCCCCCCTTCATTTCCTATTTTCAAAAATATCTAAATCACCACATAATTCAAAAACAGTACTAAAAGGTATTTCAAATATTTTTGAAATAAATAATAAAATAAACTAGATGATAAATAAGGAATTACAGAAAATGAATCAATTTATTTAGAGTTCATATGAATTAGTTATGGAATTACTAAGATGGAAAATATGATTAAAAGTACTATTTAAAAGATTCAACAGAAAACTAAGCATAGCAAAAATGTTCACCCTAGCCATATTAATAGAGCATAATTTTAGGAGTCTAAATAAATTTGAATTATTAAATTTGGATGCAAAATGATTGCTGTGGAAATAATGGAAAACTACTGATAAAAGAAAAAGAGAAAGGCAGAGAGGCGCCCTGAGCGCGACTTAGCCGAGCGCGCCACTGGGCCGAGCCCAACTGCTCAGCCGTGCCAGCGGGGAGGCGAGGAGAGGCTGACGACCGGGCCCTGCTTGTCGGGTTTGACCCCGGTCAAGTTGGCCTTCTCTCTCCCGCGCGGCAGCACAGAGGAGCTTCACCGGCGGCGATTGCCCGCGAACGGCGGCATCTCCCGAGGAGCTGAAGCCACCTACGTGACCAGGGGATCGAGGCGGCCCCGGGGATGTCCTCCTTGGTCACCGGGACGGACGGCATCGCCGGCGGCGAGCACACCCGAAGAGCTCCGGCGGGGTGATTTGGGCGTTTCACCCACGGTGGATTTCTGGCGAAATCAAGTGGTGGAACGGCACCGTGGAGTCTCGAGGAGACTGTTGGAGGCGAGAGTGGAGAGAGGGAGGCTAGGGTGGCGCCGGAATAATTGAGGAAATGGCGGCGGCAGTGGTCATCGGAGATGAAGAAGAAGGCCTTCTCCGGTTGTTTAGCTGCTCGGGGTGGTTTGCAGGAGGAGGGGAGTGGTGGTGATGAGGAGCCGGGGTGCTCGGGCCCCTTTTATAGGCGGGGAGAGGCGGTTCCCGTGGCTTCCCGGAGAAGGCACGGTGGCGGTCGTCATTACTGCGCCGTCGAAGCGGTTGCGGTCGGTGGCGTGAGTCAGCGAGGTCGGTGAGGACGGTGGCCGGCCGCAGTTACTCCCCAGGCGAGCTGGCTGGCCTCGGGTAGTGCCAGGTGGCTCGGACGGCGCCGTCCACGGGTAGACAGCGGCGGCGGCCATTACTGCTGCGGATGAGGCCGGTGAGGTCGGCGGTCAAGGTCGGCGGGGTCAGTGCACTGCGGATGATCTCGGCAGTTGGCATTTAAGGTGGGGGACGCGTGGGCGGGCTGGAACGGCTAGGGCGGTGCCGTGCCCGAGCCAAAAACGGCGGCGACGATTCGGGATGGCGGTGGCCGGCGGTGGGCGGCGCTAGGAGACGAGGGAGGGTGTCGGCAAGGTGCTAGGGGGTCGTGCTCATCCAGAGGAAGACCAAGTCGAGAGGGGGAAGCAGTAGAGTGGCGACAGAAGCTTGTTGCCAGCGACTGCAATACGCGTGCTCTGGCCACGCTCTACGCACGCACGCCATTTGTTTGCTGAAATGCCAATGGCATCTACAGGCATTCGAACACGTTGCAACTTAGCAGGATGGTGCTTCTAGACATGAGAGGAATGATGGACATGCTGGTTTGGCTAAATGATCAAGTGTCCATAATGGTTTAGGAAGTGGCAAAATTTCTGTTATGCATACAAGGTGCTCGACAGAATGTTAGAGCTACCTAGGCATCTTTGTTGGAAGTGAAAATTGCCAGGATGGTGTCTCCTTACATGATATAGATGATGGTGGAGTTATTTTGGCAAAGGGAAAAACTTGATAGTGCAAGTTTTGAAGAATTTAGTTTCTGGACAGAAACTATAGATAGGTATTTGATGGACTTACAAAATTCAAATGTGTCTGATCTCTTGGAGTTAAGAGTTTGGTTGGAAGGACTAGGATATGGACAAGTATCAAAAATTTTAGAGCAAGGAAAATTGGGGTTGCAGTAGAAACCTAGAAAATGGACAGAAATGAAAAAGAGGATGATTCACTCAAATTTTTCAAAGGGAAGGAATGGATTTTTGCAGAAAGGTGATCCATAGGCTACACATGACCTCTCATAATTTTGGTGAAATTTTTAGAGGATTATTTATAATGGTTGTAGTGCAACAGAAGCATTTAAAATACTGAAAATGCTATAAAAAAATAGTTATTTAGAGACAAATTTTATTATGAAAATAATTTCAACTGTTATTAAACAAATAATGAAATGACTCAAGATACAACCAGAGCCCACAAAATTATTTCCAAAAATTTACTATATGAAGAGAAGATTTTTGAAGGACAGGTATAGAAAAGGCTCTAAAATTATTAAAGAACCTAATATAATTCAAAATTTTATTTCTAGCCAAATTTTTAATTAATAAAAATATGATTAAATTTTTGGGGTGTTACAAGTTTTTAGTTTTTTCTCAAAGAAGGCAAAATAAAGAAAGAAAACAAAATGGAGAAAAACTATTTACACGGGAGAGCTCCCAACAGACAAAAGAAGAATCGAGAAATATTTTTGGGTTTTCTTTTAAATACTACAACTAACTGAACTAGAAAGAAAAAAACGAAAAGAAACAGGAAATATTTTTGGATTTTCTCAAAGTTTTCAAAACACACAAGAAGAAAACGAGAAAATAAGTCTAGCACGGATAATACAATGAAGAAGTGTGAACACCGACAAATGGAATGAAATGTGTGAACATGAATGTAATGTTGGTGGAAATACAGACTCCCCCAAGCTTAGGCTTTTGGCCTAACTCGATAATCATCATCAACTACCTGCATAGTAGTCAGCGTGGTAGCTCACAGAGGCTCTTGGTGCAACCATCTCAACCCGCCGAGCAGCCACAACCTCCGCTTTGTGTGCACGAGCCTTACTCTCAGAAACATAGTATCTTCCCTTACTATGGAAATCAAAGAGAGCATGCACATGCAAAAGGAATCAAAATATGAGTTTTATTAAACCTAAGGTTATAAGTATATTTATCAATTTTGCCCTGAAAAAAACTTATGGTGCTTCATGGCATCAACGTCTAAATACTGAGTGGGTAATATAGGATCATTAGGCCAAGTGGATACACGCAACTCCCTTGCTAAACGTGAGGCATAAATCCCACCATAAAAATGACCACTACCAGAGTTGTGCTGCAATCTACGTGCAACAATCGCTCCAAGGTTATAACATTGAGTACCGGTGATGGCAGTGTGAATGAAGCACAAGTCAGGAGCACAAAGTGTGCTAGACTCCTGTTTGCCTACAATACATTTGCCATTAAACAATGCAAAATAGTGAATTGATGGAAAATGGATGCTTTTTGTTCTACCTTGTGTCACTCCTCTATCCTCCCCATAACAAAGACTAGTCAAGAATAACTCATACTCAGACCTAGGTGGTTCATCCAGCAAACCGCAAAATGGAATTTTGCAGATATTAGAAAATGTCTCTAGAGGCAAGGTGAATGGGATGTCATATAATTTAAATGAGACTCTAGATTCATGAGAATGAAATTTAAACCCCTTGGTAAATGTTTCACTGAGGATGAGGTGTTGGTCGCACTTATGTGAGATGTAGGGACCAAGGTCGGCATTATGAACATATTGCTCAAATTCTTCCTTAGTACATGCGTTCACCATAAACTCGTTACACGACCATAAGCAAGATTTAGTGATGGCATCTCGGATTGAGCTTGGGCTTGGTTCAACGTAAGACCGACGTATTGAGCCACTACTGGATGATGCTTCAGAGGACCTTCTCCTTGAAGAACTCCTTCCAAATAAGTACATTTTATTTGCGTACAATTTCTGAAATTTTTGGTCCACAAAATTTTGTCAACAAAACTTCACAAGATTGATAGCAACTACTCATAGGGATGCATAGAGGCCACTTTGAGCATTCAAACTACTCAGAACTCTAAGAATTCAACATGCAAGCTCATCTACAGCAGCACCAAGAGTAGCTAATTATTCAAAATATAAACCACTAAAGCAAAAACTAATTGGAGTAATGGGGGGGGGGGGGTCACATACCAAGTAGCAATCCTCCAAAAAGTTTCGAAAACAGAGCTTCGAGCAAAGAGATCGAAATCCGTGGGTTTGAGAGCAAGAACATGAGAGAGAATGCAATGGTGATTTTTTTCTGGAGGTAGGGGACGAAGTGGAGTAAAGAGATAAGTGAGGGTCCCACGTGGGGATCACAACCCATTAGGGCGTGCTTGGGGCTGCTGGTGCGCCCAGGTGGGTTGTGCCCACCTGGTGCACCCCGCTCTGATGTTATTTTCACTAAAAATTCTAAAATATTCAGAAAAAATCATGTTAAATTTTCAGGGCATTCTCAGCACCTTTATTTTTGTGCTATTTTTTATTGCATGAAAAAACAGTAAACAGACAAAGCATGGTATTTTATTTTTATTTAACTAAGCAAAACGGGGAATAAAAGGTAGGTGCAGGGAGTTGTGCTCACTAGATTCCTCAACTTCATACCTCTCAAAAATGATTAATTAATAAGGTTGATCAAGTGTTATTAACAACCACTTCCAATTAGCATGAGATTGAAGAATTTTCGTAAAACACTAAGTTACCTCAACGGGGATATGCAAATCCCTAACAATAAGTATTTCATATTTCTTTTTGGTAGTAGGTAAAGGGATGTGGAAACTCCCAATAGCAAGTGTTGGAAAATTTTCAATAACATTAGTACCATTCACTTGGAATTGTTTCTTCGGAAAGTGCACTGTGTGCTCATTACCATTGATATGAAATATGACCTTGCTTTTATTGCAATTAATAACAGCCCTTGCAGTATTTAAAAAGGGTCTACCAAGAATAATAGACATATTTTCATCCTCGGGCATCTCAAGAATAACAAAATCAGTTAAAATAGTAACATTGGCAACAACAACGGGCACATCTCATTGATTTGTCAGCCATTTGCAAAGATATCTCATTAGGTGTGAGCTTGTTCGAATCAAGTCTTTTATATAAAGAAAAAAGGCATAACACTAACACCAGCTCCCAAATCACATAAAGCAGTTTTCACATAATTTCTTTTTATGGAGCAAGGTATAGTTGGTATTCTCGGATCTCCAAGTTTTTTAGGCACTCCATCCTTAAAAGAGTAATTAGCAAGCATGGTGGAGATTTCAGCTTCCGGTATTTCTCTTTTATTAGTGATGATGTCTTTCATATACTTTGCATAAGGAGCAATCTTTAGGATATCCGTCAAGCGGGTACGCAAAAAGACTGACCTAAGCATTTCAGCAAAGCGTTCAAATTCTTCATCATCTTTCTTCTTAGTTGGTTTAGGTGGAAAAGGCATGGATTTTTGTACCCGTGGTTTTGTTTCCTTTCCATGTTTCCTAGGAAAAAAAATCTCTTTTATCATATCTTTTATTTTTAGGTTGTGGGTTATCAAGGTCAACAACAGGTTCTATCTCAACATCATTATCTGGTTGTTTAACATTGTCTGGTTGAGTGTCTTTATGAACATCACCATTATATTTTTCATTATCACTAGATGAATGTTCATTACCAGATTGAGTTTCAGCATCCGAGATAGGGACATCATTACTATTTTCAGGAGGTTTTTCAAGTTCATAAGAGGTATGCAAAGTCCTATCATTTTCTTCTTCTTTTTCTTTCTAGAAGGACTAGGTACACTAGTGTTAAGTCCTTGCGAATCTTGTTCAATTCTCTTAGGGTGTCCCACGGGATAAAGTGGTTCCTAAGTCATTTTACCTACTCTAATTGCTACCCTAACAACAAAATCATTTATATTATTATTCATTTCATTTAGCAATTCTTTCTGATATTTAGCAACTTGTTCTAACTGAGTTTGAACCATAGAAGCATATTTCCCACACCCCTAACATCATTAGAGATTCTAAATAATAAGTCACTCAAGCGATCAATCATATCAGAGTTGTATTTTAATTGTTTGATGACATTGGCATTGAAGTGATCTTATTTTCTAATATAGTTATCAAAATCATAAAGGCATTGACTAGGATGTTCATTGTAAGGGATGTCACCTTCATAAATTTTTAACAAAGAATTTACCTCAAACACCTTGGGTGGTGGTATTTTAAGTCCATGTATTTCTTCAATAGGTGGTAAATTTTTAACATCCTCTGCTTTAATACCTTTTTCCTTCATACTTTTCTTTGCCTCTTGCATATCTTCAGGACTGGGATATAGGATACCTCTCTTCTTTGGAGTTGGTTTAGTTGATGGTTCAGGAGGAGTCCAATCATCATAATTTTTCAATATATTATTCAATAATTCCTTAGCTTGTTCAAGAGTCCTTTCCCTGAAAACACAACCAGCACAACTATCTAGGAAATCCCTAGAAGCATCGGTTAGTCCATTATAGAAGATATCAAGTATTTCATTTTTCTAAAGTGGATGATCAGGAAAAGCATTTAGCAATTGGAGAAGCCTCCCCCAAGCTTGTGGGAGACTCTCTTCTTCAATTTGCACAAAGTTAAATGTTTCCTGCAAGGTAGCTTGTTTCTGATGAGCAGAGAAATATTTCTCAGAGAAGTAATAAATCATGTCATGGCGACTACGCACACAACCAGGAGTAAGAGTATTGTACCAAGATTTAACATCACCCTTTAATGAGAACGGAAATAGCTTGAGAATATAATAGTAGCGAATTTTCTCATCATGAGCAAATAGGGTGACTATATCATTCAATTTAGTAATATGTGCTACTACGGTTTTAGTTTCACAACCATGGAAAGGATCAGATTCTACCAAAGTAATTAACTCTGGGTCGACAAAGAACTCATAATCCTTATCATCAACAAAGATAGGTGAGGTAGCAAACTTAGGATCACATTTCATTCTAGCATTCAAAGATTTTTCTTTCAGTTTACATAGTAATTTCTTAAGGTCATCTCTATCATTGCAAGCAAGAAAGTCTCTAGTTGTCTCCTCATCCATAACATAACCTCCAGGTACTTTTGGCAGTTCATATCCAGGATGGCTAGATCTAATAGGTGTTTCAAAATTTTCAGTTTCAAGCACTTTGTCAGTTTCAACAGTCTCATCAATTGCAACATTCTCTATATCATTAAGTCTAGCAAGTTGTTCGTCAAGTAGTTCACCCAATGGCACAGTCTTATCGAGCAAGTTACTAGCATCATCATAAGCATCATTCATATCATAATTCATAGCAGAATTAGCATCATCAATAAATTGCAACATATCAAGATTAATAGCAGACTGTGGTGTAGCAAGTTTACTTATAACTGAAGGAGAATCAAGTGCAGAGCTAGATGGCAATTCCTTACCTCCTCTCGTCTTCGAGGGAAAGATCTTAGTTCTTTCATCCTTCAGATTCTTCATAGTGATAGATAGATAATAATCCCAAGTGACTCAACAAATATAGCTATACTCCCTGGCAAGGGCGCCAGGAAAAGATCTTGATAACCCACAAGTATAGGGGATCACAATAGTTTTCGAGGATAGAGTATTCAACCCAAATTTATAGATTCGACACAAGGGGAGCCAAAGAATATTTGCAAGTATTAGCAACTGAGTTGTCAATTCAGCCACACCTGAATATTAATTATCTACATCAAAGAGATCAGTAGCATAGTAGTATGATAGTTTTGATAGTAGCGGTAGCAGCAATAGTACGGTAACAATGGTAGCAGTGATTTTGTAGCAGTAACAATAATACCAGCAGCAGTAGTAACTTAGCAAGATCAATATGTGGGAAATTCATAGGCATTGGTTCAACAATTTGTTGGATGATATTCATCATGTAATAGTCATAACCTAGGACGATACGACACTAGCTCAAGTTCATAAATGTAATGTAGGCATGCATTTCGTAAATAGTCATACATGCTTATGGAAAGAACTTGTATGACATCTTTTGTCCTACCCTCCCGTGGCAGCGGGGTCCATAAGGAAACTGGATATTAAGGCCTCCTATTAATAGAGTACCGAAACCAAGCATTAGCACATAGTGAATACATGAACTCCTCAAACTACGGTCATTATCGGAAAGTATCCCACATATTGTCACTACAGGGTTTATGGATCATAATTAGGTGACCATGACTTGCAAGATCGGATCTAGAACATAGATATAATGGTGATAACATAAATGGTTCAGATCTGAAATCATGGCACCCGGGCCCAAAGTGTCAAGCATTAAGCATAGCAAAGTCATAACAACATCAATCTCAGAACATAGTGGATACTAGGGATCAAGCCCTAACAAAACTAACACGATTACATGATGAATCTCATCCAACTCCTTACCGACCAGCGAGCCTATGAAGGAATTACTCACTCCCGGTGGAGAGCATCGTGGAATTGGCGATGGAGGAGAGCTGGTGATGACGATCCCCTCTCCGGAGCCCCAAACGGACTCTAGATCTGGCCTCCCGATGAAGAATAGGAGGTGGCGGCGGCTCCGTATCACGAAACGAGATAATTCTTCCTCCCTGGTTTTTTTCTTCGAAAATGTGAATTTATAGTATCAGGGTTGAGGTCTGCGGGGCCACCAGGTGGGGACAACCCACATGGGCGCGCTAGGAGGGGGGCGCACCCTGGCAGGTTGTGCCCACCCAGGTGCCCCCCTCTGGTGGTTCTTGGCTCCAGTAATTTTCTTTTATTGTATAAAAAATCCTCGCAAAGTTTCGTTCCAATCCGAGAACTTTTATTTGTGCACAAAAACAACACCATGGTAGTTCCGCTGAAAACAACGTCAGTCCGAGTTAGTTTCATTCAAATCATGCAAATTAGAGTCCAAAACAAGAGGAAAAACGTTAGGAAAAGTAGATATGATGGAGACGTATCCGCGTGGAGGCTAGGCTCGAGGCGGTGGAGCAGGAGATTTTCAAGTACCATGGGATGGTTGAGCGTGGACTTAGTGCCAACCACTCCACAATCACAGAATTCACCCCGTGACCACAAGGTAGATGGCCAGGCCATGAAGGACATCGTCTTCAACTTCAACGAGCAAATCAATTATCTCCAACGCCAAATCTAAGATCTTCGAAACCAAAATTTTGAGTATGAGGCAAGATTCAAAGGTATGAGTTTAGCTGCAAGTTTCAGGGCTCCGGAGACTCGCGCATCCTCTTATGATGGTGGACCTATGCCGTGGAAACCGGAGGACAAGCCTGGGAACTCCCCTTGGCTTTCGCCAAACTTGGGGGAGGTGCCCCGGTATCGTATCACCATCACTTTTATTACCTTCACAATTTTTTAGTTCGATCCTCAGTTATTTTGTGCTTTAGTTAAATAAAAGTTCAGTGTGATCTATTTTTTGAGTGCTAGTTTGATACGCCTCCAACGTATCTATAATTTTTGATTGTTCCATGCTATTATATATTCTGTTTTGGATGTTTAATGGGCTTTATTATACACTTTTATATTATTTTTGGGACTAACCTACTAACCCAAGGCCCAGTGCAGATTGTAGTTTTTTGCCTATTTCAGAGTTTCGCAGAAAAGGAATATCAAACGGAGTCCAAACGGAATGAAACCTTCAGGAGACTTATTTTTGGATCCGTATCTACCCAGAAGACTTGGAGTACATGCGAGGGAACGAAGCAGGTGGCCACGAGGGTCCAGGGCGTGCCCCTCCCCCTCGGCGCGCCCCCCACCCTCGTGGGCCCCCTCTGGCTCCCCTTATGCCCTCCTTCCTCATATATATATATATATCCATGTACCCTGAAAACATCAAGGCAACATAGAAAACCCTAATTCCACCGCCGCAACCTTCTGTTCCCGTGAGATCCCATCTTGGGGCCTGTTCCGGAGCTTCGCCGGAGGGGGGATCTTCCACGGAGTGCTTCTACATCAACACCATAGCCTCACCAATGAGTTGTGAGTAGTTTACCACAGACCTTCGGGTCCATAGTTATTATCTAGATGGCTTCTTCTCTCTTTTTGTATCTCAATACAAAGTTCTCCTCGATCTTCGAGGAGATCTATTCGATGTAATCTTTTTGCGGTGTGTTTGTCGAGATCCGAAGAATTGTGAGTTTATGATCAAGATTATCTTTGAACAATATTTGCTTCTTTTCTGAAATCTTTTATGTATGATTACAATATCCTTGCAAGTCTCTTCGAATTATTGGTTTGGTTTGGCCTACTGGATCTATAGTTCTTGCAATGGGAGAAGTGCTTGGCTTTGGGTTCAATCTTGCGGTGTCCTTTCCCAGTGACAACAGGGGAAGCAAGGCACATATTGTATTGTTGCCATCGAGGATAAAAAGACGGGGTTTATATCATATTGCTTGAGTTTATCCCTCTACATCATGTCATTTTGCTTAATGCATTACTATGTTCTTATGAACTTAATACTCTAGATGCATGCTGGATAGCGGTCGATGTGTGGAGTAGTAGTAGTAGATGCAGAATCGTTTCGGTCTACTTGTCACGGGCTTGATGCCTATATATAATGATCATGCCTAGATATTCTCATAACTATGCGCTTTTCTATCAATTGCTCGACAGTAATTTGTTCACCCACCGTAGAATTCTGCTATCATGAGAGAAGCCACTAGTGAAACCTATGGCCCCCGGGTCTATTCTCAACATATTAATCTTCCATCTACTTTACTTTGTTTTATTTACTTTCTGTTCTTATACCAAAAATACCAAAAATATCATACTATCCTATCTATCAGATCTCACTTTCGTAAGTGACCGTAAAGGGATTGACAACCCCTTTTCGCGCTGGCTGCAAAGTTCTTATTTGTTTGTGCAGGTGCGAGGGACCTGCGCGTGGTCTTCTACTAGATTGATACCTTGGTTCTCAAAAACTGAGGGAAATACTTACGCTACTGTGCTGCATCACCCTTTCCTCTTCGAGGGAATACAACGCAAGCTCGAGAAGTAGCAAGAAGAATTTCTGGCGCCGTTGCCGGGGAGGCTTACGCAAAAGTCATATACCAAGTACCTATCACAAACCCTTATCCTTCGCATTACATTATTTGCCTCTTGTTTTCCTCTCCCCCACTTCACCCTTGCCGTTTTATTCGCCCTTCTTTTTCCGTGTGTTTATCGTCGCTTGCTTGCTTGCTTGTCACTATGGCTCCCCCTATCAGTGTTGACCCTCACCTTAAGAGGTTGGAGGAGATTGAAAACAATGTTAGACATTTTATGTCTGTGCAATTCGAGCACAATGATTTCTTTAGAAATGAGCTTAAAGAACAGAAAAGTTTTATGGAGTACATGAATAAAGAGCTTGATGATATGTCTAAGGAATTTTATGGTTTGAAATCTCAGTTTGCTCATCTTGAGAACTTAATAGCCCAAATTTCGGACAAGCAATCCACCTTAGTTAATAAGATGGCTGCTAAACCGGAAGAATATGAAAATAAAGATGAAGATCTGAAAGTTATTGATGTGTCTCCTATTAGATCCTTGTTTTCTAGTATGAATCTTGATAAAGATGGGACCAGAGATGATTCTACTTTAGCTAAAAGGCATCCCAATGATTCGGAGTTTTTAGATCTTGATGCTAAAATTGTTAAAAGTGGGATTGAAGAGATTAAAACTTTGCATAGTGATGAACCCACTAGCTATTTTGGATTTCAAGGGATTCAATTATGATAATTGCTCTTTAATACATTGTATTTCCTTGTTACAATCTATACTAAATTCTCCGCATGCTTATAGTTAAAATAAAGCTTTTACCAAACACATAGTTGATGCTTTGATGCAATCTTATGAAGAAAAACTTGAATTAGAAGTTTCTATCCCTAGAAAGCTTTATGATGAGTGGGAACCTACTATTAAAATTAAAATTAAAGATCATGAATGCTTTGCTTTGTGTGATTTGGGTGCAAGTGTTTCTACAATCCCAAAAACTTTATGTGATTTTTTAGGTTTCCATGAGCTTGATGATTGTTCTTTAAATTTGCATCTTGCGGATTCTACCATTAAGAAACCTATGTGAAGGATTAATGATGTTCTTATTGTTGTTAATAGGAATTATGTGCCCGTAGATTTCATTGTTCTTGATATAGATTGCAATCCTTCATGTCCTATTATTCTTGGTAGACCTTTTCTTAGAACGATTGGTGCAATTATTGATATGAAGGAAGGAAATATTAGATTCCAATTTCCGTTAAGGAAAGGCATTGAACACTTTCCTAGAAAGAAAATCAAATTACCATATGAATCTATTATGAGAGCCACTTATGGATTGCCTACCAAAGATGGCAATACCTAGATCTATTCTTGTATCGTGCCTAGCTAGGGGCGTTAAACGATAGCGCTTGTTGGGAGGCAACTCAATTTTATTTTCTTTGTTTTTGCTTCTGTTTAAGAGTAAATATTGCATATAGCTTCTGTTTAGATGTGTTTTTGTGTTTTAATTAGCGTTTGTGCCAAGTAGAACCTTTGGGAAGACTTGTGTGAAGTTTATATGATCATGCTGTAAAAAACAGAAACTTTAGCGCTCACGAGATTAGCTACCAAGTTTTACTGGAGAGTGATATTTAGTTGATTCTTTTTGCAGATGATTAATAGACAAATTCCTCACGTTTACCAATTTATTTCAATTTTTTTGGAGTTACAGAAGTATTAGAAAGTTATAGATTACTACAGACTGTTCTGTTTTTGACAGATTCTGTTTTTCGTGTGTTGTTTGCTTATTTTGATGAATCTATGAGTAGTATCGGAGGGTATGAATCATAGAGAAGTTGGAATACAGTAGGTTTAACACCAATATAAATAAATAATGAGTTCATTACAGTACCTTTGAGTGGTGGTTTGTTT
Organism: Secale cereale; assembly: GCA_902687465.1. Lineage (NCBI taxonomy): Eukaryota > Viridiplantae > Streptophyta > Magnoliopsida > Poales > Poaceae > Secale > Secale cereale. The sequence continues at coordinate 896,619,005 of LR738711.1, read as the reverse complement.
TCTTATACTAACGGAGCTCACGAGATTTTTGGCTAAGTTTTGTGTTGTGAAGTTTACAAGTTTTGAGTATGGCTTTGATGGACTATGGAACAAATGGTGGCAAGATCCTAAGCTTGGGGATGCCCAAGGCACCCCAAGGTAAAATTCAAGGACAACCAAAAGCCTAAGCTTGGGGATGCCCCGGGAAGGCATCCCCTCTTTCGTCTTCATCTATCGGTAACTATACTTGAGACTATATTTTTATTCACCACATGATATGTGTTTTGCTTTGAGCGTCATGTATGATTTTAGTCTTTGCTTTTTAGTTTGACACAATCATCCTTGTTAGGAACATATTTTGAGAGAGATAAATATGGTTTAGAATTTATTAGAATACTCTATGTGCTTCACTTATATCTTTTGAGCTAGATAGTTTTGCTCTAGTGCTTCACTTATATATTTTAGAGCACGGTGGTGGTTTTATTTTGTAGAAATTGTTGATCTCTCATGCTTCACTTATATCCTTTTGAGAGTCTTTTAGAACAGCATGGTAATGTGCTTTGGTTATAAAACTAGTCCTAATATGATAGGCATCCAAGATGAGTATAGTAAAAACTTTCATATAAAGTGCATTGAATACTATGAGAAGTTTGATACTTGATGATTGTTTTGAGATATGAGGATGGTGATATTAGAGTCATGCTAGTAGAGTAGTTGTGAATTTGAGAAATACTTGTGTTGAGGTTTGCAAGTCCCGTAGCATGCACGTATGGTAACCGTTGTGTGACAAATTTGAAGCATGAGGTATTTCATTGAGTGTCATCCTTTGTGTGGAGGTCGGGGGCGCGCGATGGTTAACTCCTACCAGCCTCCCCCCTAGGAGCATGCGTGTAGTACTTCGTTTTGATGACTTGTAGATTTTTGCAATAAGTATGTGAGTTCTTTATGACTAATGTTGAGTCCATGGATTATACACACTCTCACCCTTCCACCATTGCTAGCCTCTCTTGTACCGCGCAACTTTCGCCGATACCATACACCCACCATATACCTTCCTCAAAACAGCCACCATACCTACCTATCATGGCATTTCCATAGCCATTCCGAGATATACTGCCATGCAACTTTCCACCATTCCGTTCATATGACACGCTTCATATTGTCATATTGCCATGCATGATCATGTAGTTGACATCGTATTTGTGGCTAGGCCACCATGCATAATTTTTCATACATGTCACTCTTGTTTCATTGCACATCCCGGTACACCGCCGGAGGCATTCATATAGAGTCATACTTTTTTCTAGTATCGAGTTGTAATTTCGAGTTGTAAATCAATATAAGTGTGATGATCATCATTATTAGAGCATTGCCCCCCCCCAAAAAGGCCAAAAAAGGCCCAAAAAAGAAAAAAATAAAAAAAGAAAAGAAAAGAAAAGAAAAGAAAAGGGACAATGTTACTATCTTTTTCCACACTTGTGCTTCAAAGTAGCACCATGTTCTTCATGATAGAGAGTCTCTTGTTTAGTCACTTTCATATACTAGTGGGAATTTTCATTATAGAACTTGGCTTGTATATTCCAACGATGGGTTTCCTCAAATGCCCTAGGTCTTCGTGAGCAAGCAAGTTGGATGAACACCCACTTAGTTTCTTTTTTTGAGCTTTCATACATTTATAACTCTAGTGCATCCGTTGCATGGCAATGCCTACTCACTCACATTGATATCTATTGATGGGCATCTCCATAGCCCATTGATACGCCTAGTTGATGTGAGACCATCTTCCTCTTTTTTGTCTTCTCCACAACCACCACTCTATTCCACATAGTGCTATGTCCATGGCTCACGCTCATATATTGCGTGAAAGTTGAAAGAGTTTGAAAAAATTAAAGTATGAAACAAGTGCTTGGCTAAAACCAGGGTTGTGCATGATTGGAATATTTTGTGTGACGAAGATGGAGCATAGCCTAACTATATGATTTTGTAGGGATGAACTTTCTTTGGCCATGTTATTTTGAGAAGACATGATTGCTTTGTTAGTATGCTTGAAGTATTATTATTCTTATGTCAATATGAACTTTTATCTTGAATCATTCGGATCTGAACATTCATGCCACAACAAAGAGAATTACATTGAGAATTATGTTAGTTAGCATTCCACATCAAAAATTCTGTTTTTATCATTTACCTACTCGAGGACGAGCAGGAATTAAGCTTGGGGATGCTTGATACGTCTCCAACGCATCTATAATTTTTGATTGTTCCATGCTATTATATATTCTGTTTTGGATGTTTAATGGGCTTTAATATACACTTTTATATTTTTTTGGGGACTAACCTACTAACCCAAGGCCCAGTGCAGATTGCTGTTTTTTTTGCCTATTTCAGAGTTTCGCAGAAAAGGAATATCAAACGGAGTCCAAACGGAATGAAACCTTCAGGAGAGTTATTTTTGGATCCGTATCTACCCAGAAGACTTGGAGTACACGCGAGGGAATGAAGGAGGTGGCCACGAGGGTCCAGGGCATGCCCCCTCCCCTGGGCGCGCCGCCACCCTCGTGGGCCCCCTCTGGCTCCCCCGATGCCCTCCTTCCTCCTATATATATCCATGTACCCTGAAAACATCGAGGCAATAGATAAAACCGTAATTCCACCGCCGCAACCTTCTGTTCCCGTGAGATCCCATCTTGGGGCCTGTTCCGGAGCTCCGCCGGAGGGGGGATCTTCCATGGAGTGCTTCTACATCAACACCATAGCCTCACCAATGAGTCATGAGTAGTTTACCACAGACCTTGGGGTCCATAGTTATTAGCTAGATGGCTTCTTCTCTCTTTTTGGATCTCAATACGAAGTTCTCCTCGATCTATTCAATCTAATCTTTATGCGGTGTGTTTGTCGAGATCCGATGAATTGTGGGTTTATGATCAATATTATCTTTGAACAATATTTGATTCTTTTCTGAAATATTTTATGTATGATTATAATATCCTTGCAAGTCTCTTCGAATTATTGGTTTGGTTTTGCCTATTGGATCTATAGTTCTTGCAATGGGAGAAGTGCTTGGCTTTGGGTTCAATCTTGCAGTTTCCTTTCCCAGTGACAGCAGGGGCAGCAAGGCACATATTGTATTGTTTTCATGGAGGATAAAAAGATGGGGTTTATATTATATTGCTTGAGTTTATCCTTCTACATCATGTCATCTTGCTTAAATCATTACTCTGTTCTTATGAACTTAATACTCTAGATGCATGCTGGATAGCGGTCGATGTGTGGAGTAATAGTAGTAGATGCAGAATCGTTTCGGTCTACTTGTCACGGACGTGATGCCTATATATAATGATCATGCCTAGATATTCTCATAACTATGCGCTTTTCTATCAATTGCTCGACAGTAATTTCTTCACCCACCATAGAATTCTGCTATCATGAGAGAAGCCACTAGTGAAACCTATGGCCCCCGGGTCTATTGTCAACATATTAATCTTCCATCTACTTTACTTTGTTTTATTTACTTTCTGTTCTTATACCAAAAATACCAAAAATAGCATACTATCCTATCTATCAGATCTCACTTTCGTAAGTGACCGTAAAGGGATTGACAACCCCTTATCGCGTTGGCTGCGAAGTTCTTATTTGTTTGTGCAGGTGCGAGGGACTCGCGCCTGGTCTCCTACCGGATTGATACCTTGGTTCTCAAAAACTGAGGGAAATACTTACGCTACTGTGCTGCATCACCCTTTCCTCTTCGAGGGAATACAACGCAAGCTCGAGAAGTAGCATAGTTCGTGATCTATCTATCTATGTAATTGAGTTGAGAGTTATATAATAAAGATTAGTTTGAGTTTTTGCTTCTTTACTTTTATGTTTCAATCAAAATAAAGGAAATAATGAAAAATATAATATGCTAATCTTATGGAAAGTAATGAGATTACATAAGGAAGAATATAAGTGGTAAAATTTATTGAAGATTGACAAACATAGCATTGGTCAATGGTGCAATTCATGAAAGAACTAATAAGGGAAGAGAAGATTCACATGCAAATATACTATCTTGGACATCTTTTATGGATGTGAGCCCCCATTAAATATTTTATGCCAAATTGTTGACGTTGGACAAGGAAGACAATGTAATGATTTATGTTTGTTCATATTCACATAGAAGTTATATTGTCATAGATCCTCTAACATATGGTGCTTGCCAAATATCTTTTCTAGCCAAGAATCTGCACTATGTAGAGATACTACTTGTGGATCCAAAACCCTTAAACCCAATTTCATGTCATGAGAGTCCACTATACCTACCTATGAATTGAATAAAATTCTCCAAGTAAGTTGTCATCGGTGCATAAAGCAATAAAAATTGCTTCTAAATATGTTTGATCTTTTATTGTAAGGGGAAATAAGCATTATACAAACTTATGGTGGCAAAGGAGTAAATTGCAAAAAAGCACCACAATTGAGGACCCTAATTAAGAAAACAACCATGTTTCGATTTTTTTTTTCAAAAAACCACCACTATTGTAATGACAGTTTTCAAAAAGCACTGACCGGTCACTAAACGCACATTGACACTGTTTCTGATGGATGGGACCCGTTGTAATTGCTGCTGTGGTGGATTTTTGCAAAATAATAAAAGCGACAGACTGCATAATAAAGGTTGCTCTCATAGTGGGCAACATAATGTGACATTCTTTTGCATTAAGAGATTGTGCATCCAAAAATAAAAACGCATGACAACTTCTACTTTTATGTATTTATTTTCTATGGAAGAGTCAATAGTGTTATCTATTGGGGAACGTAGTATTTAAAAAAATCCTACGATCACGCAAGATCTATGTAGGAGAAGCATAGCAACGAGTGGGGAGAGTGTGTCCACGTACCCTCGTAGACCGAAAGCGGAAGCGTTTAGTAACGCAGTTGATGTAGTCGAACGTCATCACGATCCAACCGATCCAAGTACCGAACGTACGACACCTCCGTGTTCAGCACACGTTCAGCACGATGACGTCCCTCGAGCTCTTGATCCAGTTGAGGACGAGGGAGAGTTTCGTCAGCACGACGACGTGGCAACGGTGTTGATGATGTGATCCGCGCAGGGCTTCGCCTAAGCACTACGACAATATGACCTGAGGTGGAATCTGTGGAGAGGGGCACCGCACACGGCTAAAACAACTGCTAACTTGTGTGTCCTAGGGTGCCCCTGCCCCATATATAAAGGAGCAAGGGGGAGGCCGGACGGCCGGCCCTATAGGGCGCGCCCAAGGGGGGCAATCCTACTCCTACTAGGAGTAGGAACCCCCCTTTCCTAGTCCAACTAGGAGAAGAATGAAGGGGAGGGGAAGGAGAAGGAAGGAGGGGCACCGCCCCTCCCCCTAGTCCAATTTGGACTAGGCCCATGGGGGGGCACGTGGCCAGCCCTTGATAGCCTTCCTCTCTCTCCCCTAAGGCCCATTACTTCCACGGTGGTTCCGATAACCCTTCCCACACTCCGATATTTATCCGATGACCCCCGAAACTCATCCGATGTCCGAATAAAATCGTTCAATATATCATTCTTTATGTCTCGACTATTTCGAGACTCCTTGTCATGTCCATGATCTCATCCGGGACTCCGAACAAACTTCCGTCATCAAAAACACATAACTCATAATACAAGTCGTCATCGAACGTTAAGCGTGCGGGCCGTACGGGTTCGAGAACTATGTAGACATGACCGAGACATATCTCCGGTCAATAAACAATAGCGGAACCTGGATGCTCATATTGGCTCCTACATATTCTACGAAGATCTTTATCGGTCAAACCGCATAACAACATACGTTGTTCCCTTTGTCATCGGTATGTTACTTGCCCTAGATTCGATCGTCGATACCTAGTTCAATCTCGTTACCGACAAGTCTCTTTACTCGTTCCGTAATACATCATCTCGTGACTAACTCATTAGTCATTTGCTTGCAAGGCTTATTACGATGTGTATTACCGAGAGGGCCCAGAGATACCTCTCCGACACTCGGAGTGACAAATCCTAATCTTGATCTATGCCAACACCACAAACACTTTCGAAAACACCTGTAGAGCATCTTCATAATCACCCAGTTACGTTGTGACGTTTGATAGCACACAAGGTGTTCCTCCAGTATTCGGGAGTTGCATAATCTCATGGTCAGAGGAACATTATAAGTCATGAAGAAAGCAATAGCAATAAAACTAAACGATCATTGTGCTAAGCTAACAGATGGGTCTTGTCCATTACATCATTCTCCTAATGATGTGATCCCGTTGATCAAATGACAACACATGTCTATGGTTAGGAAACACAACCATCTTTGATTAACGAGCTAGTCTAGTACATGCATACTAGGGACACTCTGTTTTGTCTATGTATTCACACATGTATCAAGTTTCCGGTTAATACAATTATAGCATGAATAAAAGACTTTTATCATGATATATAAGGAAATATAAATAACAACTTTATTATTGCCTCTAGGGCATATTTACTTCAGTCTCGCGCTTGCACTAGAGACAATAATCTAGATTACATAGTAATGATTATAACACCCATGGAATCTTGGTGCTGATCATGTTTTGATCATGGAAGAGGCTTAGTCAACGGGTCAGTGACATTCAGATCCGTATGTATTTTGCAAATTTCTATGTCTCTCTCCTTGACTTGATCGCGGATGGAGTTGAAGCATCTCTTGATGTGCTTGATTATCTTTTGAAACCTGGATTCCTTCGCCAAGGCTATTGCTCCAGTGTTGTCACAAAAGATTTTCATTGGACCCGATGCACTAGGTATTACACCTAGATCGGATATGAACTCCTTCATCCAGACTCCTTCATTTGCTACTTCCGAAGCAGCTATGTACTCCACTTCACACGTAGATTCCGCCACGACGCTCTGCTTGGAACTGCACCAACTGACAGCTCCACCCTTCAACAAAAATACGTATCCGGTTTGTGACTTAGAGTCATCCGGATCAGTGTCAAAGCTTGCATCGACGTAACCATTTATGACGAGCTCTTTATCACCTCCATAAACGAGAAACATATCCTTCGTCCTTTTCAGGTACTTCAGGATGTTCTTGACCGCTGTACAGTGATCCACTCCTGCATTACTTTGGTACCTCCCTGCCAGACTTATAGCAAGGCACACATCAGGTCTAGTACACAGGTTTGCATACATGATAGAACCTATGGCTGAAGCATAGGCTCTCTATCTTCTGCAGTGGTCGGGCATTGAGTCTTACTCAACTTCACACCTTGTAACACAGGCAAGAACCCTTTCTTTGACTGATCCATTTTGAACTTTTTCAAAACTTTATCAAGGTATGTGCTTTGTGAAAGTCCAATTAAGCGTCTTGATCTATATCTATAGATCTTGATGCCCAATATATAAGCAGCTTCACCGAAGTCTTTCATTGAAAAATTCTTATTCAAGTATCCTTTTATGCTATCCAGGAATTCTACATCATTTCCAATTAACAATATGTCATCCATATATAATATCAGAAATGCTACAGAGCTCCCACTCACTTTCTTATAAATACAGGCTTCTCCAAAAGTCTGTATAAAACCATATGCTTTGATCACCTCATCAAAGCTTATATTCCAACTCTGAGATGCTTGCACCACGTCGTCTCCCGACCAGCTGGATCGGGCCGAGGAACCCCAAGGCGGTTTACTCATGGGCCACTTCGGGCAGCCCATGCCGCATACAAGGAGGATTCCACATGACTTGGCGCCCAAGCCAAGGACTCTTCTAAAACCCTAGGCCTCTGGTTTGTTATATAAACCGAGGCCAGGCTAGTCAATAGGCAATATGATATTCATTACTACAATCTCGTGGTAGATACATGTACTCTGTACTACACCCATATGAATACAATCAAAAGCAGCATGTAGCGTATTATCTCTTTGAGAGAGCCCGAAGCTGGGTAAAACCCCATGTCCATGTTACCATCGCTCCAAGACGCCTAGCTTAGGACCCCTACTACGAGATACGCCGGGTATCGAACCGACATTGGTGCTTTCATTGAGAGCCTGCTGGGTGATCGTCGCAGATCGATGAGACGATCAGGTGATATTTTTCTAATCAGATATGTTTTGTACAAGTTAATTTTTGTGAGAATTGTTGCTGGTTTGCAAGCTTCGTCTGCAGATTAGGTCGAGGTCAATGTCTAAAAAATCAGCAACCAACGACGCGCCCCCTCGCGGCGCCTAGTGCTCTACCCAAGTCCCTCGATCGGCAGACGGCGACGTAATTGATTGTCAAACTGGTCCTCGGCGACGCACGCAATGCTTGACCGCGAAGCCGAGGACAAATCCAGCACGGGCAGTGATCATCTATGGAGATCCCTTCCCTTATTCTCTTTCCTTTATCTCATTTGGTAATTCAGCACCTAGGCGGCCGTCGGTTGTCCACCAGTACCAGTTTTTATTTTTGCTAAAAGTTTGCTTAGTGCTGCGATAAATCACGAGTGGACATGCAGCCACGCGAGGCTGATATCACACCCGTCCATTGCGTCGTGATTCATGCGTATTCATATCATTTGTCAGGTATATGCATTCCTCACGATGAATTATTTCTAATAGATGATGTATTCCCACCATCAATGAGTGACCGTGGCCCACCAGGCAGATTAGAGCAGCTCACTTGTTTGTAGCAGGTGGTTAACGCCAACAAGGACCGCACGCCGGTGGGCATTTTCAGCTGGGTGCCTTGATGGGTTGCAGACCTGGGTGGCTTTATGGGTGCGCAGGGGCCATTTAAGTTATCTTGGTGTCAAATTAAACCGCTATCGGTCTCACCAAGATAGTACTACCATATTCGTGTCTATGGCACGGTAGAGGTAATTAGAGCTGGCGCAGTTAGCGACCGCGCAGAAATAAACATTCCATAATGATGGTGCATATATGCAACTGTTGTGGATACATTATTGGTTGACCATTTTTCGCATGCGTCTTAAGTGAGCAAGCAATATGTACTAGTTGTAGATGAGTGAATTGCAGAAAACATCGACATTGAAGGCTAGGGTTGCAGAAATCACGGTTCTATAGTTTTGTGTCAAAAATCACTAATTCTGAGGCTATTTTTTGTTGTTGCAAAAAACACTAGTCATCCGGTTTGCTCGTTTTAAGTCCGATTATGACAGATGATGCTTGCTTAACAGGGTGACGTGGCACGATATAACGGATCACAAATAGACAAAATTGCTTGGACTAAACTGTAAAAAGGAACTAAGAGGATAAGGTTAGTGATGTGAGAAAAAGAGGACAAGATCCTGCCTCGGCCTCCCGCTGCCCAGCCGGCGAGCTCACTCCACCGCCTGGGCATGGACGCCCAAGTTCGCCGGTGAGCCCGCCGTCCGGCGGACGCCCCGACCCCGCCTCACCTACCTCCCTTCTCCTCTCTCTCTCTCCCTCCCCCCTCTCTCTCTCCACGAGGAGCTCGCCCCCGCCTGTGACGCTCACGGCCAACTCCTCGGGTTGCCTGCGGAGCTCCGCCCCCAGCCGCGAGAAACCGTGGCCGGCCACCTCGCCCGCGAGCTCCCCAAGGCCCGCGGTTCGAATTAAGGGCCGACCTCAACCTCCTCCCTGCACGCCGGGTGCTGCTCTACACGGTCGCGAATACCCACGACGTCGGTGCTGCACCGGAACCGGCGGGATTCGGCCGGGAATCGAGCCACCGCCGCCCATTGACCTTCAATGTCGGGGGCTGGTCGCCAGCGAACCCGACAGCCGCCTCGTCCCCGCCAGGCACTGGATCCTGTAGGATCCGCCCCTTCTTGCTCTTCCGACGGCGGCGGCCTCACGCCACCTCCCCCCTGCTCTCAACGGTAGCTGCCCGGAGAGGGATAGGCCGCCGGCGTCCACCACCGGAACGGTGCGAGATGAAGGTCACGGAGGACCCGATTGCTTTCTTTTCAGGGGTCTTTTTGCAAATCATAAATGTATCAGGGTGTAATTAGCCTTTTCCTTTGCCATGTCACTCTATCCAGCAGGACCCACATGTCATAATCGTGCTCAAATCGTGCTAAGTCGGCGACTAGTGTTTTTGCCAAAAAAAATAGCCTCAGAATTAGTGATTTTTGGCACAAAACTGTAGAACCGTGGTTTCTGCAACCCTAGCCTTCAATGTCGATGTTTTCTGCAATTCACTCAGTAGTAGATACATATGCATGTCACATGGGAAAACATATGGGATAGCAATGCGATAGAGTATTGGTAGATGCCGACGACCTCGAGGCTCCCTTCGCAGAGGAGTTCGACTTCTGTGCTTGTGGACGAATAGCAAGGCGATGGCCAGCAGATTGGCGAGCCACGGGATGAATATATGTGCTTAATCCAAGCTTGGTTGTGCTCGAGAAGTGAGAGGTGGCGATATAAACAGACACCCATAATGGTCGAGCTAAGAAAATAAAAATCAAATATGATTGTAATCACATGACAAAACAAAAATCAAATATGATCTTAATCACATGAGATCATATATGCATTTAGTGAACTATTAAGACGTGGTACACCAACCGAACTGTTCACTAAGTGAACTTTGCTTCTCCTGCTGGAAACTCTACTGATAGTGTAGTTCATGTAAAAAAATCATTAGTTCACCACTCAATCTCTTTAGATGTGTGAATGCACTGAACAACAACATATCCATCAACGGAACAATGCCTCATTCATACCAAGTAAAGTTTAGCAATTGAGAGTACTCGAATACACTGCACGACATCATTTGCATTTACCATTCATCAAAACATCACATTATGAGGTTGTATGCATTCACTCCAACTGGCACACGAGCCATAAAAGACAACACCATTTAAATAGATCCCAATCCCATCAACCCATGTACTTCGAGTATCACAAACGTGTATTCAATCAATATGCCCACCGTATCATTTTAGTATTTCTTAATGCACTATATTAAGTGCTAATCTCATAGCATGGACGGACCGTCCAGATTTCATCCTCGCGTGGCACCATGTCCCAAAAAATTCACGTCCCTTAGTGCTGTGGCAATTATTTTTGCTAAAAGTTTGCTTAGTGCTGTGGCAATTACGTATTGATAACTACCAGACCAACTACTGCTACTTGGATCAGGCCCTAGTACTGGCCTAGCTAACTACTCCCTCCGTCCCAAAATTCTTATCTTAGATTTGTCTAGATATGGATGTATCTAGTCACGTTTTAGTGTTTGATACATTCATATCTAGACAAATCTAAGACGAGAATTATGGGACGGAGGGAGTACCTAGCACTACTATTTCACGTGGAGTACATGGCCAAGTTCTTTTTCCTCAAATTGCTATGTGCACTAAGAGGCGATCAACAGGAAGCATGAATACCTTTCCTTTTACCATGTTCTATGGATTATTGCATGTAGATTATTTTCTCTTGGTTCGTACTGCATTATATTTTGCAGAGATACTTTGCCGACGCTTGTACTGTCAGCCGGCGTACACGTCAGAACCTTCATCAAACCCTCCGTGTTCAGATCGGCAGTTCCGTATATTGGCCGGCTCGACGCAGTCTTGATGCACTCCGGCCAGGACGTCCCTTTTTTTTTTTGCGGGGGGCCAGGACGTCCCTTGTCCGTAATCATCTCGTCTGCTATCAGTTTCGACTTCATCGAATAAGTCGACAGGTGCAATTGTTTTAGTTATTCGCGTTGTATTAATAATATTTCAAAGATTATTTTTTGCTCGTCTGCGATTTTTGGTACTGCAGGTTTTGCAGTCGGGTCTACATTGAGGCCATCGTTTTAAGGTGATCCGATATGTCGATGATGTCCCGCGTGCACCGTGTCCGTAACTCGGGCAACCTTGCGAATTCGGATTTGTCACCTCGTCGTGCCAACGCCGTGTGGGGACATCGGCCGCGTGCCAGGCCAAATCTTTTTTAATAATTTATTTCGCATAAATAGTTTTGCAAAGATTTTTTATTTTTATTCTGTTATTATTATCTGGTTTGTGCTACTTCATGCATGCAGATAATCAGCCTCTCGCCGCCACCTCGGCAAAACGACGTCCTCGTCTCGTCCGCGTCGACGAAGTTGTGACACCGCCTTGGCGCACATCCCTGTGCCGACCCCCATGCGGCCAATCCGTCGGGCTGACCTCGGCACCCATGCCATATTTCTAATTATCTCCGGCTAAATTAATTAAGTAGAAGAATTTTTTAAATATATATTACTATCTTCATTTGTTATTATTTTTGGACTACACTATTTTACTTGTGTAGGTAATCGACTTCGACTGTGTCACGCGGTCACTTCGGAAAGCCGACATTGTCATCCCAATCGGCATAAATCGGCTCGCGCGATCACATTGTTGGTCAAATTGCCATACTGACATGTTCGGTTGCCTCGGGGACTTCGGCATCGCCAAGAAAGCTCTACCTCGTCGGGTGTTCGGCGCACGGGCCATATTTCTTTTATTATTCACTTTGCATAAATTAATTTTGCAAAGAATTTTTAGTTTTTTTATTGTTATTATTATCTCCGGCTTGCACTATTTTCTGCGCACAGGTAAATGATTCAGGTCGGGCATTGCGGTCACTTCGGCGTACCGACATACTGACGTAGGGTTCCGTCGTCGCCTTACCGACCTACCACATCACCTCGGCTGGACCGGGGGCTTCGTCATCACTTCATTAACCCACGCCGAGGACTTCAACGTCACACTGCCGACCGTGCTATGTCACCACTCCGGAATGCCGAACTCCTCGCCTGGCCACCTCGGGACCGGCTTAGCTGCTGAGACCTCGTCCGTTGTCAGCTCGGGCTGCACATCGATACCGAGCACATTAACCAGCTAAGTCGCTTCGATGCCCAGTTTTTTTTAAATTCTTGTTCGGTTCGATCAAGTTTTATATTTGTGTTAAACAAAAAACTTAGTTTGTCAAAAACGTTATTTGTTAAAAACACTTCTCTTACCCCAGTTAACTTGGAGCTCTTAAATTTATACGAGCCGTTTTATAACAATAGATTTCTTCTTAGTCGTTGCAAAGTCTTTTTCTATCACTTCTTATTTTTGACGTGAGTGTGTGGTCAATAGCCGGGGAGCCTAATTTCTCTCTCAAAGCCTCTAGAGTTTAGTTTGCAAAACTGGCCTAACGAGAAGCACTCCACCTTCGGGATAGGAGGTTGAAGCCGTAGGCTGACCCGCTTGAAGGCTTGAGATAGGATGTGTCATGTTAAAGCATTGAAAATCACATTTTTTAAGACCAATCTTCGGATTGGCACCGAACACTTGATCTAATTCGGACGTCAAGTTTTTACTGAAGTTTTTTGGTTTTCCAAAGCCTATGGCACTTTTAAACTATTTGTGTGTTTCCAGCATAAGTCTCGCAGTGCAACGCCGGACACCCTTAGAGATTCGGCCAAAAACATTGTCGGATATTGCTATATATGCATCGGTTTCAAATTGTGTCTTCGGTCAATAGTTGGGTTGCCCTGTTGGGGAACGTAGCAGAATTCAAAAAAATTTCTACGCTTCACCAAGATCAATCTAAGGAGTCATCTAGCAACGAGCATAAAGGAGTGCATCCACATACCCTTTGTAGATCGCGTGCGGAAGCGTTCGAAGGAACGTAGATGATGGAGTCGTACTCTTCATGATCCTCGTCACCGATGATCCCAGCGCCGAACGGACGGCACCTCCGCGTTCAACACACGTACGGTACATCGACGTATCCTCCTTCTTGATCCAGCAAGGGCGGAGGAGAGGTTGACGGAGATCCAGCAGCACGACGGCGTGGTGGTGGATGCAACAGGAAAAGCTGCAGGGCTTCGCCGGCGCCCTGCGAGAGGAGTTGGAAGTGTGACGGGAGGGGGGAGAGGCGCCAGAGGCTTGGGGTGCGGCTGCCCTCTCCCCCCCACTATATATAGGGGCCAGGGGGGGGGGCGCCGGCCCTAGGAGATGCAATCTCCTAGGGGGGCGGCGGCCAGAGGGGGGAAACTTGCCCCCCAAGGCATAGGGGGCGCCCCCTCCCCCTAGGGTTTCAACCCTAGGCGCATGGAGGGGGGCCCATGTGGGTGCGCCAGCCCACCAGGGGCTGGCCCCCTTCCCCTAGCGGCCTACGGGGTCCTCCGGGATGGGTGGCCCCACCCGGTGGACCCCCGGGACCCCTCCGGTGGTGTCGGGACACTCCCGGTGACCCCCGGAATTCACCCGATGGCCGAAACTGGACTTCCTATATATCATTCTTTACCTCAGGACCATTCCTGAACTCCTCGTGATGTCCGGGATCTCATCTGGGACTCCGAACAACGTTCGGGTTTCCATCTGCATGTATCTCTACAACCCTAGCGTCACTGAACCTTAAGTGTGTAGACCCTACGGGTTCGGGAGACACGCAGACATGACCGAGACGACTCTCCGGTCAATAACCAACAGCGGGATCTGGATACCCATGTTGGTTCCCACGTGTTCCTCGATGATCTCATCAGATGAACCACTGTGTCAAGGATTCACTCAATCCCATATGTTATTCCCTTTGTCTATCGGTACGGTACTTGCCCGAGATTGGATCGTCGGTATACCCAATACCTTGTTCAATCTCGTCATGGCAAGTCTCTTTACTCGTTCGGTAATCCATCATCCCGTGACTAACTCCTTAGTCACTTTGAGCTCATTATGATGATGTCTTACCGAGAGGGCCCAGAGGTACCTCTCCGTCATACGGAGTGACAATATCCCAGTCTCGGTTCGCACCAACTCAACAGACACTTTCGGAGATACCCGTTGCGTACCTTTATAGCCACCCAGTTACGTTGTGACGTTTGGTACACCCAAAGTATTCCTACGGCATCCGGGAGTTGCACAACCTCATGGTCTAAGGAATAAATAATTGACACTGGAAAAGCTTAAGCATTACGAACTATACGATCTCGTGCTAGGCTCAGGATTGGGTCTTGTCCATCACATCATTCTCCTAATGATGTGATCCCGTTATCAATGACATCCTATGTCCATGGTCAGGAAACCGTGACCATCTGTTGATCAACGAGCTAGTAACTAGAGGCTTACCAGGGACACGTTGTGGTCTATGTATTCACACATGTATCGCTGTTTCCGTACAATACAATTCAAGCATGAATAACAGACAATTATCATGAACAAGGAAATATAATAATAATCCTTTTATTATTGCCTCTAGGGCATATTTCCAAGAGTCTCCCACTTGCAATAGAGTCAACAATCTAGTTACATTGTGATGAATCGAACACCCATAGAGTTCTGGTGTTGATCATGTTTTGCCCGTGGAAGAGGTTTAGTCAACGGGTCTGCAACATTCAGATCCGTATGCACTTTACAAATATCTATGTCTCCATCTTGAACATAATTCCGGATGGAATTGAAACGGCGCTTGATGTGCTTGGTCTTCTTGTGAAACCTGGGCTCCTTGGTAATGGCAATAGCTCCAGTGTTGTCACAGAAGAGAGTCATCGGGCTTGACGTGCTTGGAATGACTCCTAGGTCGGTGATGAACTCCTTCATCCAGACTCCTTCTTGCGCTGCTTCGCAAGCAGCTATGTACTCCGCTTCACATGTAGAATGCGCCACGACGCTCTCCTTGCAACTGCACCAGCTGAGTGCTCCACCATTCAAAATATACACGTATCCGGTCTGTGACTTAGAGTCATCCAGATCTGTGTCGAAGCTAGCATCGACGTAACCCTTTACGACGAGCTCTTCGTCACCTCCATAAACGAGAAACATATCCTTAGTCCTCTTCAGGTACTTTAGGATGTTCTTGACCGCTGTCCAGTGTTCCATACCGGGATCACTTTGGTACCTCCCTACCAAACTTATGGCAAGGTTCACATCAGGTCTGGTACACAGCATGGCATACATGATAGAACCTATGGCCGAGGCATAGGGAATGACACTCATATTTTCTCTATCTTCTGCCGTGGTCGGGAACTGAGCCTTGCTCAATCTCATACCTTGCAAAACAGGCAAGAACCCCTTCTTGGACTGATCCATATTGAACTTCTTCAATATCTTGTCAAGGTATGTGCTTTGTGAAAGACCAATGAGGCGTCTTGATCTATCTCTATAGATTTTGATGCCTAATATGTAAGCAGCTTCTCCAAGGTCCTTCATTGAAAAACTCTTATTCAAGTAGGCCTTTATGCTCTCCAAGAATTCTATATCATTTCCCATCAGCAATATGTCATCCACATATAATATGAGAAATGCTACAGAGCTCCCACTCACTTTCTTGTAGATACAGGCTTCTCCCCAAGTCTGTATAAAGCCAAACACTTTGATCACATCATTAAAGCAAATATTCCAACTCCAAGATGCTTGCACCAGCCCGTAGATCGAGCGCTGGAGCTTGCATATGTTGTTAGCATTCTCTGGATTGACAAAACCTTCCGTCTGCATCATATACAGCTCTTCCTTGAGGAAACCATTAAGGAATGCCGTTTTGACGTCCATTTGCCATATCTCATAATCATAGAATGCGGCAATTGCTAACATGATTCGGACGAACTTCAGCATCGCCACGGGAGAGAATGTCTCGTCGTAGTCAATCCCTTGAACTTGTCAATAACCCTTAGCGACAAGCCGAGCCTTATAGATGGTCACATTACCACCTGCGTCTGTCTTCTTCTTAAATATCCATTTATTTTCTATGGCGTGCCTATCATCGGGCAAGTCCACCAAAGTCCATACTTTGTTTTCATACATGGATTCTATCTCGGATTTCATGGCTCCAAGCCATTTATTGGAATCCGGGCCCGCCATCGCTTCTTCATAGTTCGAAGGTTCACCGTTGTCTAACAACATGATTTCCATGACAGGGTTGCCGTACCACTCTGGTGCGGAACGTGTCCTTGTGGACCTTCGAAGTTCAGTAGTAACTTGATCTGTATCTTCATGATCATCATCATTAACTTCCTCCCTTGTCGGTGCAGGCACCTCAGGAACAATATCCTGCGCTGCGCTACTTTCCGGTTTGGGAGGGGTGACTGTCACCTCATCAAGTTCAACTTTCCTCCCACTCACTTCTTTCGAGAGAAACTCTTTCTCTAGAAAGGATCCATTCTTGGCAACAAAGACCTTGCCCTCGGATCTGTGGTAGAAGGTGTACCCAATCGTTTCCTTTGGGTATCCTATGAAGACGCATTTTTCCGATTTGGGTTCGAGCTTTTCAGGTTGAAGTTTCTTGACATAAGCATCGCAACCCCAAACTTTTAGAAACGACAGCTTAGGTTTCTTGCCAAACCAAAGTTCATACAGTGTCGTCTCAACGGATTTCGACGGAGCCCTATTTAAAGTGAATGCGGCAGTCTCTAAAGCATAACCCCAAAAAGATAGCGGTAAGTCGGTGAGAGACATCATAGATCGCACCATGTCCAACAGGGTACGATTTCGATGTTCGGACACACCATTACGCCGAGGTGTTCCGGGCGGTGTCAATTGTGAAACAATTCCACAGTTCCTAAGGTGCGTGCCAAATTCATGACTTAAATATTCACCCCCACGATCCGATCGCAAGAATTTTATTTTTCTATCACGTTGATTCTCAACCTCATTCTGAAATTCCTTGAACTTTTCAAAGGTCTCAGACTTGTGCTTCATCAAGTAGATATACCCATATCTACTCAAGTCATCTGTGAGGGTGAGAACATAACGATAGCCTCCGCGAGCCTCAACACTCATTGGACCGCACACATCGGTATGTATGATTTCCAACAAGTTGGTTGCTCGCTCCATTGTTCCGGAGAACGGAGTCTTGGTCATCTTGCCCAAGAGGCATGGTTCGCACGTGTCAAATGATTCATAATCAAGAGACTCCAGAAGTCCATCTGCATGAAGCTTCTTCATACGTTTGACACCAATATGACCAAGGCGGCAATGCCACAAGTATGTGGGACTATCACTGTCAACTTTACATCTTTTGGCATTCACACTATGAACATGTGTATCATCACGATCGAGATTCATCAAAAATAAACCATTGACCAGCGGGGCATGACCATAAAACATATCTCTCAAATAAATGGAACAACTGATACGTCCAAAACGTATCTATAATTTCTGCTTGCTCCATGCCTCTTTTGTGTGATATTGCTATGTTATTTATACACTTCCATACACTTTTGATCATATTTGGACTAACCTATTAACTCAGTGCACCCCAGTGCCAGTTTCTGTTTTCGGCTGTTTTTGTATTTTAGGTTTTCACATTACGAGAACTGCCAGGAAAAATCCAGAAAAATTATATAAAAAATCAGCGTTCCAGAAACTACCGCGCGCCCGA
>LR738711.1:896490601-896593993 GCA_902687465.1 Secale cereale | reverse complement strand
GGGGGGGGGGGGGGGGGGGGGGCGCCTGGGCCCCCCGAGGCTCCTCCGATGCCCCCCTTTGGCATATATTTAAAGCGTCTCCCGAAACCCTCGATTCCGGACCCCTTTTCTCCAGACGCGATTCCGATCTCCGCCGCCATCGCCATCAAGCTTCGGGGGACCAGAATTCCTGCGCCGGCACCCTGCCGGGACGGGGAAGTGCCCCCGGATCCATCTCCATCGACGTTGCTTCCTCCCTCCATGATGCGGGAGTAGTTCCTCCTCGGGGATGAGGTTTCTACCAGTAGCTATGTGGTCAATTCTCTCTCCCATGATGTGATCTTCGTTGTGATCATAGGCTATGTTAATCTAGGGTGATCCCATGATATTTCCCCTTCTTCTATGTATTGGATTGATGTACTCACTTGTCTTTATCTAGTATAATCCCCGAGACCAAGGTGACAACGGTCTATTGGACATGGATTAGAAGAATAATTTCATGAGTGATTTCCTTTTTGTGTGTTGATTGAAGATTGAGAGTCTCTTGGTGCTTGTCTTTGACTATCCTTTAGATATGTTGTGGTGATTGTGGGACTCTCTTTGGATGGCCGCGGTGACATTGGGAAATCCTTAGCCTGAGAACTACGAACTTTGAGGTGTGCTTTTGTAGCCCTACATAATTCTCGTCCTCTTTTGACCACGAAGGAATGACCTCCGGGTGCGTCTCCATTGCATGTTTTATGGGAAATATCATGTGATTCGATTATGTTAATGTTGTTGGGAGTTGCCACTAGTGAAAGTATGAACCCTAGGCCTTGTTTCCACCATTGCAATACCATTTGTGCTCACGTTTACCACTTGTTTGCTTGCTGCACTTTTTATTACAGATTTATATTACTTTGTTTTGCCATCCATATCACTTGCCATTTAACATCTCTTCGCCGAACTAGTGCACCTATACATCTGACAAGTGTATTAGGTGTGTTGGGGACACAAGAGACTTCTTGTATCTTAGTTGCAGGGTTGCTTGAGAGAGACCATCTTCAACCTCTACTTCCCTGAATTCGATAAACCATAGGTCATCCACTTGAGGGAAATTTGCTGCTGTCCTACAAACCTCTGCGCTTGGAGGCCCAACATAGTCTACAAGAGTAGAAGCGTGTGTAGACATCAACAACCATTATTCTCGGATTTAAATGAGTAGCCATCTCGCATCAAATGAGATCCAGATACAATGTTCATGCTCAAAGCTGGTACTAAATAACAATTATTAAGGTTTAAAACTAATCCCGAGGGTAGATGTAGAGGCAGCGTGCCGACGGCAATCACATCGACCTTGGAACCATTCGCGACGCGCATCGTCACCTCGTCCTTCGGCAGTCTCCGCTTATTCCGCAGCTCCTGCTTTGAGTTACAAATGTGAGCAACTGCACCGGTATCAAATACCCAGGAGCTACTACGAGCGCTGGTAAGGTACACATCAATAACATGTATATCACATATACCTTTGACGTTGCCGGCCTTCTTGTCCGCTAAGTATTTGGGGAAGTTCCGCTTCCAGTGACCCGTTCCCTTGCAATAAAAGCACTCAGTCTCAGGCTTGGGTCCATTCTTTGGCTTCTTCCCGGCAACTGGCTTACCGGGCGCGGCAACTCCTTTGCCGTCCTTCTTGAAATTCTTCTTACCCTTGCCCTTCTTGAACTTAGTGGTTTTATTGACCATCAACACTTGATGCTCTTTCTTGATCTCCACCTCCGCTGATTTCAGCATTGAATACACCTCGGGAATGGACTTCTCCATCCCTTGCATATTGAAGTTCAACACAAAGCTCTTGTAGCTAGGTGGGAGCGACTGAAGGATTCTGTCAATGACCGCTTCGTCTGGGAGATTCATTCCCAACTGAGACAAGCAGTTGTGCAACCCAGAAATCTTGAGTATGTGGTCACTGACAGAACTGTTTTCCTCCATCTTACAGCTGTAGAATGCGTTGGAGACATCATATCTCTCAACTCGGGCATGAGCCAAACCATTTTCAGCTCTTGGAACATCTCATATGCTCCGTGGTGCTCAAAACGCTTTTGGAGCCCCGATTCTAAGCTGTAGAGCATGCCGCACTGAACCAGGGAGTAATCATCACAACGCGACTTCCAAGCGTTCATAACATCTTGGTTTGCCAGGGCGGGAGCGTCACCTAGCGGTGCTTCTAGGACATAAGTTTTCTTGGCAGCTATGAGGATGATCCTCAGGTTACGGACCCAGTCCGTATAGTTGCTACCATCGTCTTTCAGCTTGGATTTCTCTAGGAACGCGTTGAAGTTGAGGGTGACATGAGCATGGGCCATTTGATCTACAAGACATATTGTAAAGAATTTAGACTAAGTTCATGATAATTAAGTTCATCTAATCAAATTTTAATGAAATCCCACTCAGATTGACATCTCTCTAATCATCTAAGTGATACATGATCCGAATCGACTAGCCCGTGTCCGATCATCACGTGAGACGGACTAGTCATCAACGGTGAACATCTTCATGTTGCTCGTATCTTCTATACGACTCATGTTCGACCTTTCGGTCTTCCGTGTTCCGAGGCCATGTCTGTACATGCTAGGCTCATCAAGTGAACCCTAAGTGTATTGCGTGTTTAAATCTGGCTTACACCCGTTGTATGCGAACGTTAGAGCCTATCACACCCGATCATTACGTGGTGCTTCGGAACAACGATCCTTAGCAACGGTGCACAGTTAGGGGGAACACAATTCTTGAAATTTTAGTGAGAGATCATCTTATTTACTACCGTCGTTCTAAGTAAACAAGATGCATAAACATGATAAACATCACATGCAATCAAATAAAGTGACATGATATGGCCAAATATCATCTTGCTCCTTCGATCTCCATCTTCGGGGCACCATGATCATCTTTGTCACCGGCATGACACCATGATCTCCATCATCATGATCTCCATCATCGTGTCTTCATGAAGTCGTCACACCAACTATTACTTCTACCACTATGGCTAACGTTTAGCAATGAAGTAAAGTAATTACATGGCGTTATTCAGTGACACGCAGGTCATACAATAATTAAGACAACTCCTATGGCTCCTGCCGGTTGTCATTTTCATCGACATGCAAGTCGTGATTTCCTATTACAAGAACATGATCAATCTCACACATCACATATATCATTCATCACATCTTCTTGGCCATACCACATCACATAGCACATGCTGCAAGAACAAGCTAGACGACCTCTAATTGTTGTTGCAAGTTTTTACGTGGCTTCTATAGGTTTTCTAGCAAGAACGTTTCTTACCTACGACAAAACCACAACGTGATTTGTTAATTTCTATTTACCCTTCATAAGGACCCCGTTCATCGAATCCGATCCGACTAAAGTGGGAGAGACAGACACCCGCCAGCCACCTTATGCAACTAGTGCATGTCAGTCGGTGGAACCAGTCTCACGTAAGCGTACGTGTAAGGTCGGTCCGGGCCACTTCATCCCACGATGCCGCCGAATCAAGATTGGACTAGTAATGGCAAGAAAATTGAACAAACTCAACGCCCACAACTTGTTTGTGTTCTACTCGTGCAAGATGCTACGCAAAGACCTAGCTCAGATGCCACTGCTGGGGAACGTAGCAGAATTCAAAAATTTTCCTACGCTTCACCAAGCTCAATCTAAGGAGTCATCTAGCAACGAGCATAAAGGAGTGCATCTACATACCCTTTGTAGATCGCGTGCGGAAGCGTTCGAAGGAATGTGGATGATGGAGTCGCACTCTTCGTGATCCTCGTCACCGATGATCCCAGCGCCGAACGGACGACACCTCCGCGTTCAACACACGTACGGTACAGCGTCTCCTCCTTCTTGATCCAGCAAGGGCGGATGAGAGGTTGACAGAGATCCAGCAGCACGACGGCGTGGTGGTGGATGCAATAGGTAAAGCTGCAGGGCTTCGTCGGCGCCCTGCGACAGGAGTTGGAAGTGTGACGGGAGGGGGGAGAGGCGCCAGAGGCTTGGGGTGCGGCTGCCCTCTCCCCCCACTATAAATAGGGGCCAGGGGGGCACCAGACCTAGGAGATTGCATCTCCTAGGGGGGCGGCGGCCAGAGAGGGGAAACTTGCCCCCCAAGGCATAGGGGGCGCCCCCTCCCCCTAGGGTTTCGACCCTAGGCGCATGGAGGGGGGCCCATGTGGGTGCGCCAGCCCACCAGGGGCTGGCCCCCTTCCCCTTGCGGCCTACGGGGCCCTCCGGGATGGGTGGCCCCACCCGGTGGACCCCCGGGACCCCTCCGGTGGTCCCGGGACACTCCCGGTGTGTAATGCCCAGGATGGAGTTATACCTCCTACGTGTCGAGGCACGACTTAAAGGCATAAGTCCATCCTAGAATGATCTCAAGTTTGGTAATCTTTGCACATCTCATGTAAAAGAGGGGATTGTAAACATAAATAGTTGGCTTACACTCGCCACGTCACACAATACAATACATGTCTCAAACATCATACATTAAGAATATCACAACCCTCTAAGGGCAAAATCCAAATGTCAAGATACCAAACTTAGATAAATAAACCACAGGCGGATCGAATCCTAGTAGAAGTCTCCACTACTGATCATCCGGATATCGAACATAGTACCGACTACGCTCCTCGTCGAACTCCCAATCCAGCTCGGTGCCATCACCTGGATAGCTCACAGCTGGACCTGCATCTGGTGGTGGTGAAGTAACTGTGAGCCACAGAGGACTCAGCAATCCCGTTCCCGGGTAACAAGACTATTTAAGCCTTAGGAAAGGATAAGGCTGAAGAAAAGAGTAAGGGTCTGCAGCAGCAACTAGCAACTAGCTTACGTGAGAGAGAGCGAGAAGAGAAAGCCTCGAACGAGAAGTGATCACGAAGTGATCCTAGCTACAAGCTCAACAAGCATAACCCCTCCGTGTTCAACTCCCGAATCCCTATTCGGAAATTGACGGTCACGGAACACACGCTGGTAGTGTATTAGTAACATTGTGTCAAGTTATCTACAACCGGATATTAACAAGCTCCCATCTGCCACATAACCGCGGGCACGGCTTTCGAAAGTTCATAACCCTGCAGGGGTGTTCCAACTTGACCCATTACAAGCCCACGATCCGCGGAGTCGCAACTCCAAAGTGGGAAGACCCGAGTATTCTCGGAATCCCGTGCTCAAGATATTCCGAACTAAGGTAAGGCTAATCCAGCAAATCCTCCCGGTGTGCCGACACCCTGATAGTAGCCGCGCGTATCTCGTCTCAGGCCACGTCCGGATGGGCGATGCTACAGGTTTTTACCAGACCTTGAGTTTCCTCGAGGTGGCCCTGCAGGACCCCCAGTTCGGACCAACACTCATGTGGAGCACTGGCCCGGGGTTGTTGATTAAGAAAAAGGGTTTATAACTCCCTATGCAAGTTTAGTTTGTTATTAGGCAAATAGTACCAATGTTGGGACTTGCTGGAAAAGACTTAGCACTTAGCGGTTTATCGAGGGGGTCCCATACACCCCAACCGTGTTAGGAACGCATAATCAAGGAACATAACACCGGTTTATACGGTTCCTAACGGCATGAGTGGAACAAATCACCAAGCAAAAGGCTTAGCCTTCCACCCTTGGCAATATATAGATGATTTCATTTTAAGCATTTATATAGTGTGATATAACCCAACCAAACTTCAACATGAAGCAAGCATCTTCGATCTTCACCTGCAGCTAACAATGCTATAAGAAGGGCTGAGCGAAGCGTACTTAGCCAAGCAACGGTTTGCGTAGGTAGGGTGGTTTAACATGGCAATGGTTACAAGTAGGAGGCTGACAGGAAGAACATGGGCATCGAGGCAAAACTATAGAGCGGAACTACTAGCAATAGGCAAAGATAGTAATGTTATCAGGGTTCGGTCATCTTGCCTGAAGTGAAGTCGTTCGGATCGTAAGAAGGGTCCTCGTGCTCAACCTCGTTGGTAACCTCGTGCTCGTACTCGGTCTCAGCTTCCGGCTCTAAACAATATAATCACACAAGGCACAAATCAACAAGATGCAATGCGCACTCGAAAACGATGGATGCATGAAGGATGCACTAAGGATGCACACGGAGCACGGAAATTAGCACTCAAGCAAAACACTTCAAAACAAGATAACAATATGAGATTATGAATCTACACAGAAAATCAATCAAGTTTCATATAAGACTCGCTGCAATCGGAGTTACGGGCTAAAAGTTATGCCCGAAACAAGAAATGAGCGAAAGCTGAAAATTACAGCAGCATAGCAACTTCGGAGCACAAAATAATTAAGCTACAGCACTAAAATACGCATGTGAGGACATGAATGGAAAGCCAACAATATATACTACAAGGAACAATCAAGATCCACTCCAAAACTAACATGGTTTGTCCTAGAACATCACACGAACATGGCATCAGAACATTACAGATTTCAGACTTAGTGAAAATCCACTAAGTCCTAAAACAACAATTCATCATGGCATCTAAAAGAGCAAGTTTAAGTCACCTCGAAACTAAACATGGCAAGTGGTAAGCACCTCATCAAAGTACACATGATGGTGATTCCGAAACACACAAGCATGCTTCATGGAGATAAACACAACGATTGCAACGAGCTCAACAAGATGGCATTACATAACAAGTGAAACAACATCACAGCCACATGGCACTTTGCAACGATGATAAACATGGCAAGAATAAATCTAACATGCAACCTAACACAAGCAACATGTAGAGCATGGCAAGACGAACACGTGGACATGTCATTTGCATCATTCGGACAAACGAGCTAAAAGTTATCACATGGCAAAGATGGCATAAAAACATCACATAGCAGCAGTTTTTATCACGATGCACTATTGTAACAGAAAAAACAAGCACCTAGATGATCTCTAACATGCATGACAACAAAAGATAAAACGTAGTGCACGATCCCACGAACGTCTGGACATGCTATTTGCGCGAAACGGACAAACACACTAAAAGTTACAGCAGTTTGAAAACAGCATCAACAACTAATTCACAGGGACTTGGAGGATATTAGAAGCAACCTCAGGGGTCAACCGGAGTCAAACGGCCTGAACTGGAGCGGATCGGGTCCTGGCGGAACGGATCGGACCCGGGGCTTCGCGGATCGGGCAGAGGCTGCGCGGATCCGGCCCACACGGCGGATGGGCCCGCGGCGGCGCGCGGCCCGCGGAGGCGGCGGCGGCCCGGCGGTGCAGTGCGGTGCGGCGGCCCGGAAGGAGGCCCGGTGCGGGCGCCCGGTGGAGGCAGAGCGCGGCCTGCGGGGCGGAGCGACCCACAGGAGGGAGGAGGGGCCTTGGCGCCTGGCGGCCCGGCTGGAGACGCGGAGGAGGCCGGCTCGAAGCGGTGGGGAGACGGGCCTGGCGTCGGTGGCCCACTGAGGCGGGGCGCCCAGGCGGGGAAGTGGTCCCAGCCGGGGGAGGCAAAGGAAGCCCAGCTGCGGGGCGGCGGAGCGGTCGATCGGGGCCTCCTGCCCCGATCCGATCGGCGAAGCGGCCGTTGCACCTGGCGAGCGGAGGGGTTGGCGCGAAGGGGCGTTGACCTGGTGGCCTGATCGAGGAAGAGGGCGGCGCTCGATCCCAGAACGCGCTGGCTGCGCTCGATGGCTGGTTCCCTCGGGAACTGAGAAGAGACAGTGGGAGGATATTTTGGGATCTGGTTTGATCTGAAAAAAAATAGGGGAGAAAGGGGAAGAAGCTAGGGAAGCCAAAATAGACCTAGGGGGTCTATTATAGCAGATTTTTAGGGTTAGGGGGGATTTAGGGGTGTTAGGAGCCCTCCGATCGCGATCCGACGGATCCGATCGCGGGGAAACATTAGATGGGCCTAGGAGAGGGTAGTGGACTGCATGTAGGGATGTTTCTGGGCCACAAGTGGAGGCACTTTGGACCCACACGAATAACTGATGGAATAGCCAACGGAGTCCAAACGCGACGAGATTTGAGAGGCGGGTTGCACACAACAAAACAACAACACACACAACAACCTCGCGGCACACCGGTAACGTAACACGCCCAAACACCAAAGTAGGCCTACGGGACGTCACGGACACGTGAGGGAGCTCCGGAACGCGAAACGGACAACGGGAAGGAACGCGTGGAACCGGATGCAACCGACAACACAAATGCAATGCGATGCACATGTCTACATGATATGAATGAATGCCACACACGCACACAACAAAACGACGAAAACCCGAAAGACAAAGAACCCGGAATGGAAATAGATGAAGCCGGAGATATATTATATGCCCAAAAGGGAAAGTATTACATCCGGGGCATTACACGGTGACCCCCGGAATTCACCCGATGGCCGAAACTGGACTTCCTATATATCATTCTTTACCTCCGGACCATTCCGGAACTCCTCGTGACGTCCGGGATCTCATCCGGGACTCCGAACAGCATTCGGGTTTCCATGTGCATGTATCTCTACAACCATAGCGTCACTGAACCTTAAGTGTGTAGACCCTACGGGTTCGGGAGACACGCAGACATGACCGAGACGACTCTCCGGTCAATAACCAACAACGGGATCTGGATACCCATGTTGGTTCCCACGTATTCCTCGATGATCTCATCAGATGAACCACTGTGTCAAGGATTCACTCAATCCCATATGTTATTCCCTTTGTCTATCGGTACGGTACTTGCGCGAGATTCGATCGTCGGTATACCCGATACCTTGTTCAATCTCGTCATGGCAAGTCTCTTTACTCGTTCCATAATCCATCATCCCATGACTAACTCCTTAGTCACTTTGAGCTCATTATGATGATGTCTTACCGAGAGGGCCCAGAGGTACCTCTCCGTCATACGGAGTGACAATATCCCAGTCTCGGTTCGCACCAACTCAACAGACACTTTCGGAGATACCCGTTGCGTACCTTTATAGCCACCCAGTTACGTTGTGACGTTTGTTACACCCAAAGTATTCCTACGGTATCCGGGAGTTGCACAACCTCATGGTCTAAGGAATAAATACTTGACACTGGAAAAGCTTAAGCATTACGAACTATACGATCTCGTGCTAGGCTCAGGATTGGGTCTTGTCCATCACATCATTCTCCTAATGATGTGATCCCGTTATCAATGACATCCTATGTCCATGGTCAGGAAACCGCGACCATCTGTTGATCAACGAGCTAGTAACTAGAGGCTTACCAGGGACACGTTGTGGTCTATGTATTCACACATGTATCGCTGTTTCCGTACAATACAATTCAAGCATGAATAACAGACAATTATCAAGAACAAGGAAATATAATAATAATCATTTTATTATTGCCTCTAGGGCATATTTCCAACAGTCTCCCACTTGCACTAGAGTCAATAATCTAGTTACATTGTGATGAATCGAACACCCATAGAGTTCTGGTGTTGATCATGTTTTGCCCGTGGAAGAGGTTTAGTCAATGGGTCTGCAACATTCAGATCCGTATGCACTTTACAAATATCTATGTCTCCATCTTGAACATAATTCCGGATGGAGTTGAAACGGCGCTTGATGTGCTTGGTCTTCTTGTGAAAACTGGGCTCCTTGGTAATGGCAATAGCTCCAGTGTTGTCACAGAAGAGAGTCATCGGGCTTGGCGCGCTTGGAATGACTCCTAGGTCGGTGATGAACTCCTTCATCCAGACTCCTTCTTGCGCTGCTTCGCAAGCAGCTATGTACTCCGCTTCACATGTAGAATGCGCCACGACGCTCTGCTTGCAACTGCACCAGCTGACTGCTCCACCATTCAAAATATACATGTATCCGGTCTGTGACTTAGAGTCATCCAGATCTGTGTCGAAGCTAGCATCGACGTAACCCTTTACGACGAGCTCTTCGTCACCTCCATAAATGAGAAACATATCCTTAGTCCTCTTCAGGTACTTTAGGATGTTCTTGACCGCTGTCCAGTGTTCCATACCGGGATCACTTTGGTACCTCCCTACCAAACTTATGGCAAGGTTCACATCAGGTCTGGTACACAGCATGGCATACATGATAGAACCTATGGCCGAGGCATAGGGAATGACACTCATCTTTTCTCTATCTTTTGCCGTGGTCGGGGACTGAGCCTTGCTCAATCTCATACCTTGCAAAACAGGCAAGAACCCCTTCTTGGACTGATCCATATTGAACTTCTTCAATATCTTGTCAAGGTATGTGCTTTGTGAAAGACCAATGAGGCATCTTGATCTATCTCTATAGATTTTGATGCCTAATATGTAAGCAGCTTCTCCAAGGTCCTTCATTGAAAAACTCTTATTCAAGTAGGCCTTTATGCTCTCCAAGAATTCTATATCATTTCCCATCAGCAATATGTCATCCACATATAATATGAGAAATGCTACAGAGCTCCCACTCACTTTCTTGTAGATACAGGCTTCTCCCCAAGTCTATATACAGCCAAACGCTTTGATCACATCATTAAAGCGAATATTCCAACTCCAAGATGCTTGCACCAGCCCGTAGATCGAGCGCTGGAGCTTGCATACCTTGTTAGCATTCTCTAGATTGACAAAACCTTCCGGCTGCATCATATACAGCTCTTCCTTGAGGAAACCATTAATGAATGCCGTTTTGACGTCCATTTGCCAAATCTCATAATCATAGAATGCGGCAATTGCTAACATGATTCGGACGGACTTCATCATCGCCACGGGAGAGAAAGTCTCGTCGTAGTCAATCCCTTGAACTTGTCAATAACCCTTAGCGACAAGCCGAGCCTTATAGATGGTCACATTACCACCTGCGTCTGTCTTCTTCTTAAATATCCATTTATTTTCTATGGCGTGCCTATCATCGGGCAAGTCCACCAAAGTCCATACTTTGTTTTCATACATGGATTCTATCTCGGATTTCATGGCTCCAAGCCATTTATTGGAATCCGGGCCCGCCATCGCTTCTTCATAGTTCGAAGGTTCACCGTTGTCTAACAACATGATTTCCATGACAGGGTTGCCGTACCACTCTGGTGCGGAACGTGTCCTTGTGGACCTTCGAAGTTCAGTAGTAACTTGATCTGTATCTTCATGATCATCATCATTAACTTCCTCCCTTGTCGGTGCAGGCACCTCAGGAACAATTTCCTGCGCTGCGCTACTTTCCGGTTCGGGAGGGGTGACTGTCACCTCATCAAGTTCTACTTACCTCCCACTCACTTCTTTCGAGAGAAACTCTTTCTCTAGAAAGGATCCATTCTTGGCAACAAAGACCTTGCCCTCGGATCTGTGGTAGAAGGTGTACCCAATCGTTTCCTTTGGGTATCCTATGAAGACGCATTTTTCCGATTTGGGTTCGAGCTTTTCAGGTTGAAGTTTCTTGACATAAGCATCGCAACCCCAAACTTTTAGAAACGACAGCTTAGGTTTCTTGCCAAACCAAAGTTCATACAGTGTCGTCTCAACGGATTTCGACGGAGCCCTATTTAAAGTGAATGCGGCAGTCTCTAAAGCATAACCCCAAAAAGATAGCGGTAAGTCGGTGAGAGACATCATAGATCGCACCATGTCCAACAGGGTACGATTTCGACGTTCGGACACACCATTACGCTGAGGTGTTCCGGGCGGTGTCAATTGTGAAACAATTCCACAGTTCCAAAGGTGCGTGCCAAATTCATGACTTAAATATTCACCCCCACGATCCGATCGCAAGAATTTTATTTTTCTGTCACGTTGATTCTCAACCTCATTCTGAAATTCCTTGAACTTTTCAAAGGTCTCAGACTTGTGCTTCATCAAGTAGATATACCCATATCTACTCAAGTCATCTGTGAGGGTGAGAACATAACGATAGCCTCCGCGAGCCTCAACACTCATTGGACCGCACACATCGGTATGTATGATTTCCAACAAGTTGGTTGCTCGCTCCATTGTTCCGGAGAACGGAGTCTTGGTCATCTTGCCCAAGAGGCATGGTACGCACGTGTCAATTGATTCATAATCAAGAGACTCCAGAAGTCCATCTGCATGAAGCTTCTTCATACGTTTGACACCAATATGACCAAGGCGGCAATGCCACAAGTATGTGGGACTATCATTGTCAACTTTACATCTTTTGGCATTCACACTATGAGCATGTGTATCATCACGATCGAGATTCATCAAAAATAAACCATTGACCAGCGGGGCATGACCATAAAACATATCTCTCAAATAAATGGAACAACCATTATTCTCGGATTTAAATGAGTAGCCATCTCGCATCAAACGAGATCCAGATACAATATTCATGCTCAAAGCTGGTACTAAATAACAATTATTAAGTTTTAAAACTAATCACGAGGGTAGATGTAGAGGCAGCGTGCCGACGGCGATCACATCGACCTTGGAACCATTCCCGACGTGCATCGTCACCTCGTCCTTCGCCAGTCTTCGCTTATTCCGCAGCTCCTACTTTGAGTTACAAATGTGAGCAACTGCACCAGTATCAAATACCCAGGAGCTACTACGAGCGCTGGTAAGGTACACATCAATAACATGTATATCACATATACCTTTGACGTTGCCGGCCTTCTTGTCCGCTAAGTATTTGGGGCAGTTCCGCTTCCAGTGACCCGTTCCCTTGCAATAAAAGCACTCAGTCTCAGGCTTGGGTCCATTCTTTGGCTTCTTCCCGGCAACTGGCTTACCGGGCGCGGCAACTCCTTTGCCGTCCTTCTTGAAATTCTTCTTACCCTTGCCCTTCTTGAACTTAGTGGTTTTATTGACCATCAACACTTGATGCTCTTTCTTGATCTCCACCTCCGCTGATTTCAACATTGAATACACCTCGGGAATGGACTTCTCCATCCCTTGCATATTGAAGTTCAACACAAAGCTCTTGTAGCTAGGTGGGAGCGACTGAAGGATTCTGTCAACGACCGCTTCGTCTGGGAGATTCATTCCCAACTGAGACAAGCGGTTGTGCAACCCAGAAATCTTGAGTATGTGGTCAATGACAGAACTGTTTTCCTCCATCTTACAGCTGTAGAATGCGTTGGAGACATCATATCTCTCAACTCAGGCATGAGCCTGGAAAACCATTTTCAGCTCTTGGAACATCTCATATGCTCCGTGGTGATCAAAACGCTTTTGGAGCCCCGATTCTAAGCTGTAGAGCATGCCGCACTGAACCAGGGAGTAATCATCACAACGCGACTGCCAAGCGTTCATAACATCTTGGTTTGCCGGGGCGGGAGCGTCACCTAGCGGTGCTTCTAGGACATAAGTTTTCTTGGCAGCTATGAGGATGATCCTCAGGTTACGGACCCAGTCCGTATAGTTGCTACCATCGTCTTTCAGCTTGGATTTCTCTAGGAACGCGTTGAAGTTGAGGGTGACATGAGCATGGGCCATTTGATCTACAAGACATATTGTAAAGAATTTAGACTAAGTTCATGATAATTAAGTTCATCTAATCAAATTTTAATGAACTCCCACTCAGATTGACATCTCTCTAATCATCTAAGTGATACATGATCCGAATCGACTAGCCCGTGTCCGATCATCACGTGAGACGGACTAGTCATAAACGGTGAACATCTTCATGTTGATCGTATCTTCTATACGACTCATGTTCGACCTTTCGGTCTTCCGTGTTCCGAGGCCATGTCTATACATGCTAGGCTCGTCAAGTGAACCCTAAGTGTATTGCGTGTGTAAATCTGGCTTACACCCGTTGTATGCGAACGTTAGAGCTTAACACACCCGATCATCATGTGGTGCTTCGGAACAACGATCCTTAGCAACGGTGCACAGTTAGGGGGAACACAATTCTTGAAATTTTAGTGAGAGATCATCTTATTTACTACCGTCGTTCTAAGTAAACAAGATGCATAAACATGATAAACATCACATGCAATCAAATAAAGTGACATGATATGGCCAATATCATCTTGCTCCTTCGATCTCCATCTTCGGGGCACCATGATCATCTTTGTCACCGGCATGACACCATGATCTCCATCATCGTGTCTTCATGAAGTCGTCACGCCAACTATTACTTCTACCACTATGGCTAACGTTTAGCAATGAAGTAAAGTAATTACATGGCGTTATTCAGTGACACACAGGTCATACAATAATTAAGACAACTCCTATGGCTCCTGCCGGTTGTCATTTTCATCGACATGCAAGTCGTGATTTCCTATTACAAGAACATGATCAATCTCATACATCACATATATCATTCATCACATCTTCTTGGCCATACCACATCACATAGCACATGCTGCAAGAACAAGTTAGACGACCTCTTATTGTTGTTGCAAGTTTTTACGTGGCTTCTATAGGTTTTCTAGCAAGAACGTTTCTTACCTACGCCAAAACCACAACGTGATTTGTTAATTTCTATTTACCCTTCATAAGGACCCTGTTCATCGAATCCGATCCGACTAAAGTGGGAGAGACAGACACCTGCCAGCCACCTTATGCAACTAGTGCATGTCAGTCGGTGGAACCAGTCTCACGTAAGCGTACGTGTAAGGTCGGTCCGGGCCACTTCATCCCACGATGCCGCCGAATCAAGATTGGACTAGTAACGGCAATAAAATTGAACAAACTCAACGCCCACAACTTGTTTGTGTTCTACTCGTGCAAGATGCTACGCAAAGACATAGCTCAGATGCCACTGTTGGGGAACGTAGTAGAATTCAAAAATTTTCCTACGCTTCACCAAGTTCAATCTAAGGAGTCATCTAGCAACGAGCATAAAGGAGTGCATCTACATACCCTTTGTAGATCGCGTGCGGAAGCGTTCGAAGGAACGTGGATGATGGAGTCGTACTCTTCGTGATCCTCGTCACCGATGATCCCAGCGCCGAACGGACGACACCTCCGCGTTCAACACACGTACGGTACAACGACGTATCCTCCTTCTTGATCCAGCAAGGGCGGAGGAGAGGTTGACGGAGATCCAGCAGCACGACGGCGTGGTGGTGGATGCAACAGGAAAAGCTGCAGGGCTTCGCCGGCGCCCTGCGAGAGGTGTTGGAAGTGTGACAGGAGGGGGGAGAGGCGACAGAGGCTTGGGGTGCGGCTGCCCTCTCCCCCCACTATATATTGGGGCCAGGGGGGGCGCCGGCCCTAGGAGATGCAATCTCCTAGGGGGGCGGCGGCCAGAGGGGGGAAACTTGCCCCCCAAGGCATAGGGGGCGCCCCCTCCCCCAAGGGTTTCAACCCTAGGCGCATGGAGGGGGGCCCATGTGGGTGCGCCAGCCCACCAGGGGCTGGCCCCCTTCCCCTTGCGGCCTACGGGGCCCTCCGGGATGGGTGGCCCCACCAGGTGGACCCCCGGGACCCCTCCGGTGGTCCCGGGACACTCCCGGTGACCCCCGGAATTCACCCGATAGCCGAAACTGGACTTCCTATATATCATTCTTTACATCCGGACCATTCCGGAACTCCTCGTGATGTCCGGGATCTCATCCGGGACTCCGAACAACATTCGGGTTTCCATGTGCATGTATCTCTACAACCCTAGCGTCACTGAACCTTAAGTGTGTAGACCCTACGGGTTCGGGAGACACGCAGACATGACCGAGACGACTCTCCGGTCAATAACCAACAACGGGATCTGGATACCCATGTTGGTTCCCACGTGTTCCTCGATGATCTCATCAGATGAACCACTGTGTCAAGGATTCACTCAATCCCATATGTTATTCCCTTTGTCTATCGGTACGGTACTTGCCCGAGATTCGATCGTCGGTATACCCGATACCTTGTTCAATCTCGTCATGGCAAGTCTCTTTACTCGTTCCATAATCCATCATCCCGTGACTAACTCCTTAGTCACTTTGAGCTCATTATGATGATGTCTTATCGAGAGGGCCCAGAGGTACCTCTCCGTCATACGGAGTGACAATATCCCAGTCTCGGTTCGCACCAACTCAACATACACTTTCGGAGATACCCGTTGCGTACCTTTATAGCCACCCAGTTACGTTGTGACATTTGGTACACCCAAAGTATTCCTACGGTATCCGGGAGTTGCACAACCTCATGGTCTAAGGAATAAATACTTGACACTGGAAAAGCTTAAGCATTACGAACTATACGATCTCGTGCTAGGCTCAGGATTGGGTCTTGTCCATCACATCATTCTCCTAATGATGTGATCCCGTTATCAATGACATCCTATGTCCATGGTCAGGAAACCGTGACCATCTGTTGATCAACGAGCTAGTAACTAGAGGCTTACCAGGGACACGTTGTGATCTATGTATTCACACATGTATCGCTGTTTTCGTACAATACAATTCAAGCATGAATAACAGACAATTATCATGAACAAGGAAATATAATAATAATCCTTTTATTATTGCCTCTAGGGCATATTTCCAACATGCCCTACTCCTGTGCTTGCCTCCTATGTTCCGCTTTGTTCGGCTAGGTGTGCAAAGGGAGAACCACTTTGATTGTGCTTCCAGCTCGCATGGTTAATCGCCTCAGTGGAGAAAGCTGAATACTGACTGTCACAATAAGCGTAAACTGGTCAGCGATCCGATGATTGTGTTAAACTATAAGATCGATGGAGGTCACCCCATGTTAAATGATGGGTTGTTCATAATATTGGTCGAAGTGTTAACGGCTTGACCTTGACTGTCGCCGAACATTAACCGGGGGCCAATATTTGGCCTCCCAACTTTAAACTCCTATGACTAAGTGAAAGTTATAAAGCCTGCATGTCTGATTGCATCGTTTCCGCTAACACAACCACCTTCGGGTACCAAGATGTCAGCTAAGATTTGTTTTATTATTGCGGAAACACCCTGCGTAGCATCTAGAAGGGGGTGGAAGCCGACGATGGGCCACCTTCAACTGGTAAACGGTCGCAACGGAGTCGAAATAAACATATCATCGGCGTTTTTATTTAATATATGAGGGCTGCCTTCCGTAATCATCGTTATAAAGCCATAAATATGCGTCAATTTGACTTCAGATTTTGGCCAAGCTGGGTTGCCTGGCTCTTGTGCTTACCCCTACGTTTTTGATTGTTCGGCTAGGCGGTAAAGGGAGCACCTCTGTGATTGTTACTACCGGGTCATCCGAGTTAGTATCTCAGACTGGGTGAAGCCGAAAGCTAGTGATCTTAAAGGATATAATTGGTCGGCAATGACGGAAGTGAAATTTTTGGTTCATTGAGACCACAGAGTTCGGAAACTTTCTCCGAACTAAATCCTCAATATTTCCCTCCCACATTGATCGGAGGTGAGGTTTCATAATCATAGTCAGCATGATAACCCAAGGAAAGGAACCGATGGCGGGACTATTTTCCTTGGAAGATGTTTCTTACATTAAAAAGTAATATAACATATCTCTCCGCATACCTATGTTTATAAAACCGTATGACCGGATTGCCTTATTTGTCGTAAATCTTTGCCCTTATAAAGGTTTTATAAAGAAGGACAAACACTTCCCGGCTACTGGCCGAGGAGGTTCAAGCTGATGGTCGCTCAACAAAGTTTTGTACAATGCGGATCCGAGCATTAATGATGTAAAGTACTTGATACATAGAATCATTACACGTAATTTGTGATTTTTCTCCGGATATCGATCCTTAATTCGGCCACCCGTGCCCACATTAAGGCTCGGGGGCTACTGGGCTTCGCGCTCATTATTTATAAATATAAAAGGGCACATCGATCCCCTGATCTGGTGTTGCCACCCGACCAATGGCTCGGGGGCTACTGCATTGCCTATTCAATGCAGAAAATTCAAAGTGCTCAGTGTTTGGCATGACCGAACTATGGACAAGCGCATCTTCGGACAACAATAAGTACCATCTGGGACTTATCCGGCATCAAGCTAATATATCTCGGCGAATTCTCATGACCCTCTCTCACGGGCCTGTCCGTCGATCACTACCACCTCTAATATATTAGACTACATTTCTATTCCTACGTATGCTGCCGAGCTAGGAGTTCATCCTCAGGCCGATTTCACGACCTAGGTCTCAAGAGCTACTAGGATCAGTGGTTTCATATTTTCCTTCAGGTGCATCTCATATTTTAGGCCGACAGACACATTGAGGGCTACTGGCAATACATCTCGTCAGCAAATAAATTTACCCACATCGGAAATAAAATCTGCAAACAATCAGCCCATGACCGAGGTGCTGAATCACCTCGGGAGCAGTTCGGCATATAGCTCAGATGCAAGTGGCTTGCTCCTTAGAGGGCATTTCCGGCATTAAGCTCGGCTAAACTCCTTCAACTTTTTCGAACCAAGGTGATTTATGACACCTCAGATACAATCCGGCATTGGAGCTTGGACATAGTACGGTGTTGGAGCTTGGACATAGTTCGGCGTTGGAGCTTGGACATAGTTGATACGTCCATTTTGCATCATGCTTATAAGTTGATATTTATTGCATTATGGGCTGTTCATACATGTTTTGTCACAATAGTTATGCCTTTTCCCTCTTATATTGCAAGGTTTACATGAAGAAGGGGGAATGCCGGCAGCTGGAATTCTGGGCTGGAAAAGGAGCAAACTCTGGAAACCTACTCTACACAACTCCAAAAGCACCAAAACTTCACAGAACATTTTTTTGGAAAGTATAAAAAAATATCTGGAGGAAGAAACCCACGAGAGGGGCCACTGGCTGGCCTCGCGGGTGGGGGGCGCGCCCCCCTTCCCAAGGTGCGCCGCCTGCCTCGAGGGCCAGCCGGTGGGCCCCAGGTGCCCATCTTCTCCTATATGAAGCGTTTTGACCTGGAAAAAAAATCAGGAGAAGGCTTTGGGGACCAGACGCCGCCGTCTTGAGGCGGAACCGAGGCGGAAACCAATCTAGGGCTCCGGCAGAGCTGTTCTGCCGGGGATACTTCCCTCCGGGAGGGGGAAATCATCACCACCGTCCTCACCAACAACTCTCCCATCTTGGGGAGAGCTATCTTCATCAACATCTTCACCAGCACCATCTCCTCTCAAACCCTAGTTCATCTCTTGTATCCAATCTTTGTATCCAAACCTCAGATTGGTACCTGTGGGTTGCTAGTAGTGTTGATTACTCCTTGTAGTTGATGCTAGTTGGTTTATTTGGTGGAAGATCATATGTTCAGATCCATTATGCATATTAATACCCCTCTGATCATGAACAATATTATGTCTTGTGAGTAGTTGCTTTTGTTCCTGAGGACATGGGAGAAGTCTTGCTATTAGTAGTCATGTGAATTTGGTCTTCGTTCGGTATTTTGATGAGATGTATGTTGTCTTTCCTCTAGTGGTGTCATGTGAACGTCGACTACATGACACTTCACCATTATTTGGGCCTAGAGGAAGGAATTGGGAAGTAATAAGTAGATGATGGGTTGCTAGAGTGACAGAAGCTTAAACCCTAGTTTATGCGTTGCTTCGTAAGGGGCTGATTTGGATCCATATGTTTCAGGCTATGGTTAGGTTTACCTTAATACTTCTTTTGTAGTTGCGGATGCTTGCATTAGAGGTTAATCATAAGTGGGAGGCTTGTCCAAGTAAGGGCAGCACCCAAGCACCGGTCCACCCACATACCAAATTATCAAAGTACCGAACGCGAATCAGACGATCGTGATGAAAACTAGCTTGACGATAATTCCCTTATGTCCTCGGGAGCGCTTTACTTTGCATAAGAGTTTGTCCAGGCTTGTCCTTTGCTACACAAAGGATTGGGCCACCTTGCTGCACCTATTTACTTTTACCGTTTGTCACTTGCTACCAATTATCTTATCACAAAACTATTTGTTACCTATAATTTCAGTGCTTGCAGAAAATACCTTACTGAAAACTGCCTATCATTTCCTTCTGCTCCTCGTTGGGTTCGACACTCTTACTTATCGAAAGGACTACGATAGATCCCCTACACTTGTGGGTCATCAAGACTCTTTTCTGGCGCCGTTGCCGGGGAGTGAAGCACCTTTGGTAAGGAAAAATTTATATAGTGTGCTGAAATTTATTGTCACTTGTTACTATGGCTCAAAACCCTTTGAGGGGCTTGTTTGGGGTATCTTCACCCCGAGTAGAAGAGCGAAGAGTTGCTCCTCAACCTACTGCACCTAATGAAAATGTTTGCTTCCTTCGGGTATGATTGAGAAATTGCTTGAAAATCCCTATACAGGAGACAGAACACTCCACCCCGATTTACATCTAATCTATGTGGATGAAGTTTGTGGATTGTTTAAGCTTGCAGGTATGCCCGAGGATGTTATCAAGAAGAAGGTCTTCCCCTTATCTTTGAAGGGAGATGCATTGACATGGTTTAGGCTATGCGATGATATGGGATCTTGGAACTATAATCGTCTGAAGTTGGAATTTCATCAGAAGTTCTACCCTATGCACCAGGTTCATCGTGATCGTAATTATATTTATAATTTTTGGCCTCGCGAAGGAGAAAGCATCGCTCAAGCTTGGGGGAGGCTTAAGTTAATGCTATATTCATGCCCCAATCATGAGCTCTCAAGAGAAATGATCATTCAAAATTTTTATGCTCGGCTTTCTCATGATAATTGCTCCATGCTCGATACTTCTTGTTCTGGCTCTTATATGATGGAGACTATTGACTTCAAATGGGATTTGTTGGAAAGAATTAAACCCAACTCAGAAGATTGGGATCTCGACGAAGGTAAGGAGTCAGGTATGACCCCTAAGTTTGATTGTGTTAAAGATTTTATGGATACCGATGTTTTCCGTGAGTTTAGCACTAAATATGGACTTGACTCTGAGATAGTAGCTTCTTTTTGTGAATCTTTTGCTACTCATGTTGATCTCCCCAAGGAGAAGTGGTTTAAATATCATCCCCCTATTGAAGTAAAAGTAGTTGAACCTATTAAAGTTGAAGAAAAGACTATCACTTATAATGTTGATCCTGTTATTCCCACTGCTTATATTGAGAAACCACCTTTCCCTGTTAGGATAAAGGATCATGCTCAAGCTTCAACTGTAGTTTGTAAGAGTAATACTAGAACACCTACACCCTCTGAGCAAATTAAAGTCGAACCTAGTGTTTCTATGGTTAAAGATCTCTTGGTAGAAGATTTAGATGGACATGTTATTTATCTCCAAGAAGAGTCTGCTAGAATAGCCAAACCTAATGCTAGGAATAAACATAAACCTATCGTAGGCTTGCCCGTTATCTCTGTTAAGATATGAGATCATTGCTATCATGGTTTATGTGACGTAGGTGCTAGTGCGAGTATTATCCCTCTTGATTTGTATAACAAAATTATGCATGATATTGCACCAGTTGAGTTAGAAGGGATTGATGTTACTATTAAGCTCGCTAATAGAGATACTATTTCACCAGTTGGGATTGTTAGAGATATTGAAGTCTTGTGTGGGAAGGTTAAATACCCTGCTGATTTTCTTGTTCTTAGTTCCCCACAAGATGCTTTCTGCCCCATTATATTTGGTAGACCCTTCTTGAATACCGTTAATGCCAAGATAGACTGTGTGA
This sequence comes from Secale cereale, assembly GCA_902687465.1. Lineage (NCBI taxonomy): Eukaryota > Viridiplantae > Streptophyta > Magnoliopsida > Poales > Poaceae > Secale > Secale cereale. The sequence goes on along the minus strand of LR738711.1, from coordinate 896,572,560 downwards.
AAGATATTGTCACTGTCGGATTAGGGGATATGTCTCATGACTTTAACTTTGCTAAATTCCGTAGACAACCCCTTGAAAAGGCACGACCCAGTAAGGATGAACTTATTGGTCTTGCTTCTATTGCCGTGCCACCTAATGATCCTTTAGAACAATACTTGCTAGACCATGAAAATGATATGCAAACGAATGAGAGAAGGGAGATAGATGAAATATTCCTTACACAGGGACCCGTATTGAAAAACAACTTGCCTGTTGAAATCCTAGGGGATCCTCCTCCACCCAAGGGTGATCCCGTGTTTGAACTTAAACCTTTGCCTGATAATCTTAAGTATGTTTATCTTGATGAAAAGAAGATATATCCTGTTATTATTAATGCTAACCTTTCAGAGCATGAAGAAGAAAGATTATTGAAAACTCTGAAGAAGCACCGAGCTGCTATTGGATATACTCAGGATGATCTTAAGGGCATTAGTCCGACTATATGTCAACACAAGATAAAATTGGAAGAAAATGTTAAACCAGTTATTGATCATCAGCGACGATTAAATCCTAAGATGAAAGAAGTGGTAAGGAAGGAAATTCTAAAGCTCCTAGAGGCACGTATTATCTATCCCATTGCTGATAGCCAGTGAGTAAGTCCTGTCCATTGTGTTCCTAAGAAAGGAGGTATGACCGTTGTTCCTAATGATAAAGATGAATTGATCCCGCAAAAAATAGTTACAGGTTATAGGATGGTAATTGATTTCCGCAAGTTAAATAAAGCTACTAAGAAAGATCATTACCCCTTGCCATTTATTGATCAAATGCTAGAAAGATTATCCAAACATACTCATTTCTGCTTTCTAGATGGTTATTCTGGTTTCTCTCAAATACCTGTGTCAAAGGGGGATCAAGAAAAGACCACCTTTACTTGTCCTTTCGGTACCTTTGCTTATAGACGTATGCCTTTTGGTTTATGTAATGCACCTGCAACCTTTCAAAGATGCATGCTGGCTATATTCTCTGACTTTTGTGAAAAGATTGTCGAGGTTTTCATCGATGATTTCTCCATTTACAGAACTTCTTTTGATGATTGCTTAAGAAACCTTGATCGAGTTTTGCAGAGATGTGAAGACACTAACCTTGTCTTGAATTGGGAGAAGTGCCACTTTATGGTTAATGAAGGCATTGTCTTGGGACATAAAATATCTGAAAGGGGTATTGAAGTTGACAAAGCTAAAGTTGATGCTATTGAAAAGATGCCATACCCTAAGGACATCAAAGGTATACAAAGTTTCCTTGGTCATGCCGGGTTTTATAGGAGGTTCATTAAGGACTTCTCCAAAATCTCCAGGCCTCTGACTAATCTTTTACAGAAAGATATTCCTTTTGTCTTTGATGATGATTGTTTAGAAGAATTTGAAATACTTAAGAAAGCATTGATCTCTGCACCTATTGTCCAGCCTCCTGACTGGAATTTACCCTTTGAGATTATGTGCGATGCTAGTGATTATGCTGTAGGAGCTGTTCTAGGGCAAAGAGTTGATAAGAAATTGAATGTTATCCAGGATGCTAGTACAACTCTAGATAGTGCCCAAAGAAATTATGCTACCACTGAGAAAGAATTTTTAGCAGTTGTGTTTGCTTGTGATAAGTTTAGACCCTATATCGTTGATTCTAAAGTAACTATTCACACTCATCATGATGCTATCAAATACCTTATGGAAAAGAAAGATGCCAAACCTAGACTCATTAGATGGGTTCTCTTGCTGCAAGAATTTGACTTGCATATTATTGATAGAAAGGGGGCTGAGAACCCCGTAGCAGATAACTTTTCTAGGTTAGAGAATATACTTGATGACCCACAACCTATTGATGATAGCTTTCCTGATGAACAACTAGCTATCATAAGTACTTCTCGTACTGCTCCATGGTATGCTGATTATGCTAATTACATTGTTGCTAAGTTTATACCCCCTAGCTTCACATACCAGCAAAAGAAAAAGTTCTTCTATGATTTGAGACATTAATTTTGGGATGACCCACATCTTTATAAAGAAGGAGTAGATGGTATTATTAGACGTTGTGTACCTGAGCATGAACAGGAACAGATCCTACGCAAGTGCCACTCCGAAGCTTACGGAGGACACCATGCATGAGACAGAACTGCGCACAAGGTATTGCAATCCGGTTTTTGTTGGCCTACTCTCTTCAAGGATGCTCGTAAGTTTGTCTTATCATGTGATGAATGTCAAAGAATCGGTAATATTAGTAGACGTCAAGAAATGCCTATGAATTATTCACTTGTTATTGAACCATTTGATGTTTGGGGCTTTGATTATATGGGACCCTTTCCTGCCTCTAATGGGTACACACATATCCTAGTTGCTATTGATTACGTTACTAAGTGGGTAGAAGCTATTCCAACTAGTAGTGCTGCTCATAACACTTCTATTAAGATGCTTAAAGAAGTTATATTTCCGAGGTTTGGAGTCCCTAGATATCTAATGACTGATGGTGGTTCACACTTTATTCATGGTGCTTTCCGTAAGATGCTTGCTAAGTACGATGTCAACAATAGAATTGCATCACCTTATCACCCACACACTAGTGGTCAAGTTGAATTAAGTAATAGGGAGTTGAAATTGATCTTGCAAAAGACAGTTAATAGGTCTAGAAAGAATTGGTCCAAGAAACTAGATGATGCATTATAGGCCTATAGAACTGCATACAAAAATCCTATGGGTATGTCTCCATATAAGATGGTATACGGAAAAGCTTGTCACTTACCTCTTGTGCTAGAACACAAGGCATATTGGGCTATCAAAGAGCTCAATTATGATTTCAAACTTGCCGGTGAAAAGAGGCTATTTGATATTAGCTGTCTCGATGAATGGATAACCCAGGCCTACGAGAATGCCAAGTTATTTAAATAAAAAGTTACAAGATGGCATGACAAAAGGATACAAAAGCGTGAGTTTAACGTAGGTGATTATGTTTTGCTATACAACTCTCGTTTAAGATTTTTTGCAGGAAAACTTCTCTCTAAGTGGGAAGGACCTTACGTTATCGAGGAGGTCTATCGTTTCGGTGCCATAAAAATCAACAACTTCGAAGGCACAAATCCGAAGGTGGTGAATGGTTAAAGAATCAAACATTATATCTCAGGCAATCCTATTAATGTTGAAACTAATGTTATTGAAACCATAACCCCAGAGGAATACATAAGGGACACTTTCCAGAACGATTCAGCCTCCGAAAAGGAAGAGGTACGTGATATGGTAAGTAAACCGACTCCAAAACAACTCTAAAGGCAATTTTTCTCCATTTTGGAATATTTAGAAAAATAGAAAAATAAACCACAGTCCGGAGGAGACACGGGGCCTCGTCGAAGGTAGGGGTGCACCCCCCTTCCCAGGGCGCGCCCCTACCTCGAGGGCACTGCGTGTGTCCCCTGGACTACGTTTTCTTGTGGGTTACTCCTTTTGTTCAGGAAAAATTCATTATATATACTCCCGAAGGTTTTGACCTCTGTATCACGCAGAATTCCTCTATTTTTGTTTCGATCTATTTCTGTCGCAGATAAGATCAGGATGTCTTCTCATGAGTCTGACGGAGAGAGTCGGGTGTCTCATCCAACACTTGACCCAAAAGCAAACAACGATGCCAACCACTTTGGTCCATCAACGGAGGAAGAGATGGAGGCTGACTTGAAGAGGATAGATGCCATGGAGGAAGATCAAGAAGTTACCTCTCGATTTCAAGCTGGATTCACAATAGGGGAATTACAGAGCTCAGCTATTCCAAACTCAGTCCTCCCTACCAATTTCAGGTTTCTTTCTTATGAAAATATGAAAAAGAGTGTTACTTGTTCTCCCGCAGCTATGCAGCATCCTTGGGTGAAAGGAGCTTTAGCCGTTACGGGCAAGCTCCGTAAGGAAATTTTGGACCTTAAACGACAAGTTAACAAGCTCGAGGAGGAGAATCGCATCCTGAGGGGTATCTTCGCCAAGAATATTACATCACCACCCCCGCATAAGGAGGCATAATCATATGGGTATGGGCACTCCCCTTGGCAATTGCCAAGCTTGGGGGAGTGACCCCGGTATCGTATCACCATCACTCCTATCTTTACCATTTTACTTAGTTCGATCCATTTGGTAGTATCTTGATCTATTAGAATAAAGTTAGCATGATCTAGTTGTGAGCTTTTGCTTTGTGAGCTTTATCCTTTGTAATTGAGTCCGTGAGCTATATAATAAAGATTAGTGTTGAGTCAAAGGCTTGATTTCCTCACTTGGGTCATGACAAAAAGAAAGAAAACAAAAAGAGTATCAAAGAGATCACATCGGTCTTATGGGAAGTAATGACCCCACATACAAGAGTATGATAAATAAAAGTTATTGGGAGGTGACAAACATAGTTTTGGTCATCGTTGCAATTAATAGGAAGTAATAAAAGAAGAGAGGCTTCACATACAAATATACTATCTTGGACATCTTTTATGATTGTGAGCACTCATTAAAATAGGACATGCTAAAGAGTTGATGTTGGACAAGGAAGACAACATAATGGGTTATGTCTTCTTATATCCAAAATAAAGTATATTGTCATGGATCTTCCAACATGTTGAGCTTGCCTTTCCCCCTCATGCTAGCCAAAACTCCTCGCACTAAGTAGAGATACTACTTGTGCCTCCATATATCCTTAAAACCAGTTTTGCCATGAGAGTCCACCATACCTACCTATGGATTGAGAAAGATCCTTCCAAGTAAGTTGTCATGTTGCAAACCCGCTAAATATGTATGATTTATTAGCGTGGGAGAAATTAGCTTTATAAGAGATTGTGATATGGAAGTAATAAAAGCGACGGACTGCATAATAAAGGTCCTTATCACAAGTGGCAATATAAAGCAAAGTTCTTCTATGCTAAGACTTTGTGCATCCAACCATAAAAACACATGACAACCTCTGCTTCCCTCTGCGAAGGGCCTATCTATTATTCCTGTCTTATAAGTGTCAAGGTGAGATCCACCTTTCCTTTTTAATTTTATCCTTTGGCAAGCACATTGTGTTGGAAAGATCCTGACATATATACCCTCTTGGATGTAAGTTTTCATGATCTATTACTGTTGACATTACCCTTGAGGTAAAAGGTTGGGAGGCAACATCATAAGCCCCTATCTTTCTCCGTGTCCGATTAAAACTCCATAAACATGAGTATTGCGTGAGTGTGAGCAATTATGAAAGACTATATGATAGTTGAGTATGTAGGCTTGATGAAAAGCTCTTATATTGACTCTTTCCGATGTTACGATAAAATGCAATTGCTTCAATGACCGAGACCAAGGTTTGTTAGTTTCCAATAAAGTTTATGATGCATACTTGATATTGTGGATGAATTGTTACTTTAGCATAATTATCATATGACTATATTTATATAAGTTGCTGTTATGAGAATGCTCATGATGCCCTCATGTCCGTATTCTATTTTTATCGACACCTCTTCTCTAAACATGTGGACATATTTTTCGATATCAGCTTTCGCTTGAGGACAAGCGATGTCTAAGCTTGGGGGAGTTGATACGTCCATTTTGCATCATGCTTATAAGTTGATATTTATTGCATTATGGGCTGTTCATACATGTTTTGTCACAATAGTTATGCCTTTTCCCTCTTATTTTGCAAGGTTTACATGAAGAAGGGGGAATGCCGGCAGCTGGAATTCTGGGCTGGAAAAGGAACAAACTCTGGAAACCTAATTTGCACAACTCCAAAAGCCCCGAAACTTCACAGAACATTTTTTTCGGAAAATATAAAAAATATCTGGCGGAAGAAACCCACGAGAGGGGCCACTGGCTGGCCTCGAGGGTGGGTGGCACGCCCCCCTTCCCAGGGCGCGCCCCCCTGCCTCGAGGGCCAGCCGGTGGGCCCCAGGTGCCCATCTTCTCCTATATGAAGCGTTTTGACCTGCAAAAAAATCAGGAGAAGGCTTTGGGGACCAGACGCCGCCGTCTCGAAGCGGAAACCAATCTAGGGCTCTGGCAGAGCTGTTCTGCCAGGGATACTTCCCTCCGGGAGGGGGAAATCGTCATCGCCGTCATCACCAACAACTCTCCCATCTTGGGGAGAGCTATCTTCAACAACATCTTCACCATCACCATCTCCTCTCAAACCCTAGTTCATCTCTTGTATCCAATCTTTGTATCCAAACCTCAGAATTGTACCTGTGGGTTGCTAGTAGTGTTGATTACTCGTTGTAGTTGATGCTAGTTGGTTTATTTGTTGGAAGATCATATGTTCAGATCCATTATGCATATTAATACCCCTCTGATCATGAACAATATTATGTCTTGTGAGTAGTTGCTTTTGTTCCTGAGGACATGGGAGAAGTCTTGCTATTAGTAGTCATGTGAATTTGGTCTTCGTTCGATATTTTGATGAGATGTATGTTGTCTTTCCTCTAGTGGTGTCATGTGAACGTCGACTACATGACACTTCACCATTATTTGGGCCTAGAGGAAGGCATTGGGAAGTAATAAGTAGATGATGGGTTGGTAGAGTGACATAAGCTTAAATCATAGTTTATGCGTTGCTTCGTAAGGGGCTGATTTGGATCCATATGTTTCAGGCTATGGTTAGGTTTACCTTAATACTTCTTTTGTAGTTGCGGATGCTTGCATTAGAGGTTAATCATAAGTGGGAGGCTTGTCCAAGTAAGGGCAGCACCCAAGCACTGGTCGACCCACATACCAAATTATCAAAATACCGAACGCAAATCAGACGATCGTGATGAAAACTAGCTTGATGATAATTCCCATATGTCCTCGGGAGCGCTTTACTTTGCATAAGAGTTTGTCCAGGCTTGTCCTTTGCTACACAAAGGATTGGGCCACCTTGCTGCACCTATTTACTTTTATCGTTTGTCACTTGCTACCAATTATCTTATCACAAAACTATCTGTTACCTATAATTTCAGTGCTTGCAGAAAATACCTTACTGAAAACTGCCTATCATTTCCTTCTGCTCCTCGTTGGGTTCGACACTCTTACTTATCGAAAGGACTACGATAGATCCCCTACACTTGTGGGTCATCAATAGTCCGGTCTTGGAGCTTGGATACAGTCTGGTGTTGGAGCTCAGCCGCAAAAAGACACCTCGGATACAGTCCGGCGTTGGAGCTCAGACACGAGAGGACACCACCGCATGGGAAACACTTCAAACCCGAGGTGTGGCGTAAAAATAACAAGGCATTGATAAAGGGCAAGGACTTAAAAGGCTCCTCGGATGCCCGACGTGTGAACTCTTCGGATTCAGCTCGACAATCCTCCAGATCGAAGATGGGAAGATTTGTTGAATCACGTTTTCAAGACCGACGACCGAAGATGAAGAATAGTTCGAAAGAACCGAGGAGCATCCCCAACTTGAAGACCGGTTCAGTGGGCTACTGACGGTATCATAGACTCGGGGGTACTCACCGCGTCGTCTCCTGATAACCCACAAGTGTAGGGGATCAGTTGTAGCCTCTTTCGATAAGTAAGAGTGTCGAACCCAACGAGGAGCTGAAGGCAGAACAAATATTTCCTCAAGTTCTATCATCCACCGATACAACTCTACACACGCTTGACGTTTACTTTACCTAGAACAAGTATGAAACTAGAAGTACTTTGTAGTTTTTGTGGGATAGGTTTGCAAGAATACAAAGAGCACGTAAATATAAACCAGGGGCTGTTAAGATAAAGAAGCAATAAAGTTAGTGATAGCGAGTGTGGAGAAGTGGTGGTAGGAGTTGCGAAATTACCCCTAAGCAATTGACTACGTTACTAGACCGATATCAAGTTTTATGTGGGAGAGGCCACTGCTAGCATGTCATCTCTTACTTGGAATTCTATGCACTTATGATTGGAACTATTAGCAAGCATCCACAACTACTAACGTTCATTAAGGTAAAACCCAACCATAGCATTAAGATATATTAGCCCCCCTTCAATCCCGTATGCATCAATTTCTACGCTAGGTTGAAGCTTCTGTCACTCTTGCCCTCCAATACATAGTCCTATCAACATACAACTAACCCTATGGTGTGATCCACGCGCGCGCTCATATGATGGGCACCAAAGGATAGAAACATAACCAAAAGCAATTTAAATCAAACATAGCAATTCGCCAATCACCGATAGGACAACGATAATCTACTCAGACATCATAGGATGGCAACACATCATTGGATAATAATATGAAGAATAAAGCAACATGTTGAAGTAGAGGGTACAGCGGGTTGCGGGAGAGTGAACCGCTATAGATAGATGGGGGAAGGTGATGAAGATGTTGGTGAAGATGACGGAGGTGTTGGTGTAGATCGCCGTCACACGATGATGGCCCCGGTGGCACTCCGGCGCCACCGAAAGCGAGGGGGAGAGAGCCCCCTCCTTGTTCTTCTTCCTTGACCTTCTCCCTAGATGGGAGAAGGGTTTCCCCTCTGGTCCATGGCCTCCATGGCGGCGGAGGGGCGAGAGGCCCTCCAAGATTGGATCTGTCTCTCTGTCTCTCTCCGTTTCTGCGTTTCCAGATTCTGGCCCTTCACCGTTTCTTATATTCCCGGAGATCCGTACCTCTGATTGGGCTGATTTTTTGACACAATTTTTATCCGGATATTAGCTTCCTTGCGGCAAAAGAAGGTAATCAACCGCCTTACGGGGTGGCCACGAGGGCCCAGGGCGCGCCTGCCCCTGGTGGGTGCGCCCCCTGCCTCGTGGCCCACTCGGGCATCGTCTCATGTTGGTTCCGCTTCCCAAAATTCACATATATTCCAAAAAAAATCTCCGCCCGTTTTTATTCCGTTTGGACTCCGTTTGATATGGATATTCTGCAAAACAAAAAACATGCAACAAACAGGAACTGGCACTGGGCACTGGATCAATATGTTAGTCCCAAAAAATAGTATAAAAAGTTGCCAAAAGTATATGAAAGTTGTAGAATATTGGCATGGAACAATAAAAAATTATAGATACGACGGAGAAGTATCAGCATCCCCAAGCTTAATTCCTGCTCGTCCTCGAGTAGGTAAATGGTAAAAAATATAATTTTTGATGTGGAATGCTATCTAGCATAATCTTGATCATGTAATCTAACCATGGCATGAATATTAAGACACGAGTGATTCAAAGCAATAGTCTATCATTTGACATAAAATAATTTAATACTCGGGCATCCCAACAAACAATCAAGTCTTTCAAAATATCAATGCAAAAGAACGTTATCCCTACAAAATCATATAGTCTTTTATGCTCCCTTTTCTTAACACAAGGTACCCCTCATGCCTATCCCGGTGTCAGCCAAGCAATTATGTTCATACTTTACTTTTTTGAACCTTTTCAACTCTTCACGCAATACATGAGCGTGAGCCATGAACATAGCACTATGGGTGGATTAGAAGGCGGCAGTAGACAAAATTAGGGAGAAAGTCTCACATCGACTAGGCATATCAATGGGCTATGGAGATGCCCATTAATATATCAATGTGAGTGAGTAGGGATTGCCATGTAACAGATGCACTAGAGCTATAAGTGTATGAAAGCTCAAAACAAAAACTAGTGGGCGTGCATCAACTTGCTTGCTCATGAAGACCTAGGGCATTTGAGGAAGCCCATCGTTGGAATATACAAGCCAAGTTCTATAACGAAAAATTCCCACTAGTATACGGAAGTGACAACATAGGAGACTCTCTATCATGAAGATCATGGTGCTACTTTGAAGCACAAGTGTGGAGAAAAGATAGTAGCATTGTCCCCCTTTTTTCTTTTTCTTTTTTTGGGCCTTCCTTTGTTTTAGTTGGCCTTTTTTTCTTTTGGCCTTTTTTTTTCTTTTTTTCTCAAGGGACAATGCTCTAATGATGATGATCATCACACTTCTATTTACTTACAACTCGATATTACAACTCGATACTAGAACAAAAATATGACTCTATATGAATGCCTCTGGCGGTGTATCGGGATGTGCAATGATCTAGCGTAGCAATGACATCAAAAAACAGACAAGCCATGGAAACATTGTCGGTGTACTAAGATAGGGGTACCTTAGTACCCCAACTTGTGCACGGGTAGTAGCAGCTTCACGCGGCAGGGCTTACCACGTGCTCGCCGGAAACCTTTCTGGCCCTTATGAAGCCATTCAAGAACAAAGTATACAAGTCAGAAGATCAAGGCCCCGGCAAGAGGAGCTTGCCGGGAAGGCCGCACCAGGCTCAAGGTTATCACTTTAGCACAAGACCCTGGCAAGAGGAGCTTGTCAGGAAAGATAAGGAATACGTTCCTCAAGAGATGCCTCGGCGCATCATGCGCCCCGGCAGGACCCGGAGAGCGACAAGCTTCCGGGCCCGGCAAGATCATAGCCCCGACAAGGTGCTTGCCGGGGAAAACTATGCTGTGTGCCCGCGCTCCAGCTCATCTGCCCACGCGTCGCCCTGGGGCCCTTCCAGGGACGCGTGGCGGATGGCTGTGCAGCCTGGGGCACACGGTGGCAAGCCACCGTGACGAGGCTACCGCCGTGGCGAACGGAGAAGCATGGACAGGCGCTTTTGGGGTCGACGACGACGGGCATTTAATGCCCTTGTCCCCCACTATCAAGGTTAGGTGAAGACCACTGTTCCTCCACTGTTCACGCACTGTTCATGCGCTGTTACAACTACCACCAAAATTACACTTTTACCCTCCTCTACGTTGACACCTGTCGGTGACCCCTTGTGCTATAAAAGGAGGCCCATGCACAAGGTAGAGGGGGTTCGGATTCGAAACCTAGACAACTCTCTCGCTCGGTGTAGCTAGCACTGTAGATCTTCAAGCTCCCGAGCTCAATACAACCTAAGCAGGAGTAGGGTTTTACGCGTCCGCGCGGCCCGAACCTGGGTAAACTGCCCGCGTGTGCCCCTCGATCTGCTCTCCGTGCTCCCTCCGCTCCCTTACCGCAACGTAGAAGGGGCTCCGGTCCCATAGGTGCTCGTGGGAGGACAGTTTCCCCCGACATCTTTGGCGCGCCAGGTAGGGGGCGTCGAGGTTGTGCGAACCTGATCCGGCGCTCACGCGGGCGCATTCTTCATCAACCTCTCTAGCTTCATCAACTTCATCAGCAACATCAACATGCCTCCGAAGAAGAAGGCTTCGGAGGTCGCAGGCCCGTCTGCGTCGATCCCACCGCCACCAGAACCGACGGTTGGTGGGGGAGACGCCGGCGGAAGAGTGGTCGCCGGCGAGTAAACTCACGGCGCCACCAAGTCCAAGGACAAGACGGACGACCGGGCGAATTCCAAAGCCTCGGTGTCCGTAGACGCACCACGTCTCTCTCGGGAGGTGCCAAGCCAGCAGCGCCGTGGTATAGGAGGTACCATACGCTTGCTGGGGCAAGGAAAAACCGGAGGATCGCGGGATGCTCAAGGCCATCGTCCTGGCACGAGCAAGGCGCGGTCGCCGGGGCGAGAAACTGCTCCTTCTAACCCTGTTAGAAGTCCGAGCATATCTCGCTCCTCGCACCGCTCGCCGCCGCTCCCCTCCTCTCCAGCAGAAGCTCTAGCAAGAGCACAGCTGCTCCTCGACTTCCCTCCAGCGGCAGACAAAGCCGAAGACTGGAGGGCGACGATCCAGAGCCTCATCGCCTTCGCCAACAACGACACGCCGCAGCAGCCGGCAACATCGCGGCCACGACAAGTCGACCAGACGAAGGCTGATGGCGACAAGACCGCCGGGGGTGCAACCACCGTGCACTCCCCGCCGAGGAAGCAGAAGACGCCACCCCGCCGGATCAATGTCGACGACGACTCCACGGCGTCGTTGGATCCGCGGGCTCGTCGGGACCAACGCCAAGTCCTCGACGACCGGCGACAAGAAGACGCTCGAACGCGCATCGAGCGCCGACGAGAAGCCCGACGACAGTCGGATCAGCGCGCTGGGACCGCTGTCGACACGCACGCGCCCGGTGAACCAGGCGACTTGCCGTACGCGGCGGGTTGCCCTGCGTTCACCCGTGAGCTGCGGCGCGTCCAGTGGCCCAGCATGAAAAACTTCAAGCCCGACGTACCCGAGAAGTACGACGGCAAGACGCACCCCTCGGAGTTCCTCAGCATCTACACCATCGCGGTGCAGGCTGCCGGGGGACGCGACGAGAAGATACTCGCCAACTACTTCCCGCTAGTGCTTAAGCCAAACGTCCGCTCTTGGCTTATGCACTTGCCGGAGAGCTCCATTTCTTCGTGGGCGGATCTGTGCCACCAGTTTGTTGGCGCCTTCACGGGCGGCCACAAACCCCACGGCCAAGAGAGCGATCTCCACATCCTAGCCCAGAAGGAAGGAGAATCCCTGCGCAAGTACATCCAGAGGTTCAGCCGCGTGCAACACAACATTCCCGATGTCCACCCTGCCGCGGTTATCAGCGCGTTTCACCAGAACGTGCGTAACCGCCGCATGAGGGAAGAGATGGCCATGACCAAGATCCGGGATGTCAGCGAGCTCTACGCTCTGGCTGACAAGTGCGCGCGCGCCGAAGAGGGGAGGAGACTCCCCGGAGAGGATGCTGGCGCAGGAGGAAGCGACAGCGAGGATGCCGCCCCGGCAAGAAAGAGGCGGCGGCGGAACAACAGAAAGAAGAAAAGCAAGGAGGTGCTAGTCGTCGAGCAGTCCGGCAAGGAGGCTCCCGCCAAGAAGGTACAGGCTGGCGGTTCCGGAAAGGAACCCGCCCCTGTAGCGGCAGCCGACAAGCAAGACGGCTCCGACAAGCAATACTGCAAGATCCACCGCACCAAGGGCCACGATCTTCAGAACTGCAAGCGAGTCGAGTACCTCGTAGAACAGCAGAAGGCTGAATACGAGCGTCGCGACAAGGAGAGGGCCCAAGGTGGCGGAGGAGAGCCCAGCAAGAAGCGGCCATTCAATGGCCGGGGAGGACGCCGCGGCAAGGCCAAGCAGCGGCAAGGTGACAGACCTCCCCGGGGCCGCGACAAGGATGAGGAAGAAGACGACGACGACGACATGGAAGAAGGAGATAACAGCGAGCAGGAGTTCCAGAAGGCCACAGAAGTTCTGTGTGTCGACGGAGGCGCCTCTCTGCACACTTCCCACCGCCAACTCAAGCAGTGGGTGCGGGAAGTGAATGCAGCTGAGCCGCCCGTCGAGTCACGCAGGCTACTGAAGTGGTCCAGCACGCCCATCATTTTTGACCTTGAGGATCACCCTGACCGTACAACGGCGGTCGGGTGCTTGCCGATGTTGGTCTCACCAACTATCCGCAACCTCAAGGTCACCAAAATGTTGGTTGACGGCGGGGCCGGCCTGAACTTGATCTCCTCAGCTGTGATCAAGAAGCTACAGATCCCAGACGGCGAGCTCGAAGAAACCGGATCGTTCCAAGGGATCAACCCGGGAAGGAGCAAGCCGAAGGGCAAGATTACCCTGCCAGTGACCTTTGGCGGGGAACTTAACTTCAGGACGGAAAGGATAACCTTCGACGTTGCCGATATTCCATTGCCATATAATGGGATACTTGGCCGTCCTGCCCTCGCCAAGTTCATGGCAGCTTCCCACCATGCCTACAACGTACTCAAGATGCCGGGGCCGATAAGCGTCATCTCTGTCCCCGGCGACAAGAAGGACGCGCTTATCTGCGCCGACAAGATCTACCGGGATGCAGCAGCCGCAGCAGAAAGCAACACACTTGCCGCTGAAGCTCCCGGGGGGAAGACCAAGTCCAAGTCCGGCAAGAGCTCTGGGGCCTACTCCGGCAAACGCACCTCTTCGGAGTGCTGCGCTGCCGTCGAGGACGCACCAGCGAGCTCCACCGGCAAGTGCAAGAAAGGGATGGCAGCTCCACCGGCAACCAAGAAGGTGTCCGCCAAGGAGGACGGCACTGGTGGTACCTTCACCATCAGTGCTACGCTCGACAACAAATAGGAAAGCGCGCTCGTTGCCTTCCTGCGGGCGAATGTCGATGTGTTTGCGTGGCAACCATCTGACATCCCCGACGTTCCCAGGAAGGTAATTGAGCACAAGCTTGCTGTTTATCCTCATGCGCGGCCCGTCAAGCAGAAGGTCAGGAAGCAAGCCGTGGAGCGCCAAGAATTCATCGCCGAAGAGATAAAGAAGTTGGAAGCTGCAGGCCTGGTTAGAGGCGTGATCCATCCTACGTGGTTAGCAAATCCAGTTGTCGTACGCAAGGCCAATGGGAAGTGGAGACTTTGTATAGACTTCACTGATGTGAATAAAGCATGTCCCAAGGATCCATTTCCCTTGCCGCGTATTGACCAGATTGTTGACTCCACCGCTGGATGTGAGCTGCTTTCCTTCCTTGATGCATACTCAGGTTACCACCAGATTTTTATGGCCAAGGAAGATGAAGAGAAGACTGCATTTATTACTCCATGCGGCACATATTGCTTCATACGCATGACCTTTGGATTGAAGAATGCAGGCTCAACATTTGCAAGGGTGGTGCACACTGCTTTTGAGCCACAGATCCACAGAAATGTGGAAGCATACATGGATGATATAGTGGTCAAGAGCAAGAGCAAGGATACACTGATCCAAGATTTAGAAGAAACTTTTGAGAATCTGCGCAAGATCCAGCTTAAGTTGAACCCCGAGAAGTGCGTCATCGGAGTCCCCTCCGGCAAGCTTCTCGGGTTCTTTGTGTCCCAGAGGGGGATTGAAGCCAATCCCGACAAGATAAAAGCCATCGAGCAGATTGAAGCCCCGAAGCGCGTCAAGGACGTGAGGAGACTTGCTGGTTGTGTGGCTGCCCTCAGCAGGTTCATTTCAAAGTCTGCAGAACGCGCCCTGCCTTTCTTTAAAATTTTGAAGAAGGCAGGTCCTATGAAATGGACTCCGGAAGCGGAGGCAGCGCTGCAGGATTTGAAAGGATACCTGTCCTCCACTCCAATACTTGTCGCACCTAGACCACAAGAGAAGTTGCTGCTGTACTTAGCGGCAACCAATCAAGTGGTTAGTGCTGCGTTGGTAGCGGAAAGGGAGGCAGAGGAAGAGCCCACAGCCCCGGCGAGTACTTCCAGCGACAAGCAGGGGGCTTCCCCGACAAGCTCTGGCCCCGACAAGGACGAGTCTACGCAGGAACAAGGTGAAGTGCGAAAGAAGATGGTGCAGCGCCCAGTGTATTTTGTAAGTTCCCTCTTGCAGGGAGCTAGATCAAGATACTCTGGGGTGCAGAAGTTGCTGTTCGGCCTCCTCATGGCCTCAAGGAAGCTGCGCCATTACTTCCAAGCACACGAGATAACAGTGGTCACTCGCTTTCCGTTGAAGAGGATATTGCAAAATCCCGAGGCAACAGGCAGGATCGTCGAGTGGGCACTAGAGCTGTCAAGCTTTGGTCTCAAGTTTGAGAGTACTTCAACTATACAGAGCAGAGCTTTGGCAGAATTCATAGCAGAATGGACCCCAACACCAGATGAAGAAGTTCCAGAGACAAGCGTCCCCGTCCAAGAAGCGAGCAGTGAATGGGTAATGTACTTTGATGGTGCTTTCTCGCTGCAAGGCGCTGGTGCCGGCGTGGTACTCATAGCGCCTACCGGAGAGCACCTCAAGTATGTTGTCCAGATGCACTTTCCCAAGGAACAAGCGACAAACAATACTGCTGAATATGAAGGTTTGCTTGCCGGCCTCAGAATTGCGGCCGAGCTTGGGATTAAGAAGTTGATAGTGCGGGGAGATTCTCAGTTGGTGGTCCGACAAGTAAATAAGAGTTACCAGAGCCCTTTGATGGAAGCTTATGTTGATGAAGTGAGGAAGCTTGAAGAGCACTTTGAAGGTCTGCAAATGGAGCACGTCCCAAGAGCTCAGAATGATATTGCAGATGGCCTCTCAAAGTGTGCTGCAATGAAGTTACCTGTGGAACCAGGGACCTTCCTGCTCAAGCTAACTCAGCCATCCGTTACACCATCAGTTGGGCAAAGTAAGAAGAGAAAGTTGGTCTCCGGCGACCACTTGCCGGCGGATCTCCCAGAAGCCGCCGCCAAGGTCCCCAAGATCAACAACCAAAATGCTGAGGAACAGTTTGCTCCTGCAGATCCAAGGATCTGTACAGTTGAAGCAAGTGTTCCCGACAAGCCTTGCCCCGGCAGGCTTGCCGGGGGACCATCAGCTCCGGCAGAGCCGCAGGTTCTTGCCGTAGAAGCTGAGGTTCCCGCGGCAGCCCTCATGCCTTTAGTCCTTGTTGTTGAGCCTCAGGCTCCAGCATGGGCACAGCAAATCGTCCGTTTTCTGCAAACTGGAGAACTTCCCGACGAGCCAGAAGAGATAGAGAAAATAACCAGGCAGTCAAGTATGTACCAGTTCGTTGGCAATGAACTGTACAGAAGAAGACTCAATGGTGTCAGGTTGAAGTGCATTTCCAGGGAAGATGGACAGAAGCTGTTGGCAGAGATCCATGGAGGCATATGTGGCCACCACATTGGCGCAAGGGCACTTGCCGGGAAGGCGTTCCGGCAAGGATTCTTTTGGCCAGAAGCCCTCCAAGATGCAACTGCACAAGTAACCAAGTGTGAAGCGTGCCAGTTCCATGCCAAGCAAATTCACCAGCCAGCTCAAGCTCTCTAGACGATCCCTTTGTCCTGGCCCTTCTTGGTCTGGGGGCTCGATATCCTCGGCCCCTTCCCCCGCGCAGTCGAGGGCTTTGAGTACTTGTACGTAGCAATCGACAAGTTCACAAAGTGGCCAGAAGTGGAACCAGTGAGAAAGGTGACAGCACAGTCAGCAGTCAGGTTCTTCAGGTCAATTGTTTGCCGTTTCGGGATCCCTAACAGGATCATCACCGACAACGGCACACAGTTTACAAGTCGCACCTTCATTCAGTACGTCCAAGACCTTGGCGCCAAGGTCTGCTTCGCTTCTGTTGCTCACCCGAGGAGCAATGGTCAAGCGGAGAGGGCCAATGCTGAAGTGCTGCGCGGACTCAAGACAAGAACCTTTGACAGGCTGCGCAAGTGCGGAAGAAACTGGATAGAGGAGTTGCCGGCGGCTCTTTGGTCAATCAGGACGACACCAAATCGAGCCACCGGACAGACACCCTTTGCTCTTGTCTATGGAGCAGAGGCAGTTCTCCCCACGGAACTCGTATACGGATCTCCTCGAGTGCTCGCTTATGATGAGCTCGAGCAAGAGCAACTGCGACAAGATGACGCGTTGCTCCTCGAGGAGGAACGTCTCCAGGCTGCTGTACGAGCTGCTCGATACCAGCAAGCCTTGCGTCGCTATCATAGCCGCAAGGTCAAGGCCAGGAGTCTCGAGGAAGGCGACCTTGTTCTTCGGCGTGTTCAGTCCGCCAAGAATTCCAACAAGTTGACGCCGAAGTGGGAAGGCCCTTATCGGGTGAGACAAGTCACAAGGCCCGGCGTTGTCCGCCTTGAGACCGAAGAAGGCTTACCGGTGAGCAACTCCTGGAACATAGAGCATCTTCGCAAGTTCCACCCATAAGGCGCGGTTGCCGTGATCCGCTCCGGCAACCACCTTTTGTACAAGTCTTGCCGCTGTTGCATGTAAACCTTTGTACAAAGCCGGGCGCAGACCCCGTGCATCAGTAAAGTTTTTGTGCTTCGCACTATTTGCCATTTCCATGCTTTTTCTTTGTTATTTGCATGCTTTGTTTGGCACCGTGCGCAACGCACATCCCCGGTAAGCATTAGCAAGCCGTGAGGCCCTATACTTGTTTTTCCTCCTCTTTTTCTTTCCCTCTTAAGCAGAAGGAACATTCCTCGCGCACAAGTTTGCCGGGGGGAAAGGAGGTGGAGGATGAACCAAGTGCTGTTCAAGAAAGAGAAGCCTTGTCGAGGGACGAGCAATTTATGAAAGCTAAGTTACCAGAATTTGAGCAATTCAAATTTTTAAATATTTAGTTATCTTCCTTGAACAACCACACTTTGTATGGAAAACCTGTGCGCGGAGGAACCTACCCGTGGCTAGCCGTGCCCTTACTCTGTTTCGAGCACGCTCAACGGCTTAAGTGAGCTGCGACAAGTGTCGCGCCCTTACTTCGTTTTCGAGTTCGCTCAGCAGTTTAAGTGTGCTGCGACTAGCTGCGGCAAGGTTACTTGCCGACGAGGTCTTTTGCCAGCAGGCTGCTAAGAGTCCAGCACTCAGCGCTTGCGGCAAGGGCCCCTTGCCGGCAAGTCCCCTGAAAGCATAGGGTAGAAAGCATACAAAGTGGAGGACCAAAAGCAAGGGAGATAACACTGCATTGACTGATCAAAATAAGATTGTATATTACAAAGATAACTTGCAGCAATACTAATAGATTCTTGTCCATAACATGCCTTGCAGCGGCAAGGGAAACAGAAAGAAAGAAATCTAATCTACGCGGTCGCCTTCACGCCTGGTGATCTTGTTCACCTTGGCGACGATGTGGGCAACCTGCGCCTTCAACGCCTCCTGATCAGCGTCGTCCGGCAAGGTGCGGAGGATGTTGACAAGGTTGATGCCGGGGTTGCGGTAGACGATTTTCGTCAAGACGCGCTCCAAGGTGCCCATGCAGAGCCGACGCGCCTCGTCGGCCAGCTGCACGGGGATCTTCTCCTGTAGCCTCGCAAGCGCCGGCGCGATTCCCCTGAAGAACAGACTTAACTTGGCGCTGTGAGGGAGATTCTCGTCCGGGGAGTACGCGAGATGCTCCGCCCTCAGCGCCACCATCTCCTTGTCAATATTGGCAGCGGAGGTGACCAGATCATCAGTCCACTGCTCCACCGCCCGGCTGAAGTTGTTCGCTGAGACGGCGGCGCTCTCCACCAAGTTCCGCTCCTTGCGGAGCTCGTCCTTCAGCTTCGTCTCGCGGTCCCGGGCGGCGTCGAGCGAATCAGTCAGAGTAGAGACCTTCAACTCTAAGTAAGCAATCGAGTCCTTGGCGGCAGTGAGCTCGTCGCCTTTCTTGGAGAGACGTACCTGCAAGTCAGAGTTGGTGTGGGCATCTTTCTCCCGCTCCACATTAAGCGCGGTGACTCTATCCTCGCTCGCCTTCAGGTACCGCTCCAGCTGCTCCGCCTTAAGCTCAAGGTCCCTCTTGGCGGTTTCCGCGGCGGCTGCGGCGGCTTTCGCCTCCTTCAGGGCCCCGCCAATGGCTTGCTCCCGGGCGGTGAGGTCGTCCTCGTGGGCATCGAGGTCGACCTTCCGCTGGTTGAGCACCCCTTCTCGCCGAGACAGCTCCTCGGCGGCCAACCGTTGCTGCTCGTCCACCTCGGCCTTCTCCAGGAGGAAGGCTTGTTGCGCTCCGGCAAGCTCTTCGCGCTCCTCAGCCAGGTGGCGGAGGGCCGCTTGGTTGTCGGCGCGAAGCTCCGCGGCGCGCTTCTCCAAGTCAGATCCAGCCTTGGCGGCAAGAGCTTCCCGAGACTCTAGCTTCGCCTGCCTGGCCCGGTACAGGGCCAGGAGCCGGCGAAGGAGTTTCTCCTCTTCGGGCTCGTCGCTGTCGCCGGGCGCTTCAACAACCTTCAACCCCGCGGAGGCGAGAACCTCTCCGTCAAAGGTCTCTCCCTCCACGGGGGCTCGAGACGAAGACCCCCACGGGACTTGTATGAATACTCCGTTGGGGGCTTCCAGGTAGACGCCCTGCCCAGCCGTGGACGCGGAAGGGTCGGCGGCCGGTGCAGCGCTTGACGCTCCTGCTGCCTCCGGGCCAGCAGTGTGGTCGCCGGTCCCTTTCCCGGCCGCGGCGTCTGCGGGCGGGGCGGTCTCTTCAGCGGCAGGCTCGTCGGCTCCGGCCATGCCCTCAGTAGCAGTGGCGTTGCCGTCGTCGCCGCGCACCTCCTCCTCGGCGGTGGTCTCTGTTTCCATCCGCTCTGGGGCAGGAGGATCTAGCAGAAGAAAAAGAAAAGAAAAGATCAAGCAAATATCCAAAAAGACAAGTCCAAGAAGAAGAAGTTGCAAGACTTACCTTCGCGGACTTCTTCGACGACAGGCTCCCTCGCCGGCGAGTTCTCCCTTGGCGACGGAGTAGTGGCCCCTGCTGGCGGAGGGCCGCCCGCGCCCTCCCTTGGCGGGGTGCTCACCCTTGTCGGCCTGCTCACCCTTGGCGGAGTACTCGCCCTTGGCGGAGTGCCCGTCCTTGGCGGAGCGTTCTCCCTCGCCGGGGAGCTCACCCTTGGCGCGGAGGGTGGAGCAAGTAGTTCGTCAGGGGCGACCTCCTGGCGCTCCTGCGGCTGCGGCTCCACTTCTGCACAAGACAAACAAGATATCAGATGAAGATGATCGCCTCAAGCGCGCCCGTCAAGCAGAAACATAAAGACCAGACTTACGCTGGGGGCTGCGCTGGGGGCTGCTCCTCGGAGCAGCAGGTTGATCCGGCAAGTTTGCCGCTGGCACGTCTCCGGTCGCCGCGGCGGGCGAGTCGTCTTCAACCACGACCACAGGGATCTTGGCCCTCTTCGCCATCCGCTGGGCCAGGGTCCTGAAAGCAAAGCAAAGCAAGATCAGAATCAACAAGGAAGAACAAGACAAAATCAAAGAAATTACAAGTTGCA
Organism: Secale cereale; assembly: GCA_902687465.1. Taxonomy (NCBI): domain Eukaryota; kingdom Viridiplantae; phylum Streptophyta; class Magnoliopsida; order Poales; family Poaceae; genus Secale; species Secale cereale. The sequence continues at coordinate 896,552,087 of LR738711.1, read as the reverse complement.
AGTGCTTACTCCTCTTCCTCGTCGTCGGAGCTGAGGGCGGAGAAGTCGAAATCCGCCTGAGGTGCTCCCGCGCGAGGAGCAGGAGGAGAAGGCTCCCTCGGGCGCTTGGCGGTCTCCGGGGCTATGGGCTGCGAAGACCCAGCCTCCGTCGTCGCCGAGGGCCGAGGAGCAGAAGGGGCAGCCGTTCCGCTCCGGGAGGATCCCCCTCCGCTTGGCGCTGGTGCACGGGGCGCCTCCTTGACGACTTTGCTCGCCCTGGTGGCGCGCGTTGCACGGTGCACTGGCTGCTGTCGAGGCGCCTGCGGCCTCGTCGCCGTAGCCGCCTTGCGGAGGCGCTTCCTCGGTTGTTGCGTAGGACTTGCCGGAGGCGGGGAGTTATCTGAAGACGAGGAGGCATCGTCGTCAAGCCCCAGAGATCCACCAGAGTCTTCATCAGCTTCGACGTCCTCCTCCTTCTCCCCGGCAGGCCCGCTGGACCCAGCACCATGCCCGGCGGCCCCACTCCCTCCGGCAACCTCGCTCCCTCCGGCAACCTGGCTCCCTCCGGCGACCTCGTCCTCTCCGGCGACCTCGCTCATCCCGGCAAACTTCAGGGTAGGCACCCCGGCAAACTCATCGGGCGGAAGCTTGAGCAGCCTGAGGATTTCAGCCTCCTCTGCTTGGCTCACCGCGTCCGCGGGCTGTGCCTCATCCACAGTGTATCCAAACTCTCCCGCCGCTGCGGCTGCAGCGGCCTCCTCCATCCTGGAAGCGATGTAAGCTATGTCCCGCGCCGTAGTGGCCCGGGTGAGGCCCCTGTTCTCCTCGGTGTTCTTGGGCGTCTCAACCAAGTTGTCGAAGAAGCTCAGCACGGTGTCCGGCGGAGGCTCGATCCAGGTGGGGACGACGCCATGGGAGTCGCACGCAGGCATCATCACGCGCAAGGAATCTCGGGCAGTGCTGTTGCACAGCGGCACCATTCCCCGGGAAGGTCCGAACCACTCCGGATGGGCCGGGTCATGCTTGAAGAGCTCTCGGACCATCCCCTTCAACTCCAAAGCAGTGAAGTTATAGTTTAATCCAGGGCGCAGCCTCATAATATCCGCTGCATTGCCGAATTCCCAGGCGGCCCTCTTCCTTTCTTGTAGAGGGGCAATGCGGCGACGGAGGAAATCTGCCCCAACCTCTCTGATGGTAAGATTGGCTACCCGGAGACGGATAATCCTGATGAGGGCAATGCTGAGCTTGTTGTCCTCCGGGGCCAATTCGCTCCAATTCTTGCCGCGCACTATGGCTGTTGTACGCGGCGCAGTGAAGGGCTCCGGCTTGTCCTCCACCACCCAACACCAATCTGCTCTCCACTCCTCCCACTTGCCGCGGAGTTCTCCCTTCAGGTACGAATCCTTCTTGTTCAGCCTGAAGATCCAGGAGATGCCGCCGGAAAGGGGAGCGCCTGATTCTACTCTAGGCATGAAGAAGTGGCGAAAAAGGGCGACGTTTGGATGAATCCCTATATAGTTTTCGCACATATGTACGAAAACGGCCATCGTAAGGATGGCGTTGGGGGTGAAATCTAGGAGGTGGAGGCTATATGTGTTCATGATGTCGCAAAAGAACTCCGAGAATGGAGGGCACAATCCACAGTGGAAAAATGCAGCGAAGAAGAAATACCCGCCGGGGAACATATCTTTGGCGATGGCGGGGAAGACGTGGGTGCGGGGGTGAGCTTTGGTCTCCCTCGCCCAGAACAAATAATATTTGTCCCGCAGCTCCCTCGGACCAAGCCTTGGCGCGAAGACCACGTTCCTCTTCCGCAGGGCGGCCAGCTTCGCCGCCTGCTCGGACTTCTCCTTCTTGGCCTTGTCGATCTTGGCCTTGTCGCTCTTGGCCTTGTCGCTCTTCGGAGCCATGGCTGGGGGCGGCGAGGGAAGAGGTGAGGAGCTCGACGGCGCCGCGAATGCGGAAGACGGCGGAGGAGGGGCGGGGGCAAGAAGCAGCGGAAGTTTTCTGGAGAATGAAGACGCAATGAAGACGAAGGAGGGGAACTGCCCCTGCTTCCTCTGCTTTTAAGGGGGAAGTGGGGGACGCTCCGCATTTCCCATTAAAAAAACAGGCCACGATCTCTCCCACGACGCCGCAATCGACGCGTGCCGTTAGGGAGGGATGCGGCGGATGCGGAAGGGGATACGGCTTGCCGTGGGCCGCGCGTGCCCGTGCACTATTTTGGGCCTGGCCCAACAGCGCTCGGCACCGTGTGTGGCCCAGGCCCGGGGGCTCCTGTCGGTGTACTAAGATAGGGGTACCTTAGTACCCCAACTTGTGCACGGGCAGTAGCAGCTTCACGTGGCAGGGCTTACCACGTGCTCGCCGGAAACCTTTCTGGCCCTTATGAAGCCATTCAAGAACAAAGTATACAAGTCAGAAGATCAAGGCCCCGGCAAGAGGAGCTTGCCGGGAAGGCCGCACCAGGCTCAAGGTTATCACTTTAGCACAAGACCCTGGCAAGAGGAGCTTGTCAGGAAAGATAAGGAATACGTTCCTCAAGAGATGCCTCGGCGCATCATGCGCCCCGGCAGGACCCGGAGAGCGACAAGCTTCCGGGCCCGGCAAGATCATAGCCCCGGCAAGGTGCTTGCCGGGGAAAACTATGCTGTGTGCCCGCGCTCCAGCTCATCTGCCCACGCGTCGCCCTGGGGCCCTTCCAGGGACGCGTGGCGGATGGCTGTGCAGCCTGGGGCACACGGTGGCAAGCCACGGTGACGAGGCTACCGCCGTGGCGAACGGAGAAGCATGGACAGGCGCTTTTGGGGTCGACGGCGACGGGCATTTAATGCCCTTGTCCCCCACTATCAAGGTTAGGTGAAGACCACTGTTCCTCCACTGTTCATGCACTGTTCATGCACTGTTACAACTACCACCAAAATTACACTTTTACCCTCCTCTACGTTGACACCTGTCGGTGACCCCTTGTGCTATAAAAGGAGGCCCATGCACAACGTAGAGGGGGTTCGGATTCGAAACCTAGACAACTCTCTCGCTCGGTGTAGCTAGCACTGTAGATCTTCAAGCTCCCGAGCTCAATAGAACCTAAGTAGGAGTAGGGTTTTACGCGTCCGCGCGGCCCGAACCTGGGTAAACTGCCCGCGTGTGCCCCTCGATCTGCTCTCCGTGCTCCCTCCGCTCCCTTACCGCAACGTAGAAGGGGCTCCGGTCCCATAGGTGCTCGTGGGAGGACAGTTTCCCCCGACAAACATCATGCTAGTTATCTTACGATCATGCAAGCCAATATGAGAATGATGGTGCATGTGATAATAAACGGAACGGTGGAGTTACATGGCAAAATATATGTCGGAATGGCTATGGAAATGCCATAATAGGTAGGTATGGTGGCTGTTTTGAGGAAGGTATATGGTGGGTGTATGGTACCGGCGAAAGTTGCGCGGTACAAGAGAGGCTAGCAATCGTGGAAGGGTGAGAGTGCGTATAATCCATGGACTCAAAATTAGTCATAAAGAACTCACAAACTTATTGCGAAAAATCTATTAGCCCTCGAAGCAAAAATACTACGATGCATGCTCCTAGGGGGAGGTTGGTAGGAGTTAACCACCGCGCCCCCGACCTTCACGCAAAGATAAACAATCAAAATACAATGCGCGCCAATTTAGTTACATAGTTAGGAGACCATACGTGCATGCTTCGGGAATCACAAACCTTAACACCAATATTTTTACTAGACCACAATCATTCACTAGTACCTCCCACATATTAGCATCTCTATATCACAAAACTATTGCAAGGAATCGAACATATCATATTCAGTGATCTACAAGTTTATGTAGGATTTTATGACTAACCATGTGAATGACCAATTCCTGTCAACTCTCTAAATAGATATAAGTGAAGCAAGAGAGTTTTAATTCTTTCTACAAAAGTTATGCCCACGCTCTAACAATTATAAGTGAAGAAAAATAGCATTCTACAAATGGCGGTTTTCTATGTGAAGAGAAACATGCAATCCAAACTTCAAACGATATAAGTGAAGCACATGAAGCATTCTATAAAGCCATACTCAAAAGATATAAGTGAAGTGCAAAGAGCATTCTATAAATCAACCAAGGACTATCTCATACCAGCATGGTGCATTTATTAAAAGAAAAAGAAAAAGCACATGACGGTCCAAGAGTTTACGCATAACATGTGAACGAGACGAATCTGAAAACATACCGATACTTGTTGAAGAAAGATGGGATGCCTTCCGGGGCATCCCCAAGCTCAGACGCTTGAGTCTCCTTGAATATTTACTTGGGGTGCCTTGGGCATCCCCAAGCTTGAGATCTTGCCTCTCCTCCTTCTTCTCACATCGAGACCTCCTCGATCCTCGAACACTTCATCCACACAAAACTTAACCGAACTTTCAGTGGCGGGGTTAGTGCATATGATCAATGAAATATCACCATGTACTGCCCTAACATTATTGTATAATTATGAACACACATTACCTACTATATGCTAACACAATTCTATGGCCCCAAGTCAAGGAGGCATCAACAAGAATTCAAACATATGCAAATAATGAAGCTATAACAGCAATCTGTGAAAACATGATAGTCTGTAGTAATCTGAACATTAACCATACTTCCGTAACCCTAAAAATTATGGAAAAATTAGGAAAAATCAACAATTTGTATAGCAAGACTTTGCAAAAAGATTCTGATCCTTTCAACGTTCGAGTAAAAAAAATGTAAAATCGCGCACTACAGCCAAAGTTTCTGTTTTTGCACCACACAAACCAACAAGCAGTTTAATCATCCTAAAGGAAACTCTTGGCACATTATTTTTATAATACAATGGAATTGTACAAGGGCATAATTTTTTTTTGAAAAGTTTCTGTAATTCAAGATTTGCAAAGTTTCCATGGGCATGAACAAAGTTCAAGGAGCTCCCCCATTTCAACGGTGCTCGTCCTTCTTACTTTCACTTTTCTTTTTGGAAAAGTTTTATGTTCCCCTCTTTATTTTTATTTTGTTTTTAAACTTTATAAAAGCACTCAATAGAAATAAATGACTCTCTCAAAATTCCGGGTTGACTTCCTGGCAACGCTTTCTTTAAAGCCATTAAGCTAGGCATATAGTGCTCAAGTAATGGATCCACCCGGATCCCAAGGTATATCAAAGCCAATTTTAATTAGCAATGATTTGGCATTTAGTAGTGAGCACAAAGTGATATGTGTGATGCAAAAACGAAGTCTAACTCTCCTCCTATGCATAGGCATGTCATACAAGAACAATTCATGCACATCAAGTAAAGGCCAATGCATAGTATAAGCAGTTTCTTGCAATTTTATCATGTTGGAAACATAGGGAGGTGGAGATGTAGTTCCTCTCTCATAATAATTTCAAGTAGGAGCAGCAAGCACATGCATATTATATTCACCAAAATCATCATGTGTAACGGAAAAAGGCAACCCATCAATATAATCCTTAATAAGTGCAAACTTCTCCAATATAGTGTAGTTTGGAGAATTCAAAAAGATAATAGGACTATCATGTGTGGGTGCAATAGCAACTATCTCATGTTTAACATAAGGAACTATAGCAAGTTCATCTCCATAAGTATAATTCATATTGGCATCTTGGCCACAAGCATAGCAAGCATCATCAAAAAGGGATATTTCAAAAGAATCAACAGGATCATAGCAATCATCATAGCAATCATTCTTTGGTAAGCACGAAGGGAAATTAAACAATGTATGAGTTGAAGAGTTACTCTCATTAGAAGGTGGGCACGGGTAGCTAATCCGCTCTTCCTCCTTTTGTTCTTTGCTCTCCTCCTCATCTTTTTCATCCAATGAGCTCACAATGTCATTAATTTCTTCTTCCATAGACTCCTGCAAAATATTAGTCTCTTCTTGGACAGTGCAGTAGGCCTCAATATATGGTTTAACATAGGCATTAGAAGCATAATTATCATAACAATATTTAAATATGGAAAAAAATTCAGATTTGTAAAGAGTAGCATCATACTTTTCAATCAAAGAAGCAATTTCATAAGCACCCTTAAAAGCAACAAATTCTTCAATTTGTTGAACATCATAGTAACTATAAGCACCCTTAACGTACAAAGATACGATTCCATTATCACTAAACTCACATTGGTAGGGAAGGTGTTTCTTAGGGTGTTCAGAACAACAAGTAAAATCATAAATTTCACATAAATTCCAAGCATAGCATTGCAAATGATGAATTTGATCCAGTAAAAGTTTCCCCTTTTCAGATATGCGGTGTCACACATAACAAGCATGCTCATCTAAAGATTTGCCTCAACTAAGCTAGTTGGAGTTTCAGCACGAGCACATAGGGATCGAAGATGATCCAAGTAAAAAGCTTCAGGAGTGTGATAGATTTTGAGTGGTTCTTCAACCATTGGTTCAGTAGGTACCACTATTTTTTGGGTATTTTGCGTTTCCTACGCATAACTAAAGATAGAAAACAACTTAGAACAGAAAATAAAATCTACTTAGTGATAAAGCAAACAAGCACACACGAGAATATTCACCCCACGCTATTGCTCCGGCGCCAGAAAAAGGTCTTGATAACCCACAAGTGTAGGGGATCAGTTGTAGCCTCTTTCGATAAGTAAGAGTGTCAAACCCAACGAGGAGCTAAATGCAAAACAAATATCCCCTCAAGTTCTATCGACCACAGATACAACTCTACGCACGCTTGTCGTTTACTTTACCTAGAACAAGTATGGAACTAGAAGTAGTTTGTAGTTTTTGTGGGATAGATTTGCAAGAATATAAAGAGCACGTAAATATAAACTAGGGGCTGTTAAGATAAATAAGCAATAAAGTTGGTGATAGCGAGTGTGGAAAAGTGGTGGTAGGAGTTGCGAAATTGCCCCTAAGCCATTGACTACGTTACTAGACCGATAGCAAGTTTTATGTGGGAGAGGCCACTGCTAGCATGTCATCTCTTACTTGGAATTCTATGCACTTATGATTGGAACTATTAGCAAGCATCCACAACTACTAATGTTCATTAAGGTAAAACCCAACCATAGCATTAAAATATATTGGCCCCCCTTCAATCCCGTATGCATCAATTTCTACGCTAGGTTGAAGCTTCTGTCACTCCTGCCCTCCAATACGTAGTCCTATCAACATACAACTAACCCTATGGTGTGATCCACGCGCGCGCTCATATGATGGGCACCAAAGGACAGCAACATAACCACAAGCAATTTAAATCAATCATAGCAATTCACCAATCACCGATAGGACAACGATAATCTACTCAGACATCATAGGATGGCAACACATCATTGGATAATAATATGAAGCATAAAGCACCATGTTCAAGTAGAGGGTACAGCGGGTTGCGCGAGAGTGAACCGCTGTAGATAGATGGGGGAAGGTGATGAAGATGTTGGTGAAGATGACGGAGGTGTTGTTGTAGATCGCCGTCACACGATGATGGCCCCGGTGGCACTCTGGCGCCACCAGAAGCGAGGGGGAGAGAGCCCCCTCCTTCTTCTTCTTCCTTGACCTTCTCCCTAGATGGGAGAAGGGTTTCCCCTCTGGTCCATGGCCTCCATGGCGGAGGAGGGGCGAGAGGCCCTCCAAGATTGGATCTGTTTCTCTGTCTCTCTCTGTTTCTACATTCCCAGATTCTGGCCCTTCACCCTTTCTTATATTTCCGGAGATCCGTACCTCCGATTGGGCTGATTTTTTGACACGATTTTTATCCGGATATTAGCTTCCTTGCGGCGAAAGAAGGGTATCAACCGCCTTACGGTGTGGCCACGAGGGCCCATGGCGCTCCTGCCCCTGGTGGGCGCGCCCCCTGCCTCGTGGCCCACTCGGGCATCGTCTCACGTTGGTTCCGCTTCCCAAAATTCACACATATTCCAAAAAAACTCCGTCCGTTTTTATTCCGTTTGGACTCCGTTTGATATGGATATTCTGCGAAACGAAAAACATGCAACAAACAGGAACTGGCACTGGGCACTGGATCAATATGTTAGTCCCAAAAAATAGTATAAAAATTTGCCAAAAGTATATGAAAGTTGTAGAATATTGGCATGGAACAATAAAAAATTATAGATACGACGGAGATGTATCATCTCTCGACTAGCTGGATCGGGCCGAGGACCCCCAAGGCGGTTTACTCATGGGCCACTTCGGGCAGCCCATGCCGCATACAAGGAGGATTCCACAAGACTTGGCGCCCAAGCCAATGACTCTCCTAAAACCCTAGGCTCTGGTGTGTTATATAAACCGAGGTCAGACTAGTCAATAGGCAATCTGATATTCATTACTACAATCTCGTGGTAGATACATGTACTTTGTACTACACCCCTATGAATACAATCAAAAGCAGCATGTAGGGTATTATCACTTTGAGAGAGACCGAAGCTGGGTAAAACCCCGTGTCCATGTTACCATCACTCCAAGACGCCTATCTTAGGACCCCTACTACGAGATACGCCTGGTATTGAACCGACAATTGCCTCTAGGGCATATCTCCAACACGAGGTTCGGCAGTAACTTGATCTGAAGTTTCATGATCATCATCATTAGCTTCCTCACTAATTGTTGTAGGATTCACTGGAACTAGTTTCTGTGATAAAATACTTTCCAATTCGGGAGAAGGTACAATTACCTCATCAAGTTATACTTTCCTCCCACTCACTTCTTTCGAGAGAAACTCCTTCTCTAGAAAGGAATCATTCTTAGTAATGAATATCTTGCCTTCGGATCTGTGATAGAAGGTGTACCCAATAGTTTCTTTTGGGTATCCTATGAAGACACATTTTTCCGACTTGGGTTCGAGCTTATCAGGTTGAAGCTTTTTCACATAAGCATCGCAGCCCCAAACTTTAAGAAACGACAACTTGGGTTTCTTGCCAAACCACAGTTCATAAGGTGTCGTCTCAACGGATTTAGATGGTGCCCTATTTAACGTGAATGCAATTGTCTCTAAAGCATAACCCCAAAATGATAGTGGTAAATCGGTAAGGGACATCATAGATCGCACCATATCTAATAAAGTACGGTTACGACGTTCGGACACACCATTACGCTGTGGTGTTCTAGGTGGCATGAGTTGTGAAACTATTCCACATTGTTTCAAATGAAGACCAAACTCGTAACTCAAATATTCGCCTCCGCGATCAGATCGTAGAAACTTTATTTTCTTGTTATGATGGTTCTCTACTTCACTCCGAAATTCTTTGAACTTTTCAAATGTTTCAGACTTGTGTTTCATCAAGTAGATATACCCATATCTGCTCAAATCATCTGCGAAGGTTAGAAAATAATGATACCTGCCGCGAGCCTCAACACTCATTGGACCGCATACATCAGTATGTATGATTTCCAATAAGTCAGTTGCTCGCTCCATTGTTCCGGAGAACGGAGTTTTAGTCATCTTGCCCATGAGGCATGGTTCTCAAGCACCAAGTGATTCCAAAAGTCCATCAACATGGAGTTTGTTCATGCGCTTTACACCTATATGACCTAAACGGCTGTGCCACAAATTAGTTGCACTATCATTATCAACTTTGCATCTTTTGGCTTCAATATTATGAATATGTGTATCACTACGATTGAGATCCAACAAAAATAGACCATTCATCAAGGGTGCATGACCATAAAAGATATTACTCATATAAACAGAACAACCATTATTCTCTGATTTAAATGAAAAACCGTCTCGCAACAAACAAGATCCAGATATAATGTTCATGTGTAACGCTGGCACCAAATAACAATTATTTAGGTCTAAAACTAATCCCGATGGTAGATGTAAAGGTAGCATGCTGACGACGATCACATTGACTTTGGAACCATTTCCCACGTGTATCGTCACCTCATCCCTAGCTAATCTTCGTTTAATCCGTAGCCCCTGTTTCGAGTAACAAATATTAGCAACCGAACCAGTATCAAATACCCAGGTGCTACTACGAGCATTAGTAAGGTACACATCAATAACATGTATATCAAATATACCTTTGTTCACTTTGCCATCCTTCTTATCCGCCAAATACTTGGGGCAGTTCCGCTTCTAGTGACCAGTTCCTTTGCAGTAGAAGCACTCAGTTTCAGGCTTGGCTCCTGATTTGGGTTTCTTCGCGGGAGCAGCAGCTGGCTTGCTATTCTTCTTGAAGTTCCCCTTCTTTCCCTTGCCCCTTTTCTTGAAACTAGTGGTCTCGTTAACCATCAACAATTGATGCTCCTTTTTGATTTCTACCTCAGCAGCTTTGAGAATTGCGAAGAGCTCGGGAATAGTCTTCTCCATCCCTTACATATTATAGTTCATCACGAAGCCTTTATAGCTTGGTGGCAGTAATTGAAGAACTCTATCAATAACACTATCTTCATCAACTTTGACTCCAAGTTGAGTCATGTGATTGTAGTACCCAGACATTCTGAGCAAGAGTTCACTGATAGAACTGTTCTCCCCCATCTTGCAGCTATAGAAGTTGTTGGAGACTTCATATCTCTGAACGCGGGCATTTGCTTGAAATATTAACTTCAACTCTTGGAACATCTTATATGCTCCATGACATTGAAAACGTCTTTGAAGACCCGATTCTAAGCCATAAAGCATGGCACACTGAACTATCGAGTAGTCATCAACTTTGCTCTGCCATACGTTCATAACGTCCAGTGTTGCATCTGCAACGGGCTTTTCACCTAGCGGTGCTTCCATTACATAATTCTTCTATGCAGCAATGAGGATAATCCTCAAGTTACGGACCCAGTCCGTGTAGTTTCTACCATCATCTTTCAACTTAGCTTTCTCTAGGAACGCATTAAAATTCAAGGGAATGGTAGCACGGGACATTGATCTACAACATAGATATGCAACAACTATCATGACTAAGTTCATGATAAATCAAAGTTCAATTAATCATATTACTAAAGAACTCCCACTTAGATAGACATCCCTCTTGTCATCTAAATGATCACGTGATCCTAATCAACTAAACCATGCCCGATCATCACCTGAGATGGAGTAGTTTTCAATGGTGAACATCTTATGCTGATCATATCTACTATATAATTCACGCTCGATGATGTCTACTATGCAACCTTCTTCTTGTAGACTTTGTTGGGCCTCCAAGTGCAGAGGTTTGTAGGACAGTAGCAAATTTCCCTCAAGTGGATGACCTAAGGTTTATCAATCCGTGGGAGGCGTAGGATGAAGATGGTCTCTCTCAAACAACCCTGCAACCAAATAACAAAGAGTCTCTTGTGTCCCCAACACACCCAATACAGTAGTAAATTGTATAGGTGCACTAGTTCGGCGAAGAGATGGTGATACACGTGCAATATGGATGGTAGATATAGGTTTTTGTAATAAAAAAAATAAAAACAGAAAGGTAGCAAGTGGTAAAAGTGGTCATAAACGGTGTTGCAATGATAGGAAACAAGGCCTAGGGTTGATACTTTCACTAGTGCAAGTTCTCTGAACAAGAATAACCTAATTGGATCATATTACTAGCCCTCAACATGCAACAAAGAGTCACTCCAAATTCACTAATAGCGGAGAACAAATGAGGAGATTCTGGTAGGGTACGAAACCACCTCAAAGTTATTCTTTCTGATCGATCTATTCAAGAGTCCGTAGTAATTTTCAATCTATCATAGAGTTCGTACTAGAATAACACCTTAAGACACAAATCAACCAAAACCATAATGTCACCTAGATACTCCATTGTCACCTCAAGTATTCGTGGGCATGATTAGACGATATGCATCACACAGTCTCAGAAACATCTATTCAACCAACACATAGAACTTCAAAGAGTGCCCCAAAGTTTCTACCGGAAAGTCAAGACGAAAACGTGTGCCAACCCCTATGCATAGATTCCCAAGGTCACGGAACCCGCAAGTTGATCACCAAAATATACATCAAGTGGATCACATGATATCCCATTGTCACCACAGATAAGCACGTGCAAGACATACATCAAGTGTTCTCAAATCCTTAAAGACTCAATCCGATAAGATAACTTCAAAGGGAAAACTCAATCCATTACAAGAGAGTAGAGGGGGAGAAGCATCATAAGATCCAACTAGAATAGCAAAGCTCACGATACATCAAGATCGTGCCATCTAAAGAACACGAGAGAGAGAGATCAAACACATAGCTACTGGTACATACCCTCAACCCCGAGGGTGGACTACTTCCTCCTCGTCATGGAGAGCGCCGGGATGATGAAGATGGCCACCGAAGAGGGTTACTCCCCTCTGGCAGGGTGCCGGAACATTGTCTAGATTGGCTTTCGGTGGCTACAGAGGCTTTCGGCGGCGGAACTCCCGGTCTAGGCTAATTTCCGAAGGTTTCAGTATTTACAGGATTTTTTGGCATAGGGCACACGTCAGTGGGGCTTTTGGGCTGTCCACGAGATAGGAGGGCGCGCCTCCCACCCTCGTGGGCAGCCCATGGCTCTCCTGGCCCAACTCTTTTAGTTCGGGGGCTTCTTTTGGTCCAGAAAAAATCATCAAAAATTGGCACGTCAATTGGACTCCGTTTGATATTCTTTTTCCGTAAAACCCTAAAACAGGAGAAAAACAGAAATTGGCACTGGGCTCTGGGTTAATAGGTTAGTCCCAAAAATAATATAAAAGTGTATAATAAAGCCCATAAAACATCCTAGAAGGATAATATAATAGCATGGAACAATAAAAAATTATAGATACGTTGGAGACGTATCAGCATCCCCAAGCTTAATTCCTGCTCGTCCTCGAGTAGGTAAATGATTAAAATATAATTTTTGATGTGGAATGCTAACCAACATAGTTTTCGATGTAATTCTCTTAATTGTGGCATGAATGTCCAGATCTGAAAGATTCAAGACAAAAGTCTATATTGACATAAGAATAATAATACTTCAAGCATACTAACAAAGCAATCATGTATTCTCAAAATACTATGTCTAAAGAAAGTTATCCCTACAAAATCATATAGTTTGGCTATGCTCCCTCGTTATCACACAAAATATTCATATCATGCACAACCCCGATTTCAGCCAAGCACTTGTTTTCATACTCTATTCTTTCAAACCTTTCAACTTTCACGCAATACATGAGCGTGAGCCATGGACATAGCACTATGGGCGGAATAGAGAGGTGGTTGTGGAGAAGGCAAAAAGGAGGGAGATAGTCTCACATCAACTAGGCGTATCAATGGACTATGGAGGTGCCCATCAATAGATATCAATGTGAGTGAGTAGGGATTGCCATGCAACGGATGCACTAGAGCTAAATATGTATGAAAGCTCAACAAAACAAACTAGTGGGTGTGCATCCAACTTGCTTGCTCACGAAGACCTAGGGCATTTGAGGAAGCCCATCGTTGGAATATACAAGCCAAGTTCTATAATGAAAATTCCCACTAGTATATGAAAGTGTCTAAACATGAGACTCAGTACCATGAAGAACATGGTGCTACTTTGAAGCACAAGTGTGGAAAAAGATAGTAGCAATTGTCCCTTTTTTTCTTTTTTTGGGCCTTTCTTTTTTTCTTTGGCCTTTCTTTTTTTTGTGTGGAGGGGCTGCATTGATTTAGCCTTTCCTCACATGGGACAATGCTCTAATAATGATGATCATCACACTTTTATTTAATTACAACTCGATACTAGAACAAGTATGACTCTATATGAATGCCTCCGGCGGTGTACCGGTATATGCAATGAATCAAGAGCGACATGTATGAAAAATTATGCATGGTGGCTTTGCCACAAATACGATGTCAACTACATGATCATGCATGGCAATATGACAATATGAAGCGTGTCATATGAACGGAACGGTGGAAAGTTGCATGGCAATATATCTCGGAATGGCTATGGAAATGCCATGATAGGTAGGTATGGTGGCTGTTTTGAGGAATATATATGGTGGCTGTTTTGAGGAAGGATATATAGTGGGTGTATGGTACCGGCGAAAGTTGCGCGATACAAGAGAGGCTAGCAATGTTGGAAAGGTGAGAGTGCGTATAATCCATGGACTCAACATTAGTCATAAGAACTCATATAATTATTGCAAAAATCTACGAGTCATCAAAACAAAGCAATCAACGCATGCTCCTAGACGGGAAGTTGGTAGGAGTTAACCATTGCGCGCCCTCGACCTCCACACAAAGGTTGACACTTTACAAATACCTCATGCTCTAACTTCGTCACATAGCGGTTCACCATACGTGCATGCTACGGGAATCACTAACCTTAACACAAGTATTTCTCAATTTCATAATAACTCCACTAGCATGACTCTAATATCACTATCCTCATATCTCAAAACAATTATCAAGCATCCAATTTCTCATCATATTCAATGCACTTAGTGTGAAAGTTTTTACTACATTGATATTGGATGTCTATCATGTGAAGACTAGTTTTGTAGCCTAAACACATTACCATGCTGTTTTAATAAACTCTCAAAAGGATATAAGTGAAGCATGAGATTTCAACAATTTCTTCAAAATATTATCACCACCGTGCTCTAACAAATATAAGTGAAGCACTAGAGCAAACAACAAACTACTCCGAAAGATATAAGTGAAGATCAATGAGTAGTTGAATAATTATTTAACTATGTGAAGACTCTCTAACATTTAAGAACTTCAGATCTTGGGATATTATTCAAACAGCAACAAACAGTCACTCCAAAGTCACTAATAGTTGAGAACAAACGATGAGATTATGGTAGGGTACGAAACCACCTGAAAGTTATTCTTTCTGATCGATCTATTCAAGAGTCCGTAGTAACGTTCAATCTATCATAGAGTTCGTACTAGAATAACACCTTAGATACAAATCAACCAAAACCCTAATCTCACCTAGATACTCCATTGTCACCTCAAGTATCTGTGGGAATGATTATATGATATGCATCACACAATCTCAGAAACATCTATTCAACCAACACATATAACTTCAAAGAGTGCCCCAAAGTTTCTACCAGAAAGTCAAGATGATAACGTGTGCCAACCCCTATGCATAGATTCCCAAGGTCACGGAACCCGCAAGTTGATCACCAAAACATACATCAAGTGGATCACATGATATCCCATTGTCACCATAGATAAGCACATGCAAGACATACATCAAGTGTTCTCAAATCCTTAAAGACTCAATCCGATAAGATAACTTCAAAGGGAAAACTCAATCCATTACAAGAGAGTAGAGGGGAAGAAGCATCATAAGATCCAACTAGACTAGCAAAGCTCGTGATACATCAAGATCGTTCCATCTCAAGAACACGAGAGAGAGAGAGAGAGAGAGAGAGAGAGAGAGAGAGAGAGAGAGAGATCAAACACATAGCTACTGGTACATACCCTCAACCCCGAGGGTGGACTACCCCCTCCTCGTCATGGAGAGCGCCGGGATGATGAAGATGGCCACCGGAGAGGGTTCCCCCCTCGGGCAGGGTGCCGAAACATGGTCTAGATTGGTTTTTAGTGGCTACAGAGGCTTTTGACGGCGGAACTCCCGATCTAGGTTAATTTCCGAAGGTTAATTTTCGAAGGTTTTTGGTGGCTATAGAGGCTTTCGCCAACCACCTTTGTGCAAAGCACATCGGTAGAACTAGTCTCATGAATGCGGTCATGTAATGTCGTCCCGGGCCGCTTCATCCAACAATACCGCCAAATCAAAGTATGACATGCTAGTAAGCAGTATGACTATTATCGCCCAGACTCATTGTGTTCTACTCGTGCATATCATCTACGCATTGTGGTGACCCCGACTCATAAGTCGTGATCACCGAATGTACGTGTACAGTGTTCCGAGAGATCAATGCTCACTGAACACACAGAAGCTGAATAACAAGAGTCTTACATCCATACATACCGTATTACACAAATAGGACCATTATGGTCAAGTCTTGAGTATATCGTTGCAGCGGAAATCTTCAATAACAACTTGGACCCATGCCATATGCCTTAACGCTACACGCATTCTGACTCGGAAGTGTCCTAGCTCGCATGCTCGTCACCAAGAAATCTTCATCATATCCTGTTCTCTCATGCCTGGCCAATCAAATAACCAGTGGCAAGCCAATGAGTACTTTGAATGTACTCGCAAGCAACCCAAGTGTGATGACAGAATAATTATGCAAGGCTCTACTGCTAAATTGGAAGTTTTGCGGAAAGCTAGTTTTTCATATGCAAGTATGATCAACATATAACATGGACATGCATGTGTCTGCAACAAGTATTAGGAGGTTTCAGACACCAATATCGAGAAAGAGTCATGAACAACTCTTGCTCACGCTCATCGTGACTTTCTCACAATCACATCAACAGATTTACCAAACCTTGTTGTTTTCCGGAAACTTAAGGACATAGTCTAAGTAGCTCCACCCAACTGTCCTCGACCGTGGACACGGCTATTCGAATAGTTTTACACTCTGCAGAGGTTGCACACTTTACCCACAAGATCCGGGGAACTTCCGTGTCATCCACGACCCGCGGTACCTCAAGTACCCGGGGTAAGCACCCGATCACTATCTTTCCCTAGACGACACCAACACAGAGTCCACTCGATTGGTAGTAGCCCCTGTGCCCAACATTTCACATCTTAAAAATTGTGGAGACTCGCTCCCATATTCATCACATACCACTGACACGGGGTACCAACGGTGTGTTTGGTGCCCTGTAAAAACAGTCATGGCCGCCTATCCAAGCACGACCCCGTCCCGGGAGTGACCTCATGTCACCCCCGTCACTAGTAATGCGGGCACCATTCTAGTATCGACCTAGGTAATCAATAATGCCCTTTCCCATATAAGGGTAGAGTGGTTGCGCATGTTTGGTTGGGACGGTAATCACACATAAATCTAATCCATCTCTGTAAACAACACTTTCATCAAGCCTCGGTACACTACTTCTCCACCAAGTAGTGCCCTAGTTCCTCATCATCTCCCAGGGGCATTAGTGGCACCCACTGGGTTATATGCAAGTATGTCAAACCACACTTGTTTCTTTCCATGCATTCCCGTGACCCATTTTGTGTAGCCAACTACTATAGCATGCATCTATCTACTCCCGCCGGCATAACCCTCATAAGAAGGTAGGGTCATGCACAATGCAAGTACCAACGAGGAAGTACAGTGGCAAACCATCGAAGTGGTTCCACCTCATCATGATTCCGTAGCAACAACATTATGGTGCTATATGACATGCATAAAAAGGTTTGTCGAACATGGTCAAAGGGCTGCTTGCCTTGTCCTTCCGAGTGTTCAAACCTTCCGGTCCATCTCCGAGTACTATGTTTATTTCGTCAACTAACGATGGACACAATCATAATAAGCAACACAACAAGGCAAAAATAAAAGTGATCTAAAATAGGAGTTGGACTTTTCTAGGATACCTCTGGTCATATGAGAAATGACCAAGGTGGTTTCATAGGTACTGGATCAATGGATAGTTTGGAACATTTCAATATGATGGAATCAAGGGGTTTATGGATTTGAAAGAAGTGTACATAAATATATTTTTGAAAAATGAGCAAAGGCACCCATTTAACAAATCATGATTTTAGAAGCATCTAGGAGTTGGTTTCACTGGATTTGGAGTTCAAATGAATTTCCTAGGATTTTGCAAAGTTGACAAATATGAAGAAATGGCTCATTATTTGATGGGGTACTGTCGGTGTACCAAAGTAGGGGTACCTTAGTATTCCGAACTTGTGCACGGGCAGTCGCAGCGTCCCGTGGCAGGGCTTGCCGCGCGTCCGCCAAGGCTCACTGTGTTTCCTTTAGAGCCATTCAAGAACAAAGTATTCAAGTTAAAGAGACAAGGCCCCGGCAAGAGGAGCTTGCCGGGAAGGCCGCCCCAGGCACGAGACCAATTCTTTTGCACAAGACCCTGGCAAGAGGAGCTTGCCGGGAAGGCCAAACGTGGCATTTCAAGAGACTTGTCGCGACACGCCACGCGTCCCGGCAAGGCCCGGAGAGCGACAAACTCCTGGGCGCGACAAGATGGCGGCCGCGGCAAGGCGCTTGCCGCGGCAAACTTCCACTAAGTACCCGCGCTCCAGCTCATCCGCCCACGCGTCGCCCTGGGGCCCTTCCAGGCACACGTGGCGGAAGGCTGTGCAGCCTGGGGTACACGGTGGTGAGCTGCGATGACGAGGCCACCTTCGTGGCGAACGGAGACGCCCTGACGAACGCTTTTTTGCACTGTTTGGGGTGACGGCGACGGGCATTTAATGCCCTTGTCCCCTGCCGTCAGGGTTAGGTATAGAGCACTATACATACACTATTCCAACTACCATCGTTTTTACATTTCTACCCTCAACTGCGTTGCCACCTGTCGATGACCCCTTTGACCTATAAAAGGAGGCCCATCCGCAACGTAGAGGAGGTTCCGATCTTCGACGACTCTCACGCTCGGTGTTGCTAGCGATAAGCACTGTAGCTCTTCCCGCTCCCGAGCCAAGAACGCAATACAAACCAAGGCAGGAGTAGGGTTTTACGCACTTGTGCGGCCCGAAGCTGGGTAAACTGCTCGCATGTTCGCCTCGATCCGCTCTTCGTGCATCCTCCGCTCCCTTGCCGTACCGAAAAGGGGCTCCGGTCCCATAGGTGTTCGTGGGCGATCAGTTTCCCCGACATCTTTGGCGCGCCAGGTAGGGGGCGTCAAGGTTGCGTGAACCTGATTCGGCGTTCACGCGGGCAAAATCTTCAGCAACTTCATCAACTTCATCAACTTCATCGACTTCATCGACATGCCGCCGAAGAAGAAGGCTTCGGAGGTAGCAGGCCCGTCCGCGTCGATCCCGCCGCCACCAGAGCCAACGGTTGGTGGGGTAGACGCCGGCGGAAGGACGGACGCCGGTGAGGAAACTCACGGCGCTGCCAAGTCCAAGGACAAGACGGACGACCGAGCGCACTCCAAGACCTCGGCGTCCGTACATGCTCCGCGCCCGTCTTAGGAGGCGCCGGACCGGCAGCAACGTGGTACACAAGGTACCATACGCTTGCTGGGCCAAGGTCAAGCTGGCGGTTCGCGGGACGCTCAAGGCCAACGCGCTGGCACGAGCAAGGCGCGGTCACCGGGACGAGACGCTGCTCCTTCTAACGCTGTTAGAAGTCCGAGCATATCTCGCTCCTCGCACCGCTTGCCACCGCTCCCCGCCACTCCAGCAGAAGCTCTAGCTCGAGCCCAGCTACTCCTCGACTTCCCTCCAGCGGCGGACAAGGCCGACGACTGGAGAGCCACCATCCAAAGCCTCATCGCCTTCGCCAATAACGACACTCCGCAGCAGCCGACGACGTCACGGCCGCGGCAAGTTAGCCAGGCGCGGGCTGATGGCGACAAGACCGCCGGGGGTGCAACTACCGTGCACTCCCCGCCCCGAAGGCCGAAATCGCTGACTCGCCGGATCAACATCGACGACGACTCCACGGCGTCGTCGGATCCACGAGCTCGCCGCGGTCAACGCCAAGTCCTTGACGACAGACGACAAGAAGACGCTTGAACTCGCATCGAGCGTCGAAGAGAAGCCCGGCGACAATCCGACCAGCGCGCTGGGCCCGTTGTCGACATGCACGCGCCCGGAGAACTGATGTCTACACACGCTTCTACTCTTGTAGACTATGTTGGGCCTCCAAGCGCAGAGGTTTGCAGGACAGTAGCAATTTCCCTCAAGTGGATGACCTAAGGTTTATCGAACTCAGGGAAGTAGAGGTTGAAGATGGTCTCTCTCAAGCAACCCTGCAACTAAGATACAAGAAGTCTCTTGTGTCCACAACACACCTAATACACTTGTTAGATGTATAGGTGCACTAGTTCGGCGAAGAGATGTTAAATGGCAAGTAATATGGATGGCAAAACAAAGTAATATAATTCTGTAATAAAAAGTGCAGCAAGCAAACAAGTGGTAAACGTGAGCACAAATGGTATTGCAATGGTGGAAACAAGGCCTAGGCTTCATACTTTCACTAGTGGCAACTCCCAACAACATTAAAATAATCGAATCATATGATATTTCCCATAAAACATGCAAAGGGGACACACTCGGAGGTCATTCCTTCGTGGTCAAGAGAGGACGAGAATTATGTAGGGCTACAAAAGCACACCTCAAAGTTCGTAGTTCTCAATCTAAGGATTTCCCAATGTCACCGCGGCCATCCAAAGAGAGTCCCACAATCACCACAACATATCTAAAGGATAGTCAAAGACAAGCACCAAGAGACTCTCAATCTTCAATCAACACACAAGAGAGGAAATCACTCATGAAAATACTTTTCTAATCCATGTCCAATAGACCGCTGTCACCTTGGTCTCGGGGATTATACTAGATAAAGACAAGTGAGTACATCAATCCAATACATAGAGGAAGGGGAAATATCATGGGATCACCCGAGATTAACATAGCCTATGATCACAACGAAGATCACATCATGGGAGAGAGAATTGACCACATAGCTACTGGTAAGAACCTCAGCCCCGAGGAGGAACTACTCCCGCATCATGGAGGGAGGAAGCAACGTCGATGGAGATGAATCCGGGGGCACTTCCCCGTCCCGGAAGGGTGCCGGCGCAGGAATTCTGGTCCCCCGAAGCTTGATGGCGATGGCGGCGGAGATCGGAATCACGTCTGGAGAAAAGGGGTCCGGAATCAGGGTTTTCTCGACGGACCTTAAATATATGCCAAAGGGGGTCACCAGGGGAGTCCTGGGGGGCCCGGGCGCCCCCCCGGCGCGGCCTAGGGGTGGGCCGCCTGGGCAGGCCGCCTGGAGCCCCTGTGGGTCCCCCCGGCTGTACTTTGGCCGCACGGTAGCTCCTGGAATGCTGATTTTTTATATATTTTTTCTGGATTTTTCCTGGCAGTTCTCGTAATGTGAAAACCTGAAATACAAAAACAACC
Source organism: Secale cereale (assembly GCA_902687465.1). Classification (NCBI taxonomy): domain Eukaryota; kingdom Viridiplantae; phylum Streptophyta; class Magnoliopsida; order Poales; family Poaceae; genus Secale; species Secale cereale. The sequence continues at coordinate 896,531,219 of LR738711.1, read as the reverse complement.
GAAAACAGAAACTGGCACTGGGGTGCACTGAGTTAATAGGTTAGTCCAAATATGATCAAAAGTGTATGGAAGTGTATAAATATCATAGCAATATCACCCAAAAGAGGCATGGAGCAAGCAGAAATTATAGATACGTTTTGGACGTATAAACATCCCAAGCTTAATTCCTGCTCGTCCTCGAGTAGGTAAATGATAACAAGAATAATTTCTGTGGTGACATGCTATTAACCATATAGGACTTATTCATAGTCATATGACAAAAGCGTACTGAGACAATGAATCTGTAGTAATTAAGTTGCCTCATGAGAAAATCACAAAGAACTGAAAGTTTTACAATATGATACTGAAACATCAAATAGATTTGCAATGAACATGTTGTGCAAATATGATAAAGTGATATCTAGCTTGCCCCCTTTAGTGAAGCAAAACATAAATGCAGGGGCACCTTCAAGGTTTAAGTGATGACTAGATACAATGATTTCAGAATAAACGATATCACAATCATGCAAAAGACAATGCTACTTTGGGACAATTCACATTACACTCAGAATGACAATCATGCTCTCAGTAGTTGGTGCTTTAAAAGAAGGTGGAGACTCAACATAAAAGTAAAAGTATGGCCCTTCGCAGAGGGAAGCAGGGATTACTCATGTGCTAGAGTTTTTTTTTATTTTGAAAACATAGAAGCAATTTTGTCAATGGTAGTAATACTTCATATGTGTTATGCATAAGACATCCTATAAGTTGCAAGCCTCATGCATCGAATACCAATAGTGCTCGCACCTTGTCCTAATTAGCTCGGATTTCCATGGGTTATCATTGCATTACATATGTTTCAACCAAGTGTCACAAAGGGGTACCTCTATGCCACCTGTACAAAGGTCCAAGGAGATAAATCGCATTTGATTTCTCGTTTTTGATAGATCTCAACTTGAGGACATCCATACCGGGACAACATAGAAAATAGATAATGGACTCTTCTTTAATGCTTAAGCATTCATAAGAGGTTGAGGATTAATGTCCAAGCTAAAACTTCCACCATGATACATGGCTTTGGTTGGCGGCCCAATGTTCTTCTCTAACAATATGCATACTCAAACCATTCAACTCATGGCAAATCACCCTTACTTCGGACAAGACGAACATGCATAGCAACTCACATGATATTCAACAAAAGTGTAACAGTTCATGGCGTCCCCAGAAACATGGATACCGCTCAGCAAGCAACTTATAAGAAATAAGATACATAAGCGACATATTCTTTACCACAATAGTTTTTGAGCTACTTTCCCATGAGCTATGTATTGCAAAAATGAAGGTTTTAAAGGTAGCACATGTAAATTTACTTGGAGTGGTGGTGAAATACCACATATAGGTAGGTATGGTGGAATCATATGGCATAACTAGATTAAAAGAATGTGGATGCACAAGCAGTCAGTCCGCTTAATACAGGTGGAGGTTAGCAAAAGACTGGGAGCGACCAACTAAAAGAGCAATGACGGTCATAATCATGCAGAGCGACAAAGCAACATTGAATCAGGCATGGTAGTTATATCGCTACTCAGAAACAAAAGATCATCAAGGCTTGACAGACTTTCTTTACAGTCTTAAATATGCGTGAGCATACGCCAAGTCAATCAAAATAAATTCTTGAAGAAAGATATTACTAAACCATACCACATCATAGGCAAACAAATCAAGTTGGTACTCCAATAACACATTGGGAATCCCCCAGCTATTTGAGACTAACCACAAGAAAACATGAACTACTAAGCGCCATTATGCACGTAGCATCTTTATCATAGACATATCAACCAATGCAACGGAAGCAAACTCTCTTAATAAGGTGAGCATGGTAATTAAAGAGAGTTCAAGCAACCAACTAAACAAAAGCTCTTTGAAAAGATAAGCATGAATACTAAGAGCTGAACATGATAGTAGCTATTAAAAGACAAAGAACACACACAACAAAGATAAACATGAAAATTTTATGTTGTGTTCTAGGTTGAAGTGGAGCGTGTTTCTCTCCCACACAAAGAAAGCTGAGTTCCAACTCGTTATGAAAAACAAGCAAAGCTAAAGAAAACTAAAAATGAAACTAAAAGCAAGACGCTCCAAGCATAGCACATAACACATGAAGTGATAAAAATATAGTGGAACGAAAGACGAACTGATAATGTTGACGGAGAAGGGGATGCACGGGGGCATCCCCAAGCTTAGACGCTTGAGTCTCCTTGAATATTTCTTGGGGGTGCACGGGGGCATCCCCAAGCTTGAGCGCTTGACACTCCTGAATCTTTTTATCATCTTCCCTCGCACACTTGAAAACTCCCTTCATACATAACTCATCATAATCTGATTAGCGAGGTTAGTACCCATAAAAAAATAATTGTTCCTTGCTGGAAATAAAGATATTCTTGAAGTTCAACTGTTTCTCAAGATTGCCAAAAGGTTTTTGCAAAGAAAAAGCAAGCTCTTGGTTTGCAAAATGAAAGAAAGGCAAAACAGGACAGAATCTGTGAAAAACAGAACAGCAGGTAGTAAATGATTTGTTCGGGGCACTTCTGCAACTCTAATAAAAAAACTCAGAACAGACGCACGAAATACAATTGTATAGAGCACGCTGTCGAAAAAATTCAGACCAAAAAGATGATCTGGTGATTTTATACGAATTTTTCTATCCAAGGACAGAATCTGTTTCCTGGACAGCACGTCACAACTTTTGAACTTTCTTGCAATCAGAGGTACACTTGGCACAAAGTTGAAAAGTAAAGATACAATGATGATGCTACTGTAGTAACAACATCAAGACACAACAAAAAGCAAAATAAAATTTTATTCATTGTGGGCTGCCTCCCAAAAGCGCTTTCTTTTATGCTTTTAAGCTAGGCACAGGACTTTAATGATGCTCTCGTAAGAATAAGAGCTGAAGAACAAAAGAGGGCATCAAGAAGCAAATGCCAAATACATTTAAGCCTAACATGCTTCCTATGCATAGGAATATTGCAATAGAATAATTCATTGAAGCACGAAGCAACTAGCATAGGAAGGCAAAACAAGCATAACTTCAAAATATTCACCATAAAGAGAGGAAACTTCTTATTATTAAGATATTTAGAACCAAGCCTCCCTCTCTCATTATAAATTTCAGTGGCATCATGGAAGAACTCAACAATATAAGCATCACATAAAGCATTGTTACCATGATCCATATGCAAAAAGGTACTCTCACTCCCCACATAAGCATAATTTTTCTCATTGGTAATAGTGGGAGTATGACTATCATAAACAACTTGAACACTATAGATTAGTTGTATATTAGGAGGGTGGTGTTCAACAAGGGAGTAATTCCCTTCATGATTATGAAAAGTTTCATAAGGATAATTTCTCCTTATGTCATAGGTACCTTTATAATCACTATAGATTGGAGTTATAACATCATCATAGTAGAGAAGAGCATTATCATTGCTAGCAACTATATTTGTAATCATGTTGTTTTTATTCTTACTAGCAAGAGAATTATCAATTATCACATCACTAGTGGGGATAGGATTTGCAATCCTATCATCCCCAAGCTTAGAGCTTCCCATATCTTCACTTTCAGAGTTGGTACCAAAAAGATTTTCAAGATCATAAGCAGCATTATCATCATTTTCCCACTCACAATAAGTAACATGCATATCATAATCAAAATCATCTTCAATAGTACCTACGGACGTATCATCAAAATGGTAATTAAGGCAATAAACTTCACCTTCTTCTTTAAACTTACAACCGTTAGGATAAAAGTTGATAGGAGGAATATGCTCAGGCCAGGTTGATACCCATTCTTCTTCCTTCTTGCTCCTCCTCCTCCTCCTCTTCTTTTTCTTCTTCTTCACCTTAGGAGGGGGTGGTTGGAGATGAAGCTTCTCCACAAATCCTGGTTTATCATTAGAAACAATAGGGGAAACTTGGGAGAAACTCTCCTTTTTATTAGCAGAAATATAAGAGACATTTTTATACTTTGGTAAAGTTCCATCCTTTCTAGTCTTACTGATGTAATCATTTTCATGGCAATTAACAACACAATAGAGATGGCAATTTTGCAAAGTGTTTTTTATTCCTATGGCATCATCATCCAGCCAAGAAGTCTTTTCTGATAACTCTTCACACATCAAAAATAACATAAGCTCATCATAAAGATCAGAGGTGATCATGTTATCACACAACCGGTTAACAGTTATGTTTTGAAAGTTCATGCATTGAAAATTAAAGTGACCCTCTATACGGCAAAGTTCACAAGTAAAAGGATAAATGTCACACAATTCTCTAGCAATTTCATTTAAATCTCTGACCCAAGTGATTGTTCTTTCATGCTTATGTTGCTTACAATACTTCTCTTCTTCAATCATAGGCCTTTCACAAGGTCTATCCACTCCACAAAAATTAACATGCTTATATAAAACTTCATTTTTAGAAATTGGATCTTGCATGTTGCAATCATCATGAACAATTTCATTTTCTTTGCAAGTCTCTTTAAAAGGTTTATGATACTTGATCCAATCCTCCTTAGGCATATTAAGATGTGAAGCAAAAGATTTGAGGAAATCAACAAGGAGTTGAGAATCAAGCCCAAACTTAGCACTAAACTTATTAAAACTTGTAGTTTCAACAAAGGACTTAATGCAATCATACTCATAAATTATACCTGACTCTTTACCTTTGTCGATCTCCCAATCTTCAGTTTTGCGTTGAATTCTTTCAAGGAGTTCCCATTTAGCATCAATCTTTTTGTTTGTGAAAGAACCCGTAGAGGAAGCATCGAGCAAATCTTTATCCTGTCGAGAGAGCCTCGCATAGAAGTTAGTAATAATAATATCTTTGGGGAGCCCATGGTTAGGACATTTTAGCATTAACGTTTTCAGTCTCCCCCAAGCTTGAGCTATGCTCTCTCCGTCATGAGGATAAAAATTATAAACATAATTCCTATTCTCATGGACTTCATGAAGAGGATAAAACTTGGAGTAAAAGAGAGACTGGATCTCTTCCCACTCCAGCAGGTGAGAGTCATTTAGTAGCCTATACTATTCCAATGCTTTTCCTTTCAGTGACAAGGCAAATAATTTCCTCATGACAAACTCCCTCGATACACCTGCAAGCTTAAATAATGAACATAGTTGTGACAGATATAGCAAGTGTTCACCGGGATGTCTGTCTCCTGCATAACGATTAGCCAAAACATAATCGATAATACCAACCGGTATTTTATAGGGCACAATTTCAGTAGGAGGAGGAGCAACCACCACAGGTGTGGGGCGTCCTCCCGCAAGCAACGATCCAATAGCAAGGTTTTCCATAAACATAACTAGTGAAATAAAAACAAGAAACAAAAAGATTTTATTGCAAGATCTAAAGATATACCTTCAAGCGCTCACCTCCCCGGCAACGGCGCCAGAAATAGCTTGATGTCTACACACGCTTCTACTCTTGTAGACTATGTTGGGCCTCCAAGCGCAGAGGTTTGTAGGACAGTAGCAATTTCCCTCAAGTGGATGACCTAAGGTTTATCGAACTCAGGGAAGTAGAGGTTGAAGATGGTCTCTCTCAAGCAACCCTGCAACTAAGATACAAGAAGTCTCTTGTGTCCCCAACACACCTAATACACTTGTTAGATGTATAGGTGCACTAGTTCGGCGAAGAGATGTTAAATGGCAAGTAATATGGATGGCAAAACAAAGTAATATAATTCTGTAATAAAAAGTGCAGCAAGCAAACAAGTGGTAAACGTGAGCACAAATGGTATTGCAATGGTGGAAACAAGGCCTAGGCTTCATACTTTCACTAGTGGCAACTCCCAACAACATTAACATAATCGAATCATATGATATTTCCCATAAAACATGCAAAGGGGACACACTCGGAGGTCATTCCTTCGTGGTCAAGAGAGGACGAGAATTATGTAGGGCTACAAAAGCACACCTCAAAGTTCGTAGTTCTCAATATAAGGATTTCCCAATGTCACCTCGGCCATCCAAAGAGAGTCCCACAATCACCACAACATATCTAAAGGATAGTCAAAGACAAGCACCAAGAGACTCTCAATCTTCAATCAACACACAAGAGAGGAAATCACTCATGAAAATACTTTTCTAATCCATGTCCAATAGACCGCTGTCACCTTGGTCTCGGGGATTATACTAGATAAAGACAAGTGAGTACATCAATCCAATACATAGACGAAGGGGAAATATCATGGGATCACCCGAGATTAACATAGCCTATGATCACAACGAAGATCACATCATGGGAGAGAGAATTGACCACATAGCTACTGGTAAGAACCTCAGCCCGAGCAGGAACTACTCCCGCATCATGGAGGGAGGAAGCAACGTCGATGGAGATGAATCCGAGGGCACTTCCCCGTCCCGGCAGGGTGCCGGCGCAGGAATTCTGGTCCCCCGAAGCTTGATGGCGATGGCGGCGGAGATCGGAATCGCGTCTGGAGAAAAGGGGTCTGGAATCAGGGTTTTCTCGACGGACCTTAAATATATGCCAAAGGGGGTCACCAGGGGAGTCCTGGGGGGCCCAGGCGCCCCCTCGGCGCGGCCTAGGGGTGGGCCGCCTGGGCAGGCCGCCTGGAGCCCCTGTGGGTCCACCCCGGCTGTACTTTGGCCGCACGGTAGCTCCTGCAACGCTGATTTTTTATATATTTTTTCTGGATTTTTCCTGGCAGTTCTCGTAATGTGAAAACCTGAAATACAAAAACAGCTGAAAACAGAAACTGGCACTGGGGTGCACTGAGTTAATAGGTTAGTCCAAATATGATCAAAAGTGTATGGAAGTGTATAAATATCATAGAAATATCACCCAAAAGAGGCATGGAGCAAGCAGAAATTATAGATACGTTTTGGACGTATCAAGAACCAGGCGACTTGCCGTACACGGCGGGTTGTCCTGCGTTCACCCGTGAGCTGCGGCAAGTCTAGTGGCCCAGCATGAAAAACTTCAAGCCCGACGTACCCGAGAAGTACGACGGCAAGACTCATCCGTCGGAGTTCCTCAGCATTTACACCATCGCGGTGCAGGCTGCCGGGGGACGAGACGAGAAGATACTCGCAAACTACTTCCCGCTTGTGCTCAAGCCAAACGTCAGGTCTTGGCTCATGCACTTGCCGGAGAACTCCATTTCTTCTTGGGACGACCTGTGCCATCAGTTTGTTGGCGCCTTCACAGGTGGCCACAAGCCTCATGGCTAGGAGAGCGACCTTCATATACTCGCCCAGAAGGAAGGAGAATCCCTGCGAAAGTACATCCAAAGATTCAGCCGCGTCCAGCACAACATCCCAGACGTCCACCCTGCCGCGATTATCAGCCCGTTCCACCAGAACGTGCGTAACCGCAGGATGAGGGAGGAAATGGCGATGTGCAAGATCCGAGACGTCAGTGAGCTTTATGCCCTGGCCGACAAGTGCGCACGCGCTGAAGAGGGGAGGAGACTCCCCGGAGAGGATACTGGAGCAGGAGGAACAGATAGTGAGGATGCCGCCCCGGCAAGGAAGAACCGGCGGTGGAACAACAAGAAAAAGAAGAGCAAAGAGGTACTGGTAGTCGAGCAGTCCGGCAAGGAGGCTGGCGTCAAGAAAGCCCAGGCTGGTGGCTCCAGCAAGGAAGCTGCCGCTGTGGCGGCCGCTGACAAGCAGGACGGCCCCGACAAGCAGTACTGCAAGATCCACCGCACCAAGGGCCACGACCTCTAGAATTGTAAAAGGGTCGAGTACCTCGTCGAGCAGCAGAAGGCTGAGTACGAGCGACGCGACAAGGAAAAGGCCCAAGGAGGTGGAGGAGAGTCCGGCAAGAAGCGGCCATTCAATGGCCGGGGAGGACGCCGCGGCAAGGCCAAGCAGCGGCAAGGAGACAGACCTCCCCGCGGCCACGACAAGGACGAAGACGAAGACGACGACGAAGACATGGACGATGGGGACAACAGCGAGCAGGAGTTCCAGAAGGCAACAAAAGTTCTGTGCGTCGATGGAGGTGCCTCTCTGCATACTTCCCACCGCCAACTCAAACAATGGGTGCGGGAAGTTAATGCAACAGAGCCGCCCATCGAGTCGCGCAAACTTCTGAAGTGGTCCAGCACGCCCATCATCTTCGACATTGAGGACCACCCTGACCGCACAACTGCGGTCGGGTCTTTGCCGATGTTGGTTTCACCAACCATCCGCAACCTGAAGGTCACCAAGATGCTGGTTGACGGCGGGGCCGGCCTGAACCTGATCTCCTCTGCTGTGGTCCGGAAACTACAGATCCCCGACAGCGAGCTTGAAGAAACCGGCACGTTCCAAGGGATCAACCCGGGAAGGAGCAAGCCAAAGGGGAAAATCACACTGCCAGTAACTTTTGGCGGAGAGCTGAACTTCAGGACTGAGAGGATCACCTTTGACGTTGCCGATATCCCATTGCCTTATAATGGGATACTTGGCCGTCCAGCGCTCGCCAAGTTCATGGCAGCCTCTCATTATGCCTACAACATGCTCAAGATGCCAGGCCCGATAAGCGTCATCTCTGTCCCCGGCGACAAGAAGGACGCGCTTATCTGTGCCGACGAGATCTACCGGGACGCAGCAGCCGCAACGGACAGCAAGACACTTGCCGCTGAAGCTCCCGGGGGGAAGAACAAGACCAAGTCCGGCAATAGCTCTAGGGCCCACTCCGGCAAACGCACCTCCTCGGAGTGCTGCGCTCCTGTCGAGGACGCACCATCGAGCTCCACCGGCAAGTGCAAGAAGGCGATGGCAGCTCCACCCACAACCAAGAAGGTGTCCGCCAAGGAGGACGGCACTGGTGGTACTTTCACCATCAGTGCCACGCTCGATCCTAAATATGAAAGCACGCTCGTTACTTTCCTGCGGGCGAATGTCGACGTGTTTGCATGGCAACCATCTGACATCCCCGGTGTTCCCAGGAAAGTGATTGAGCACAAGCTTGCCGTTTGTCCTCACGCGCGGCCCGTCAAGCAGAAGGTCAGAAAGCAAGCGGTGGAACGCCAAGAGTTTATTGCTGAAGAAATCAAGAAGCTGGAAGCAGCAGGCCTTGTCAGAGGTGTACTTCATCCCACGTGGCTGGCCAACCCTGTTGTCGTGCGCAAAGCAAATGGGAAGTGGAGGCTTTGTATAGACTTCACCGATGTGAATAAAGCTTGTCCCAAAGATCTGTTTCCCTTGCCGCGCATTGACCAGATTGTTGACTCCACGGCTGGATGTGAGTTGCTTTCATTTCTTGATGCCTATTCAGGATACCACCAGATATTTATGGCTGAAGAAGATGAAGAGAAGACCGCGTTCATTACTCCGTGTGGCACTTACTGCTTCATACGCTTGCCCTTTGGATTGAAGAATGCCGGTTCAACGTTTGCGAGGGTAGTCCACACTGCTTTTGAGCCACAGATATACAGGAATGTAGAAGCTTACATGGATGATATAGTGGTCAAGAGCAAGGACAAGGATACTCTGATTCAAGATCTAGATGAAACCTTTGCGAATCTGCGCAAGATACAACTCAAGCTTAACCCCGAGAAGTGCGTGTTCGGAGTCCCCTCCGGCAAGCTTCTCGGGTTCTTTGTGTCCTAGAGGTGGATTGAAGCCAATCCCGACAAGATCAAAGCCATCGAGCAGATTGAAGCTCCGAAGCGCGTCAAGGATGTGCGAAGGCTTGCCGGCTGCGTGGCTGCTCTCAGCAGGTTCATTTCTAAGTCCGCAGAACGCGCCCTGCCGTTTTTCAAAATCTTGAAAAAGGCAGGTCCGATGAAATGGACTCCGGAAGCGGAGGCAGCACTGCAAGATTTGAAAAGGTACCTGTCCTCCACTCCAATACTTGTCGCACCTAAGCCCCAAGAGAAGTTGCTGCTGTACTTAGCAGCAACCAATCAAGTGGTTAGTGCTACGTTGGTAGCGGAAAGGGAGGCAGATGAGGAGCCCACAGCCCCGGCAAGTACGTCCAGCGACAAGCAGGGGGCTTCCCCGGCAAGCTCTGGCCCCGACAAGGATGGATCTGCGCAGATGCAAGAAGAGGTGCGGAAGAAGATGGTGCAGCGCCCAGTTTATTTTGTTAGCTCCCTTCTTCAGGGGGCTAGGTCAAGATACTCTGGGGTGCAGAAGCTGCTTTTCGGCCTCCTCATGGCCTCGAGAAAGCTGCGCCATTACTTCCAAGCACATGAGATAACTGTGGTCACTCGTTTTCCGCTAAAAAGGATACTGCAAAATCCAGAAGCGACATGCAGGATTGTCGAGTGGGCACTGGAACTGTCAAGCTTTGGCCTCAAGTTTGAAAGTACTTCAACTATTCAAAGCAAAGCATTGGCAGAGTTTATAGCAGAATGGACGCCAACACCAGACGAAGAGAATCCAGAGACGAGCATCCCCGTCGAAGAAGCAAGCAAAGAATGGATAATGTACTTTGATGGTGCCTTCTCGCTGCAAGGCGCCGGCGCTGGCGTGCTGCTTGTCGCACCCACCGGCGAACACCTCAAGTACGTCGTCCAGATGCACTTTCCCAAGGAGCGAGCAACGAACAATACTGCAGAGTATGAAGGTTTACTTGCCGGCCTCAGAATCGCAGCAGAGCTTGGGATCAAGAAGCTAATTGTGCGGGGTGATTCGCAGTTGGTCGTCCGCCAAGTAAACAAGAGCTACCAGAGTTCGTTGATGGAAGCTTACGTCGACGAAGTGAGAAAGCTTGAAGAGCACTTTGAAGGCCTACAGATGGAGCACGTTCCAAGAGCTCAAAACGACATCGCAGACGGCCTGTCAAAGTGTGCCGCACTAAAGCTACCTGTGGAACCAGGGATCTTTGTGCTCAAGTTAACTCAACCATCCGTTACACCATCGGCTGGACAAAGTAAGAAGAGAAAGTTGATTTCCGGTGACTACTTGCCGGCAGAACTTCCTGAAGCCGCCGCCAACAAGGTCCCCAAGATCAACGATAAAGTTGCTGAGGAACAGTCTGCTCCTGCAGACCCTAGGGTTTGTACTGTTGAAGCAGGCGTTCCCGACAAGCTTTGCCCCGGCAAGCTTGCCGGGGAACGTCAAGCTCCGGCCGAGCCACAGGTTCTGGCCATAGAAGCTAACGTTCCCGCAGCAGCACTAATGCCTTTAGTCCTTCTTGTTGAGCCTCAGGCTCCAGCATGGGCACATCATATTATCTGTTTCCTTCAAACAGGAGAACTTCTCGAAGAGCCAGAAGAAGCAGAGAGAATAACCCGGCAGTCAAGTATGTATCAGTTTGTCGGCGATGAACTGTACAGAAGAAGACTCAACGGTGTCAAATTGAAGTGCATTCCCCGGGAAGACGGACAGAAGCTGTTGGCGGAGATACACGGAGGCATATGTGGCCACCACATTGGCGCCAGAGAAATTGCCGGAAAAGCATTCTGGCAAGGTTTCTTTTGGCCAGAAGCCCTCCAGGATGCAACTTCACAAGTAACCAAGTGTGAAGCGTGCCAGTTCCATGCCAAACAGATACATCAGCCAGCTCAAGCTCTCCAGACGATCCCTTTGTCCTGGCCATTTTCGGTCTGGGGGCTCGACATCCTCGGCCCCTTTCCCCGCGCAGCCGGGGGCTTTGAGTACTTGTACATTGCCATCGACAAGTTCACAAAGTGGCCGGAAGTGGAACCAGTGAGAAAGGTGACCGCACAATCAGCAGTCAAGTTCTTCAGGTCGATTGTTTGCCGTTTCGGAATCCCTAACAGGATCATCACCGACAATGGCACACAATTCACAAGTCGCACCTTCATGCAATATGTCCAAGACCTTGGCGCCAAGGTCTGCTTCGCTTCTGTTGCTCACCCGAGAAGCAACGGTCAAGCGGAGAGGGCAAACGCTGAAGTGCTGCGCGGACTCAAGACAAGAACTTTTGACAGGCTGCACAAATGCGGAAGAAACTGGATTGAAGAGTTGCCGACGGCTCTTTGGTCAATCAGGACGACACCAAATCGAGCCACTGGACAGACACCCTTTGCTCTTGTCTATGGAGCAGAGGCAGTTCTCCCCACGGAACTCGTATATGGGTCGCCTCGAGTGCTCGCTTACGATGAGCTCGAGCAAGAGCAGCTGCGGCAAGATGACGCACTGCTCCTTGAGGAGGACCGTCTTCAGGCTGCTGTACGAGCTGCTCGATACCAGCAAGCTTTGCGCCGCTACCATAGCCGCAAAGTTAAAGCCAGAAGTCTCGAGGAAGGCGACTTTGTTCTTCGGCGCGTTCAGTCCGCCAAGAATTCCAACAAGTTGACGCCGAAGTGGGAAGGCCCTTATCGGGTGAGACAAGTCACAAGGCCCGGCGCTGTCCGCCTTGAGACCGAAGAGGGCTTACCGGTGAGCAACTCATGGAACATTGAGAACCTTCGCAAGTTTTACCCATAAGGCGCGGTTGCCGCGATCTGCTCCGGCAACCAATTTTTGTACAAGTCTTGCCGCTGTTGCATGTAAACCTTTGTACAAAGCCGGGCGCAGACCCCGTGCATCAATAAAACTTATGTGCCTCGCACAACTAGTCATTTCATGCCTTTTCATTTTTCTTGCATATACTATATGACACCTTGTGCAGCACGCATCCCCGGTAAGCAATAACGAGCCGCAAGGCTCCATGTCTATGTTTTCCCCCCTTTTTCTTTTCTCTCAAACAGAAGAAGTCATTCCTCGCGCACAAGTTTGCCGGGGGGGAGGAGACAGTGGTATGGACCAAGTGCCGTTCAAGAAAGCCTCGCCTTGCGGACCAAGTGCCGTTCAAGAAAGCCTCGCCTTGCTGGGAAGCAAACGACACAAAAGCTAAGTTGCCAAAGTTTGAGTGATCAAAATTTTTAAATTTTTAAATTATCTTCCTTGAACGACCGCACTTTGTATGGAAAACCTGTGCGCGGAGGAACCAACTCGTGGCTAGCCGCGCCCTTACTTTGTTTCGAGCACGCTCAACGGCTCAAGCGTGCTGCGACAAATGTCGCGCCCTTACTTCGTTTTCGAGTTCGCTCAACAATATAAGTGTGCTGCGACTAGCTGCGACAAGGTTTCTTGTCGGCAACGGCACTGCCAGCAGGCTGCTGAAGTTCCGCACTCAGCGCTCGCGGCAAAGGTCCCTTTGCCGGCAAGTTCCCTAAAAGCGTAGGGTAAAAGCATACAAAGCGAAGAAGTCAAGTAAAGGAAATAACATTGCTTTAACTATCCAAAATAAAGTTATGTTACAAAATGACTTGTCGCTGTTCTAATAGATTTTTGTTCATGGCACGGTTGGCAGCGACAAAGGAAGCAGAAGGAAAGATAGCCTAATCTGCACGGTCGCCCTCGACTCTCTTGATCTTGCCCACCTTGGCCACAATAGGTGCGACAAGGGCCTTGAGCATCTCCTGGTCGGCGTCGGGCGGCAAGGTCCGGAGAACGTTGTTGAGGTTGATTCCCGGGTTGCGGAAGACTATCTTCATCAGCACCTTCTCCAAGACGCCCGTGCAGAGCCTGCGCGCCTCGTTCGCCAGCTGCGTGGGGATCCTTTCCCGGAGCTGCTGGAGGGCCGGCGCCACTCCCCTGAAGAACAAGCTTAGCTTGGCGCTGTGAGGGAGATTCTCGTCGGTGGAGTACCCGAGGTGCTCCGTCCCCAGCCCCGCCAACTCCTGGTCAATATCGGCAGCGGCGGCAACAAGCCCCTCGGTCCATTGCTCCACCGTCAGCCTGAAGTTGTTTTGGGAGATAGCGGCACTCTCCAACAGTGCCCTCTCGCCCCTGAGATCCTCCTTCAGCTTCGTCTCCCGCTCTCTGGCACCGTCAAGCGATGCGGTGAGGGTGGAAAGTTTCAACTCCAGATCGGCGATGGAGTCCTTGGCGATGGCAAGCTCCTTGCCCTTGTCGGAGAGGCGGACCTGCAGCTCGGAGTGACTGTGGGCGTCCTTCTCCCTCGACGACGCAAGTGCAGCAACCTTCTCTTCGCTCGTCTTCAAGTGGACCTCCAGTTGCGCCACCCTCTCCTCCAAGTCACTCTTGGCGGTCTCAGCAGCTGCAGCAGTGTCCTTCGCCTCCTGCAGAGCCCCGCCGAAAGACTGTTCGCGCGCGGCAAGGTCGTCCTCGTGGCTGTCGAGGTCGACCTTCCGCTGCGTTAGTTCGCCTTCTCGCCGGGACAACTCCTCGGCGGCAAGCCGTTGCTGCTCCTCTGCTTCGGCCTTCTCAAGAATAAACGCCTGATGCGCCTCGGCGAGCTCCTCCCGCTCCTCCGCCAAGGATCGGAGGGCTGCTTGGTTGGCGGCCCGGAGCTCTTCGGCGCGCTTCTCCAAGTCAGTGCCCGCCTTGGCGGCCAGAGCCTCTCGGGACTCCAACTTGGCCTGCCTGGCGCGGTACAGGGCCAGAAGCCTCCGCAGAAGCCGCTCCTCCTCGGGCTCGCTACTGCTGCCGGGCGCGTCGACGAACTTCAGCCCGGCGGAGGCGAGGACTTCCCCGTCGAAGACCTCTCCCTCCGCGGGCGCCCTTGACGTGGACGCCCACGGGAGCTGGATGAAGACTCCATTGCCAGCCTCCAGATAGACGCCGGGCTCAGCCGCGGTAGCAGGGGGTCGGCAGCCGGCGCAGCGTCTGACGCTCCTGCGGCCTCAGGGCCGTTAGTGCGGCTCCCGGATTCCCCCTCAGCTGCCACGCCAGCAGCCTCGGCGGTCTCGTCGGCGGCAGGCTCGTCAGCACCGGCCGCCCCTTCATCGGCTGCGACGTCGCCGGTGTTGTCGTGCGCGCCCTCGTCGGTGGTGGCCTCTGTCTCCATCGGCTCTGCGACGGACGGATCTGACGGAAGAAAAAGAAGAAAGAAAATAGTCAAGCAAATATCCAAAAAGAGAAATTCAGAAAAAGAAAAGTCCTAGGATTTTACCTGCGCGGACCTCCTCTTCGATGGGGTTCCTTGCCGGGGAGTTCCCCCTCGGCGGCGTGGTGGTAGCAGCCGCTGGCGGAGGGCCGCTGGCGCCTTCCCTTGGCGGGGTGCTTTCCCTTGGTGGGGTGCCTTCCCTTGGCGGGGTGCTCGCCCTTGGCGGAATACTCGCCCTCGGCGGAGTACTCGCCCTTGGCGGAGTATCCTCCCTCGCCGGGGAGCTCCTCCTTGGCGGAGAGGTCGAGACGTGCGGCTCTTCGGGAGCAATCTCTTGGCGCTCCTGAGGCTGCGGCTCTGCTTCTGCACAAGTCAACAAACAAGCAAAACGTTAACAAGGATAAGAAGCCCACGCGCGCCCGACAAGCGAAGAGTGAACAGAAGACTTACGCTGGGGGCTGCGCTGGGGGCTGCCCTGAGGAGCAGTTGCCTGGTCCGGCAAGCTTGTCGCAGGCGCATCCCCTGCTGCTGCGACGGGCTCGTCCTCAAGATCGGCCACCGGGATCTTGGCCCTCTTCGCCGCCCTCTGGGCCAGGGTCCTGGAGGACAGACAAGATCAGAATCAGGCAAAGAAGATTCAAGACAAGAGCAACAAAAAAAATCAAAGGGAAACAAGAGTTGCCAGTACTTACTCTTCCTCCTCCTCGTCGGAACTGAGCGCGGAGAAATCGAAGTCCACCTCGCGCGTCCCGGCGCGAGGAGCTGGAGGAGTAGGCTCCCTCGGCCGTTTGGCGGGAGCGGGAACGGTGGTCTGAGAAGACCCCGCTCCAGTTGTCGCCGAGGCCCGAGGGGCAGCAGGAGCGTTGGCGCCAGTCCGGGAAGATCCCCCTCCTGTTGCCGCTGAGGCACGGGGCACTCCTTTCGCGGCCTTGCTCGTCGTGGTGGCACGTGTCGGGCGGCGCTGCGGCTGCTGGCTCGTCTGCCGCCCGGTCACGCCTGCGGCCTTGCGGATGCGCCTTTTCGGCGCAACTGGAGGACTTGGTGGCGGTGGTGAGCTCCCCGAGGACGAAGAAGAAGAGTCGAGATTCAGCGACCCGCCTGAGTCTTCGGCAGGATCGCTTGATCCGACGCCCTGCTCGGCGGGCCCGCTCGACTCCGTACCTTGCTCAGCGGCCTCGCTTGTCCCGGCAGGTCGCCCGGCAAGCTTTCCCACTCTAAGGAATTCTTCCTCCTCGGCCAAACTTACCGCCTCCGCTGCGTCCGCCTCCTCCACAGTATATCCAAACTCACCCGCAGCCCTGGCTGCGGCTGCCTCCTCCAACCTGGTGGCAATATACGCCATCTCCTCATCGGTGGTGTCACGGGTGAGGCCCCTCTTCTCGTCGGGTTTGACTGGCTGTTCCACCAAGTTGTCGAAGAACGTTTGCACGGCTTCGTCAGAAGGCTCCCGCCAAGTGGGATCAATCCCATGGGAGTCACACCACGGCATCGCCGCGCGGATAGCGCTGAGCGACGAATTGTTGCATAGCGGAACTACGCCCCGCGGCAGCACAAACCACTCTGGATGGGCGGAGTCATACTTGAATAATGCTCGGAGCATCCCGTTGAGTTCCATGACAGTGAAATTATAGTTGAGGCCCGGGCGCAGCCTCATGATGTGTGCCGCGTTATCAAACTCCCAAGCAGGCCTTTTCCTCTACTGCAAGGGAGCGATGTGGCGGCGAAGAAAGTCTGCCCCGACGGCACCTACAGTGAGCTTGGCTTGTCGGAGGCGAAGAATCATAGTGGTGGCTATCTTCAGCTTGTCGTCCTCAGGAGCCAGGTCACTCCAGTCATTGCCGCGCACTATTGCAACTTGACGCCGGGAAGTGAACTGCTGGGGGTCATCCTCCATGATCCAGCACCAGTTGGCCCTCCATTCTTCCCACTTGCCGCGGAGCTCCGCAGTCAAGAAAGCCTCTTTCTTATGGAGCCTGAAGATCCAAGAGATCCCGTCGGACAGAGGAGACCCAGACTCGACTCGAGGAATGAAGTAATGGCGGAAGAGGGCTACATTGGGGTAAACTCCGACGAAATTTTCGCACAGATGTGCGAAAACGTCGATGGTCAAGACAGCGTTTGGGGTGAAGTCAAGAAGATGAAACCCGTAGGTATTCATGATATCGCAGAAGAATTCGGAATATGGCGGGCAGAGTCCGCAATAGAAGAACAGAGCAAAAAAGGCATATCCGCCCGGGAACATGTCGCAGGCCACGGCAGGGAGTACCTTGGTGCGTGGATGCGCTTTGGTCTCCCTCGACCAGAAGAGATAGAAGTTTTCCTTCAGCTCCTCCGCGCTTAGCTGTGGCGGAAAGACCGCCATCTTCTTCCGCATTGACGCTAGCCGCAGTGCCTTGGCAGTCTTCGCGGCCTTCGCCTTGTCGCTCTTCGGGGCCATGGAAGGGGCGGCGAAGGAAGTTGACGGCGCTGGAGGTGCTAGCGGCGGCGGACGGGGGCGGAGCGCTGCTCTCTTTCGATCTTCGGGAGGAAGGGAGCGGCGGGGGTTTCTGGAGGTTGAAGAAGCAACGGGCGAATGGAAAGAACTGCCCCTGCTTCCCCTGCTTTTAAGGGGGAGGAGGGGACGTTCCGCATTTTCCCCATTAAAGAAACAAGCCACGATCTCTTCCACGACGCCGCGATTGACGCGTGCCGTTGGGGAGGGACGCGGTGGATACGGAGTGGGATACGGCGCGTCGTGGGCCGCGTGTGCCTGTGCACTGTTTTGGGCCTGGCCCAACAGCGCTCGGCACCGTGTGTGGCCCAGGCCCGGGGGCTCCTATCGGTGTACTCAAGTAGGGGTACCTTAGTATCCCAAACTTGTGCACGGGCAGTCGCAGCGTCCCGTGGCAGGGCTTGCCACGCGTCCGCCAAGGCCCATTGTGTTTCCTTTAGAGCCATTCAAGAACAAAGTATTCAAGTTAAAGAGACAAGGCCCCGGCAAGAGGAGCTTGCCGGGAAGGCCGCCCCAGGCATGAGACCACTTCTTTTGCACAAGACCCTGGCAAGAGGAGCTTGCCGGGAAGGCCAAACGTGGCATTTCAAGAGACTTGCCGCGACGCGCGACGCGTCCCGGCAAGGCCCGGAGAGCGACAAACTCCCGGGCGCGACAAGATGGCGGCCGTGGCAAGGCGCTTGCCGCGGAAAACTTCCACTAAGTACCCGCGCTCCAGCTCATCCGCCCACGCGTCGCCCTGGGGCCCTTCCAGGCACACGTGGCAGAAGGCTGTGCAGCCTGGGGTACACGGTGGCGAGCTGCGATGACGAGGCCACCTTCGTGGCGAACGGAGACGCCCTGACGGACGCTTTTTTGCACTGTTTGGGGCGACGGCGACGGGAATTTAATGCCCTTGTCCCTGCCGTCAGGGTTAGGTATAGAGCACTATACATACACTATTCCAACTACCACCGTTTTTACATTTCTACCCTCAACTGCGTTGCCACCTGTCGGTGACCCCTTTGACCTATAAAAGGAGGCCCATGCGCAACGTAGAGGAGGTTCCGATCTTCGACGACTCTCACACTCGGTGTTGCTAGCGATAAGCACTGTAGCTCTTCCCGCTCCCGAGCCAAGAACGCAATACAAACCAAGGCAGGAGTAGGGTTTTACGCACCTGTGCGGCCCGAACCTGGGTAAACTGCTCGCGTATTCGCCTCGATCCACTCTTCGTGCATCCTCCGCTCCCTTGCCGTACCGAAAAGGGGCTCCGGTCCCATAGGTGTTCGTGGGCGATCAGTTTCCCCGACAAGTACAGAAAGTATTAATAAAAATGTTCATAAACTAAGTTATGAACTTCGAAGCATCTAGGAATTTGAACCATTGCATTTGTATCAAATTTGAGCTCTCTGTGATTTTCTAAAGTTTATCACAGAAATAGAAAAATGACATTTTGATAATATTTGTGAAGAAAAGGTCTATGGAAAAATGTGCATGTTGCACCAACAGGTAGATCAGGATTTTAGAAACTCCTGGAAATTTGAATCATCAAATTTGGAATTCATTTGATTTATTTATGGATTTTTGAAGTTGACTGGAAAAGAAAAAGAAAAGGAAAAAGGGTTTATACCCTTATACTGCGCACACGGCGACAGATAGATCGTGGGCCGGCCCAGTGGCTCGGCTGTGCTCGAGCTGACGGCGCAGGAGGTGTACTCCAGGGAATACGCTTCCCCGCAGTGAAGGTGGCAGCAGCGGAGTCCGTCTCCACTTAAACGGGGCGGGGCCCTCCCGTCAGTGCCTCAGAGCCTCTGGCCGGCCGACAGGTGGGGCCCGGCTATCGGGTTCATCCCCCACCTCCCGCTCGAACAGAGCAGAGGCAGGGGCGGCTTCGACGGCGGCTGGCCGGTGCCACAGGCCGCCGTTTCTGGTGTACTGGCCACCGGCGTGCTCAGGGGACCCGACCGCGTCCAACCGTGGGTGGCACGGTCGCCCAGGGGCACCGGGTTGAGCAGGGCGTCGGGCGCGCCGAACGAGGCTGGCGGTGATGATGGAACTCAACGCCAAGACCACGGGGAGGAGAGGGAGAAACGCGAGGTGGCTCGAGGTGATGGTGGAGATGCTCTGGTGCAGTCCAGAGGGGAGGAGGAGGAGTGGTGGATGCGAATTTTGGCGGAGGCCGACGACAAGGCTCCGACCATGGAGGTGGTTGTAGGGCACGAGGGGGAAAGTGGGTTGGTCCAAGTGGTGTACGGGAGCCAGGGGAAGCAAATGGGGCGGAGAGGAAGCTCGGGGGAGGCCTTATATAGGGGGGCCACGGAGCACCGTGAACTCATGCGCCGGCGAGGCTGTTGCCGTTGCTGCAAGCCACGGGGGCGCGTGTGGGCGTGTCTGGGGTGCTCCAGGGGTTGGTCTAGGCCAAGGGAAAAGTAGAGGGGAAGCAGGGAGGTGCCAGAGTCCTCGCGCGTGTGAGCTTGTTCACCGGGGCTCATGGTCGGCCGGTGCGCGTGCGAGAGGACCAGCAGGAGGGATAAGGAGGAAGGGGCCGACAGCGTTGCGTGAAACGGACGTCGAGGCGGCCTCGGGGGACACAAGGGGAAGGCCTGAGGTGGTAAAATGAGGGTTTTCACCCCTCAATCATTGATCTGAGGAGGGGAAGGAGTTCCTGGAGGTAGAGGGTGGCTAGGAGCAGTTGTGGTAAAAACTTGAGGCAAGGGGGAGTGGTGGAAGTGGGTCAAAAGGTGATTTTGGCAAAGTGCCAGAAGGCGCTTGATGATGTTTTGGGCAAGCAAATGGAGTCCAAATGACATGAGACTTAACAGGATGAAATGGCACATACATTTAGGCCCTTCCACCAAATTTAAGCTCATTTGGGCAAAGTTGCCAATGCAACTTTTGTAAACCCTAGAAATCAACAAAAATGGATTTTCCAAGATTAAGTTAAGCAAATCATCTCTCCTTGATGCACCGTTTGGTGTAGTGTCATCATTTGGGTTTGAGATCATGTCCACAAAATTTGAGGCCCCAAGTAAAAGTTGGCAATGTAGAGTTGTTCAAATTTGGATCTGGTCATAAAGGGTTTTGGGGCACTTAGATCAAGTTATGCTTCTCCAATACTTGTGCCATTTGGTCTAGTTGCATAATTAGACCATTTTAGCATGTGCATCAAGTTTGAGAGCATTTGAACAAGTTTGGCAATGTAAAGTTGCTCAAACTCCAAAATGGACAGAAATGGTTTTGAGGGGATTAGATGATGTTTTCTTGATCTTCAAGGCATGAGGCTTTGTAAGATCATCAAATATGTCATATTTGACATGATGGAATTTCCCTGGAATGTTTGGAGAATATTTCCTTTGTAAATATTTCAAAAGCTTGAAATATCCAGAAAGGGTTAATGAAGGATTTGTCCAATATTTTGAACATGACCATGTGTTGAAACTCTTATGTATGGACAATATATGTCCTATGAGTTTCCCTGAATTTTGGCAAATATTTTTGAAATAGCTAAATAATTTTTACCTATTAAAGACCATTTCTGGCCTAAAGAAAAAACATTTAAATAAAATATAAAAATAACTTTTAAACTTATAATTTTGTGGTTTATGGGAGTCCTATACCTAATAGGATTCAAATATACTTTTTGAAAGATTTTTCACACCCTAAAGAAGGTACTTGCAGTGCAAACCCTAATTCAGGGGTTTTTTTGGAAAACTAATTTTTAGAAAATATTTTTTGGCCAAAATATTTTTATAAGAAAATACTATACTGTTCTATACACATGACATGATCATTGGGAAAAGGTTTTGGATCAAGGAGATGAAGTATAAGAGTTGGATGATTTATTTAATTTTTAGAGCACTTGCAAATAGCAAACAGAAAACCAATCAAGCCAAGTCAAAAACACACAAAAGTTTTTGCCATACCACATTTTAGCATGACTATTAGCTTAAGTGTTGTGGCTTGAAAATCAGGGTGTGACACGCATAGACCTAGCTCATGATGCCACTGTTGGGGAACGTTGTATTTTTAAAAAAAATCCTACGATCACGCAAGATCTATCTAGGAGAAGCATAGCAACGAGCGGGGAGAGTGTGTCCACGTACCCTCGTAGACCAAAAGCGGAAGCGTTTAGTAACACGATTGATGTAGTCGAATGTCTTCACGATCCAACCGATCCAAGTACCGAACGTACGGCACCTCCGTGTTCAGCACACGTTCATCACGATGATGTCCCTCGAGCTCTTGATGCAGTTAAGGACGAGAGAGAGAGTTCCGTCAGCACGACGGTGTGGCGACGGTGTTGATGGTGTGATCCGTGCAGGGCTATGACCTGAGGTGGAATCTGTGGAGAGGGGCACCGCACACGGCTAAAACAACGGTTAACTTGTGTATCCTAGGGTGCCCCTGCCCCCGTATATAAAGGAGCAAGGGGGAGGCCAGCCGAACCAATAGGGCGCGCCCAAGGGGCGGGCCCAAGGAGAAGAAGGAAGGGGAGGGGAAGGAGAAGGAAGGAGGGGGCACCGCCCCTCCCCCTAGTCCAATTCGGACTAGGCCCATGGGAGTGGGCGCGCGGCTAGACCTTGGCAGCCTTCCTCTCTCTCCCCTAAGGCCCAATAAGGCCCATTACTTCCCCGGTGGTTCCGATAACCCTTCCGGCACTCCGATATTTATCTGGTGACCCCCGGAACTCATCCAGTGTCCGAATAACATTGTCCAATATATCATTCTTTATGTCTCGACTATTTCGAGACTCCTCGTCCTGTACGTGATCTCATCCGGGACTCCGAACAAACTTCTGTCATCAAAAACACATAACTCATAATACAAATCGTCATCGAACGTTGAGCGTGCGGACCCTACGGGTTCGAGAACTATGTAGACATGACCGAGACATATCTCCGGTCAATAACCAATAGCGGAACCTGGATGCTCATATTGGCTCCTACATATTCTATGAAGATCTTTATCGGTCAAACCGCATAACAACATACGTTGTTCCCTTTGTCATCGGTATGTTACTTGCCCTAGATTCGATCGTCGGTATCATCATACCTAGTTCAATCTCATTACCAGCAAGTCTCTTTACTCATTCCGTAATACATCATCTCGTGACTAACTCTTTAGTCATTTGCTTGCAAGGCTTATTATGATGTGTTTTACCGAGAGGGCCCAGAGATACATCTCCGACACTCGGAGTGACAAATCCTAATCTTGATCTATTGCAACACCACAAACACTTTCGGAAACACCTATAGAGCATGTTTATAATCACCCAGTTACATTGTGACGTTTGATAGCACACAAGGTGTTCCTCCGGTATTCGGGAGTTGCATAATCTCATAGTCAGAGGAACATGTATAAGTCATGAAGAAAGCAATAGCAATAAAACTAAACGATCATTGTGCTAAGCTAACGGATGGGTCTTGTCCATCACATCATCTCCTAATGATGTGATCCCGTTTATCAAATGACAACACATGTCTGTGGTTAGGAAACACAACCATCTTTGATTAACGAGCTAGTCTAGTAGAGGCATACTAGGGACACTCTGTTTTATCTATGTATTCACACATGTATCAAGTTTCCGGTTAATACAATTCTAGCATGAATAAAATACTTTAATCATGATATATAAGGAAATATAAATAACAACTTTATTATAGCCTCTAGGGCATATTTCCTTCATTATCCTCTATTCCTTTTTGTTTTTCTCTTTTGCAAGCATCATGTGGTTGGGAAAGATCTAGGCACATTTATCTAGTTGAATGTGAGTGATCATGAGTTATTATTGTTGACATAACCCTTGAGGTGAATAAGTTGGGAGGCAAAGCTCTAAGCCCCTATCTTTCTATATGTATGGGTGAAACTTGTTGCTCCATATATATGCTTTGAGTGTTAGCAATCATAGAAGACTAAATGATGGTTGAGTATGTGGACTTTCTAAAGTTCCGACATGTGACCCTTCCTGAAAATACGATGAATTGCAATTGCGTTGTTGACTGAGAACATAGTTTGTTAGTTTTCAGGAAAGTTTATGCCTTATACTTTGCTATTGTGGTGAATTGTTACTTTCTCATAAGAAGTCTTAAGATAATAATAACTGTTGTTGTAATATTGATCATGATGCTACTATGTCCATATTTTGTTTTTATCGACACCTCTCTCTATAAACATGTGGACATGATTCTCCATATCAGCTTTTGCTTGAGGACAAGCGAGGTCTAAGCTTGGGGGAGTTGATACATCCATTTTGCATCATGTTTTCTTACTGTTTTTAGTGTTTTCATTCATTATAACACTTTAGGGAGTAATGCTAATGCCTTTTCTCTCATAATTTGCAAGGTTTATACAAAGAGGGAGAATACCAACAACTGGAATTCTGGACCTGAAAAAGCTATGTCACAGATACCAATTCTACACATCTCCAAATGGGCTGAAATTTTAAGGAGAATTATTTTGGAATATATAAAAAATACTGGAGAAAAGAGATTCTAGAGGAGGCCACCTAGGTGACCACTAGGGACCAGGGCGCGCCCACCCCGAGGCGCACCCTGGTGGGTTGTGGGCCACCTGGCCCACTTCTGGCAACCATCTTCTGGTATTTATTGCCAATTGACCTAGAAAAAAAATCAAGAGAGGACTTTCAGGATGGAGCGCCGCTATCTCGAGGTGGAACTTGGGCGAGGGCACTTTTGCTCTCCGGTGGAGAGATTCTTCCGGGGATACTTCCCTCCGAGAAGGGGAATCGAAGCTATCGTTATCACCAACAACCCTCTCATCGTGGGAGGATCAATCTCCATCAACATCTTCATCAACACCATCTCATCTCAAACCCTAGTTCATCTCTTGTATTCAATTTTTGTATCAAAATCTCAGATTGGTACTTGTGGGTTGCTAGTAGTGTTGATTACATCTTGTAGTTGATGCTTGTTGGTTTACTTGGTGGAAGATAATATGCTCAGATCTATTATGCTATTTAATATCCCTCTGATCTTGAACATGAATATGCCTTGTCAGTAATTACTTTTGTTCTTGAGGACATGGGAGAAAACGTGTCATAAGTAATCATGTGAATTTGATATTCGTTCAATATTTTGATGATATGTATGTTGTGATTCCCTTACTGGTGTCATGTGAACGTCGACTACATGACACTTTACCATCCTTGGGCCTAAGGTAATGCATTGTGGAGTAGTTATTAGATGATGGGCTGCTATAGTAACAAAATCTTAAACGCTAGTTGATGCGCTACTTCGTAAGAGGCTGATTTGGATCCACATGGTTAATACTATGGTTAGAATGTATCTTAATTCTTCTTTCGTAGTTGTGGATGCTTGCGAGAGGGGTTAATCATAAGTGGGAAGCTTATTCAAGTAAGAACGACACCCAAGCACCGGTCCACCCACATATCAAATTATCAAAGTAGCGAACGCGAATCAAACCAACATGATGAAAGTGACTAGATGAAATTCTTGTATGTCCTCAACAACGCTTTGCTTATTATAAGAGATCATTCCAGCCCATCCTTTTCCAAAAAAGGATTGGGCTACCTTGTTGCACCTATTGTTACTATTTCTACTCGTTACTCGCTACAAATTATCTTGCTATCAAACAACTTGTTACCGACAATTTCAGTGCTTGCAGAAATTACCATGCTAGAAATCGCTTGTCATTTTATTATACTCCTCGTTGGGTTCGACACTCTTACTTATCAAAAGGACTACGATTGATGCCCTATACTTGAGGGTCATCAATCACATGAAGAGAACAAAATTTAAAACAAGATGTTCCATGTGAGACTTAGATTGACTGCCAGGAGGCCCGAAATTTATATACGCGAAGAATTCGTGTTCATGCTCCAAATAAGGACTATAGATACAATTTTGAAAGCTTGAGTCATGTGCTTTCCAAACTGTATACCCGAAATACGCGATCAGTGGTGATCCAATCGTAGTCGTCAAAACGATACAATGGTTGTTTTTGCCAGTTTTCCAGATCGAGTCATTTAACTTCGGAAAGTTAGACACTTGGTTGATTTCGACCCTAGTAGTATCTTGGATGTCCAAGGATTTTTATATAACCTTGTAAGTCAAGGCTTTTGGGGTTAGACCACATTTAAACTCATACCAGTCTGTATTGCTTTAAGCATTCATATGTATTCATATTCCTCTTTGCATCGATCAGGAATATTTATCTACACCAAATTTGTTTCGTTAGTGTGTATTTGCTACTGAAAGTCAAGTGTTATCTGTCGTTCCATTGGGAATTGGGAGATTGCAGAACCGCTTCATGGTCACCGGCTACATGCGCAAGTGTGCGGTGTTGCGAATATCCATAGGGTTGAAGATTAGTCGCATAGTCAACGGGGGAACAACCGTAGAGTTTGAGAGCATCTCACAACTTATCCAACAAGTTCATCATCGATATCATCCGCTTACTGAGAAGTTGAGGCCACCCCTTATCATCTTGATATCAGATTTCCAGCATTTACTCGGTGAGCATCCATCAATCCTTTAGATTAGTTTTGTTTTTATCCTATACAGAAAAAGCCAAACAAAAAGATTAGGTATAGAGTTTGCTGCCATAGCCTAGATAACATCAGTTCCAAGTTTTGGTTGATGGTCGTAGTCTTTTCTTTGCATAACTTACATTCTGATCTGATTTCTTGTAGATTGTCTAGGTTTTCCTTTTCTCACGTCGGAGTCTTTTGGTTGCTGTCAAGTCTGTTCGTCTGAGTCGGAATCGGTTTGGTTAGATTACAATCTGAATCATATTTTGTTTCTGTTTGATAAAAATAGTCAACCTTTCTTCTTTTGCGTAGCACTTTCCTATTGAGACTAGCATATCCTTTGCTCTACTGATGCTCACGTAGGAATTTGGAGAGTGCATCTTCTATTTTGCAAATTCAGATTTGTTACTAATTTCTCAGGTTTTTGTTGATAAAAAAGAAAAGAAAAAGAGAAAGAAAAAAATGAAAAGGGAGAAAAAGAAAGTTGCATACAATTTTGGAGAGTTTGTTCGGTTTTTCCGCCATGTTCATTGCACCAGTAGATCGAGCAATCTTGTGCTCATATAAACTAAGTGTTTTGCTAGTGTCTCTCATGTGCAATTGCAACACGAGCATTACTGTGACAGACCAGAATTTTGAGCTTAGTTTTAGAGTTGCATTTGCCCCATTTATCTCCTCCGTGTGTGTCTCTGTGGGTCTGTTTGTCATACGATCAGCACTAGGATTTGTGAATTGGTGTTGTTAGGTATCCCAACCAAGCTCCACCATATATTCTGGTTTGTCGTGTGATAGTTTTCACCCTCGGTATTCTCTACATCACATCCAGACACGTTATGCCTATGCAAGTTGGTAAACTATTCTAATTCACTTTGGAACAGTAAGATACCTTGTTTCTTTCAATTTTGAGTGATTTGAGTGTTGTCCACCTATACATACTTGTTGTGCACTAACCATGGCAGAAGGTTCTGAGGATAATTTGGAGACTCAAATGACTTCCTCTGTCACTAATATTGTAGTACCAACTTTTGCGAGGAAGAACATGGTACCTTTGATGGTGATGGGATGTTTCACCATGATGTAGTGTTTGGAGAGTGACGTGCTGCAGTCACCATTGACGGATCCTCCACTCTAAATTTGATCGGCATCAAGGTTGTAGAGAAGTTGCAGCTACCCACATGTGCTCGTATAGTGCCATACCTCATGCGCTCATCATATGGCACGTTGCTGATTTCACACGCCGCTGATATTCCTATTACTATCGGAGTGCATATCGAGGTTGTTCGATGTGATGTATCTCCTATGACACTTGATTCTTGTCACGTTTTGTTGGGAGATCCCTAGTGCAGAAAGTTTCAAGTTCAACCTTCCCATCATATCAACAAAATTTCTTTCAAGTGGAACATGAAACAGCGTGCTTTGTTGCGTGCTTCGGCCGACAAATTTCATGAGTATCATCTTCTTCGCAAGGAGAGGACAAAAGAATTCTGTTTGGCCGCTACAAGGTTATCATGGACGTCGACATTTCAGTAATATGTCATTTTAAACACGATGTGCATTACAACCCATGTGAGAATGAGGGCCACATAGCAAAACTGAGTGTGAGTGTTATTAAAAGTGAGTTGTGTGATTCCACTAAACATGAGGTTGAGATCATACATTCTGAGAGTAAGAGAGAGACGGAAAACATGAGTGTAGTTGATGATAGGACATGTGAGGACATTTCTACTAATGTAATCATCTCTACTTCTAGTGTTAGTTCTTCTGATTTGCAGGTTGTTTTTGAAGATATGGAGCGAGATGTGTAACAACCTGCATCATTTGAACAGGTGTATATGGTACCTCATACATTTGAGGATGTTCCTGAACATAGTGCTATTTTCAAACTACAACCAGCCACGACGAAAATTTGTGAGTCGAATACTTTGTCGATTCATTCTTGTGATTTGATTTGCACTCGTATTACAGCACTAGCGATGAAGTGCAAATTTTGAATTTTGATTATGTGGTACTAATTACACTTAAAGAAGATCTCGCAAGAATACCACCTGCTGATATTGTGTATTCCATCATGCTAAATGAACCAATAAGTTTGAGCAGTGCTATATATAAGATTTCTGAAATTTCACATCTTAATACTAGCCCCTATGTCCATAGTTTCACTTTTAATTTAATTGGTGAATATAGCATGAATTTTTAGGTGGATCACATATGCATTAACTGTGATAGGATTGTTGAATTGAAACTTGTTGTTTTGAGTCCTATATGCTATGTGACAAAGTCTTTTTGCTTTGGTGTAGTACCTAATTTTCATGATAATATGAAATATCATTCAGGTCTAGTTGATGTATTACAGTGAACAGAAATTTCAACTATGTTGGATTGTTCTGATCTTGCTATAATAGAATATGATCCGTTGTGTTTGTCCCGACACGTGTTGCATCTATGTGCTATTGCTACAGACTTCACTTATATTTGCGAACCGAGTTGCATGCGAGTAATGATCATGATCATATATATGTTTGTCCTACATATTAGAGTGGCACAGTTGAAGCGTGATATCCATATATGTACTTTTCAACATTTTGGATTGGTTTGACCTTGCTTATAGCACATTTGGTCATCGATCTTCTGTGAGGACTTTGCACTTAATACTCAACAATAAGCGTTATACATGTTTGTACCTCATTTTGGTCATGACTATATGAACTTCACTTATACTTGCAATTATGATTGCCGATTCCTGAGATATTATTTGTTCCCGTATGGACATTTTGTCTTGCATACTTGTAGTTTAAGTTGCAGATTGCATATTGGGAATCTTTTTCATGACAACGCGTACACGTTGTTCTTCTTGTTTCTGCCATTTTCAGCTTACCCAAAGCCGCGGACGACTTTCTTGAAGAAAGGAAGGATGAGGAGGATATATTCACGAAATATGATGATTCTGCTTGCTTAAGCTGGAAAAAAAATGTTGAGCATTGTTGACAAATATGACAAGGTGAATTCATTCCTAGTTGAACATGTTACTTTGATTCAGAAGAATTTTATACTGCCTAAGCCATGGACTTTTCGTATCACTAAGATTGAATTAATGGCGAGACATGCACATGGGGCAAGACACTATGCGCAAGGAATGGTGGCGAGCATGAGGGAGGTTTGGGAGGAAGTGGCACCATCATCACATGAAGTGAACAAAAGTTGAAAACAAGATATTCCAAGGCAGACTCGGATTGACTGTCAGGAGGCCCAAAATTGATATACGTGCAGCATCCGTGTGTGTGCTCCAAATAAGGCATATAAATACAATTTGGAAAGCTTGAGTCATGTGCTTTCCAAAATGTATACTCGCTACCCGCGATTCGCGGTGACCGAGTCGCAGTCGTCAAAACAATACGATGATTTTTTCTGCCAGTTTTCCAGATAGAGTCGTTTAAGTTAGGAAAGTTAAAGATGTGGTTGATATCGATTCCAACAGTATGTTAGACGTTAAGGGATCTTTATATATCCTTGTAAGTCATGGCTTTAGGGTTAGACCATGTTTTGATTAAACTCATACCAGATTGAATTAAGCATTCCTCAGAAATATTTATCTACACCAAATTCGTTTTGATAGGGTGTATTTGCTACTAAAAGTCAAGTGTTATTTGTTGTTCCACTTGCAATTGGGGGATTGCAGAACCGCTTCCTGGTCAGTGGCTACATGCGGAAGTCTGTGGTGTTGCGAATATCCATAGGGTTGAAGATCATCTCATTGGCAACGGGGAACAACCAGAGAGTTTGAGAGCATCTCACAAGTTATCCAGCAAGTTCATTATCGACATCATCCGCCCACCCACTGAGAAGATCGGGCCACTGTCGGCGCACTGGGAACCAGGGTACCCAGACTTGTCTGTTGATACGTCCAAAACGTATCTATAATTTCTGCTTGCTCCATGCCTTTTTTGTGTGATATTGTTATGATATTTATGCACTTCCATACACTTTTGATCATATTTGGACTAACCTACTAATGGTTGCAAAAGTGCACAATGTTCTTGTTTTACACTTTATTGTGTAGGAATTACTTGGAAATTGACAAAAACGCAAAAAGAGTCGTATTGGAGTAGGACTCTGACTTTCCTGAAATCTGTCTGAGAACGTTTTTGAAAGATGGTCACGTTCCGGCCCGAAGACGACGTCAAACGGAAAAAGTCTAGTTGCGAAAGTTGTGGGGAATTTCGAGGCGATGCTTCTGAATATAAAATTCGTCCAAAACGGAGTCCGAACGGACGAGTAAAGCCCGTTTTACTGAGGCCCAAAATCTGATGACAGGAATCCGAGAGTCTATATAAAGAGAGAAAACCTAGGTCACCAAGGGCCACGAATTTTCCTCCTCCCGAGCCGCCGTCTTGGAGGAGAGGACCAGAACCATTGCAGCACCATCCACAAGGAAGAAGGGGGGCCAAGGAGCCGCTGCCCCCTAGGGCCGCCGCCGCCGCCCCCAAGGGCCGCCGCCGCCGCCTCCGGGGCTGCCGCCGGCCATCTCCTCCTCGCGGGGCTGCACCTCTCCATCAACACCATCATCAACCTCCTCCTCACCATGTCTATGTGTGAGTAGTCTTCTCCGGGGCCGAGGGCTCGTACGTGTAGCTATGTGGTTATCTCTCTCTCCCATGATGTGATCTTCGTTGTGATCATAGGCTATGTTAATCTAGGGTGATCCCATGATATTTCCCCTTCCTCTATGTATTGAATTGATGTACTCACTTGTCTTTATCTAGTATAATCCCCGAGACCAAGGTGACAGCGGTCTATTGGACATGGATTAGAAAAATATTTTCATGAGTTATTTCCTCTCTTGTGTGTTGATTGAAGATTGAGAGTCTCTTGGTGCTTGTCTTTGACTATCCTTTAGATATGTTGTGGTGATTGTGGGACTCTCTTTGGATGGCCGCGGTGACATTGAGAAATCCTTAGATTGAGAACTACGAACTTTGAGGTGTGCTTTTGTAGCCCTACATAATTCTCGTCCTCTCTTGACCACGAAGGAATGACCTCCGGGTGTGTCTCCATTGCATGTTTTATGGGAAATATCATGTGATTCGATTATGTTAATGTTGTTGGGAGTTGCCACTAGTGAAAGTATTATCCCTAGGCCTTGTTTCCACCATTGCAATACCATTTGTGCTCACGTTTACCACTTGTTTGCTTGCTGCACTTTTTATTACAGATTTATATTACTTTGCTTTGCCACTCCTATCATCCATATTTTACCATCTCTTCGCCGAACTAGTGCACCAATACAACTCCTAGTTGTATTAGGTGTGTTGGGGACACAAGAGACTTCTTGTATCTTAATTGCAGGGTTGCTTGAGAGAGACCATCTTCAACCTCTACTTCCCTGAGTTCGATAAACCTTAGGTCATCCACTTGAGGGAAATTGCTGCTGTCCTACAAACCTCTGCGCTTGGAGGCCCAACATAGTCTACAAGAATAGAAGCGTGTGTAGACATCACCTGTCTGCGGGCCGCGACGCACTCCTACTACGGCCTGGTACGGCCCAGTTGATCAAGTAGTTGCCCAAGACCCTCGCGAGGGGGCCAAGCCTCGCGAGGAGAACAACGTCATGACCTCCTCAGGAGTAGCCTCGACAAGGTGCTCCGGAGGGGCGGAGAACCCAAGGCCAAGTCTGCCTCAGGAGGAGGCGGTGATATCAGTAGTGACGCACCACGCCAATGGGTGCCAGCGTATGCCAGCGGCGCACTTACCATTTCGGTCCAAGGGGGACAGCGCAACCGCAAGTTCCCGAGGAGCAGGGCAAAGGTTTCCCCATTGGTGCAACAAGATCGAAGACCGCAAGGACAGCAAGGAGGATGTCATCGTCGAGCCCACCACCGCGTCATCGCCTGATCCTTTTGCAGGCGAAGACTGCTTTTGTCAGGGCAGGAACGTCCTTGTGTTCCCGCTAAAAAATGTCCGTTGTGGGATCCCTTCCCGCCTAAACATTTCGGGGGAAGAGGACCGTGGCCGCCTATATAAGTAGCTAGAACCCCCACTGCAAAGGGGGGACACTTTGCCACCGCACAAGGAGCAAGAACACTAGCCTCCTGACCCTCCTCAGCTCGCCTCCTGAGCCCAGGAACCCTTGTACTAGCTCATATTCTAGCTCGCCCGGAGCCAATCCACCAAAGCAGGAAGTAGGGTCTTACACCACACGGTGGCCCGAACCTGGATAAACTCTTGTGTGCTTGTTCGTTGTTTGCTTGAATCTTTCCACCGAGACGAGAGCGAGGCGCTATGTAGACATGAGTGGGAGAGATCTTCGTTCACGCCCCTGTGTTCGAACTTAACTGGTTTTGCGGGCCCCTGAATCCGACATTTGGCACGCCAGGTAGGGGGCGTGTCGAAATCTCGCCTCTCCGACGACCTCGCCTGGTTTCGTCCACCAACCCTGCGTTGCCCAGCTCCAACAAACCGCAACCACGATGGCGGAGGCGCACCAGACGCGTGCGGAAGCCCGTGGCGTCCGCGCCACTCAGGCATCGCCCTTCGGCCGCGGGACTCGTCGCCACCCGTCTTTGATCGGGGTCGACGGCACGATGAGCATCACCAACCTGCCGCCAGAAGACCGGCAGCATCCTCTGCCCAGTCGACGCCAAGGCCGTGCGGCAACACGGGCAGCAGAACACGCTGCGGTAAGCTCGCAGGACCGGCGCGAAATGGCGAACAAGAGGGCTGCGATACTGGTGGCAAGGGAACTGCTAAGGTGCCGGCTGCTCGATAGCGGCCACGACGTGCTGCTCCTCAGGGTGGCCGAGCTCCTCGACACCACTAGCACCGGAGCCGAGCCATTCTGCGTCCAGATGACGACGTCGGGGACCGGGTGCCGCCCCAGCCACACCCGGTCGCCCGTATGGTCAAGACCCGCGGCGACCTACGAAGGCGACATGGGTATGATCCGCTGAACCCTGCATATGATGCCGCCCCTCTGCCTCGAAGCCCTTTGTATTCAGAAACCGCCCCCGTCGAGGAGCCACCGGAGAGCGACATCGGGGCTACGCCGAACGTCAGATGCAACCAGGCACCGGCACAAGGGGGCTCAGGAGCGGGAGGTCAAGAGGCGGATCCCCCGCTCATGGCCCTCAATCCGTCACCATCATCACCCATGGCCATGGAGCGCGGATAAGACGCGCGCAGGTGCCTGCGGGGGCCGGCCCCGCAGCACCGGCCGTAGGCCTCGGGCCAACAATGTCTCTGGCCCAGGCCTCTGCAGGCCAGGGGGCTACTCTGGTTGCCACATCAAGACAGAAAGGGAAGGGAAGGCCCGGGACAAGCCCTCGTCGCCCCGTGCGTGACCCGTCGCGCATGAGCCCGCCCTGGATTTCACCAGGGGCTCAGCAGCGGCGGGTACGATGCACGCGGGGAGGGGCCTTCTCCCCCCTCCGTTCAACCTCAAGACGCCGTGCCTCCTGGCGTACCATACCCCGAGCTGCGGAGGGTGCATCTGGAGGCGGTACGGCAGCCCGTCCTACGCGCACTAGGAGGGCCCAAGACCGCAGCTCCGTCCCCCTGCTCATGAAATCCCGTACCCGCTGGGCCCGACCATGATCAGGAAGGGATCAGGGGCCATTCAGAGCGTGGGTAGGGCGGGGTCCCCCTCGCACCTCAGGACACCGCATCTCTGAGCAACGTTAGCCCTCAGGGGCGAAGCGCGTTTGGACATCGTGTAAGCGGCGAGCCTGGTGCTCGGAGGGGGGCCTATGGCCAAGGTCCCATCCCCCCATCATGCGCAGTGTCCCACTTCATGGATGCTGTCTTCGGGTGAGTTCATGAGGGAGCGGACTAGCGCGGGGCGGGGCCCTCAAAGCGAAGATCTCCGCTCGTGACACTCTCACGTAATAATGAGTGGGGCTATACACGCCCCAGAGTCTCTGGAGCGTCGCCCTAGGACCTCAGGGGCTCCCTCCCACGCTGAGTGGAAGCACCATGCTCCACGCTGGCCATCGACACTTCCCCTCAATGGCTATGCCCACATCCGCCGGTGGTAGCCCTACGCTCCGCGCTGGGGAGAAGACTGAAGACCTACTCAGGGGCCGGACGTGGCCCCTCCTTTTGCTATTCGCATTTGCTCCCTCTGTATCTGCTTTCTCAAGCCGATCTCGCCGCTGCGCGACTCGTATCTTGAATAAAACGGAGAGTTTTGTCTATGTTTTGCGATTTCCGCCGTGTTTTTTCGCCAGTCCATCTTTTCGTCTTGCTTCGCCAAGCCAGGCTACGTCCGCAACCCCGCCCTATCACTCCTCGCGAGCAGGGGCCGAGTAGTGGGCACACGTTCTGTCTGGTCTGCTGCCGGACCGCCAACCACTCTTGCGCTCATAGCAGGTACTCGCGAGGCGCGCCCAGACGAGGTCGGCGGGCGCTCGGTCCTGACACGCGACAAGGGGTTAAAGTCACGACCTCAGGAACAAGCAAGGGAGTGCTTGAAAACCCATCCGTACAGTGTTCAATTACATCATCAAAAGTTTAAACCTTGTGACACCCATCTCGCCCGGCTTTGGAGCCGCAACCAAAAAGCAAATTTACAGCAGGAACTGGATTAAACATCGAAGCCCTCGCCGGAACTGTCGGTGTCGCCCCCCTCAGGCACCGGCGTATCCTCGATAGATGGAACGAGCTCCGTCACCAACGCGTCCACATGGTTGCTCACCCAATTCTCCGAGGGGCCGGCGACCGCCTCAGGCACGGGCTCCAGCAGGGCCTCTAAGTTCGCATGGGGGTCAATAAGGTGCAAGTTGCCAAAGATGCGGGAAACCGAGCCTTCCTGACCCCGCCTTCAAGACACTCCACCACCCTGGTAAAGAACCCAAGATACCCGGTGTCATCATTAACCAGGGGGCCGGCGACCCCCGAGCCAAGAAGTTCTCCTAGGGCCCGGCCGGCCCGGTGCCGCAGGGCCTCAAACATCTCCGAGCGGGTGTGCTGCATTCCACGGACTCGTGCAGTCTCCTCAGAGGTTCGAGCCACGAGGGTGGAAATGTCCTCCACTTGCAGGTGAAGGCTGGACAATTCCGCCCTAGCGTCGGCGCGAGCCTTCTCCGACGCTCGATCGCGGCGTTCCGCCTCGGCACGAGCCTTCTTCGACGATCATTCGCGATGCTCGTCTACAACGCGAGCCCTCTCCGACACCTGTAGGCGGCGCTCGGCATCCGCCAGTTTGCTCTTAAGTGCCGTGATCTCCTTCTGGAGCTCCTTGCGCTTGTCAGCAAAGCGAGTCTCGTGAAGCCCCAGCTTCTTGCGGTAATCCTTCCGAAGACATTCCGCCTCCCTGGCAGCTTCCTTTGCCACAACCTTGCGGTCATCAAGGTTGCCCTCAGCCTCTGCTAGTTGGCGCTCCATCGTTTCTAGGCGCTCGCGCTCCATGCTCAGCTCCATCGCCTCAAGCGCCAGCGCCTCCTCCCGTGCCGAGAGGCCAGCTGGACTATCATCATCAGCCACAGGTGCAGCAAGGGCAACCCTTCGAGCACGAACCTGGCGCTCGAGCGTGGCGTTCGAGGCTTCGAGCTTGCGCTCACGCTCCTCCGCTGCCGCGCAGCGGCGCTCGGCGTCTCGGGCCTCCTTCAGGGCGTGATCGCAAGCCTCCTGAGCTGCGGCGGCCGACGCTTCCGCCTTCCTTATGGCGGTTTCGTGCTGCAACTGGCTCAGGTTGACAGCAGTCCTCAGCTGGCGCCAACCCCTCCCCAAGAGCAGACCCTCGGCCTCAACGCGCTCATCTACTTCAGCAACCTCGACCTCGAGATGCTTCAGGGCGTCCGATTCTTCCCGCACAAGGTCATGGAGGACCACGCTCCGGCGCATTACAAGTTCCAGAAGACGACCGGGCTCGTCCCTGGCACCCGCGTCGCCAAAGGGGGGCTCCCCCTCTCCCTCGAGTTCAGCATGTGCCCTGGAGCTAGCCCCGAGGGCGTGCGGCACCTCCGGCGCTGGGAGCAGGCATGGTCCTGACGGGCGGACAGTTGCTCGAGCCGCCTCAAGAGCTTGCTAACCCATGGTGAAGGCAAGACCCGGGACACGGAGCGGGCTCCCGATGTACCAAGAGCTGCCTAGCCCCAAGGACGCTTGGGGGCTGGGGGAACGACCTGTGCAATAGGACCCGAGCGCGATTTCGAGAGCCCGCGCGAGGCCTCCTGAAGGCCCGGCATGGTCCGGAGAAGGAATACAAAAAGAAGCTCCTGCAGGCCTCGTCGGGTGACTCGCGGACGAAGCAGAAGAGACCCTGCGGAGCAAGAAGTCAGCAGAACCGCATTAAGAAGGATGGGGAGAACCGAAGGACACGCACCTGCTTGGCACAGTCAGCTTCATCCTCTTCAGGGCCCTCAGGGCGGGACCGAAGACGCTCCTCAGCCTTCGCCTCTTGCCTAGCATCGCGAAGGACGACAGGAGGCTGCTTGAGGCAGATATGCCTAGTCCCGGAGCAAGGCCGGATCAGACGCCCACAGCCGGCGCCTCGCTCCCTGAGATGGCGCTTCGCGGACTCGGCTCGACTGGAGGCTGCTGCGCCTCCCCCTCGACCGCTTCAGGAGCCAGCGGCGCCTCAACGCTTTCCACCACCTCCACCAACACTCGTAGGATACCGCCTTTACAATGAGATCATCTAAATAGCACTCGTCAATCTCATGTATTGTCTCATCGAGGATCTTTGTCATGGCGCATTGATATGTAGCACCGACATATAAAGGACGAGACTCATAAAAAGTCACATCTCGGGAAATGTGCATCTGACGACTGAGAGAATCCCAACCCGATAGCCCTTGCTCATCACTGTAACCTAAGAAGACACATCCAACAAACTGAGCAGTTAGTTTGCTGCATTCGAGAGGGGGGGGGGAGAATGTAGCAAGTGTAACCAAAACCAAAAAACACTCGAGAGTAATGTCACCCTGTAGCGTACATGAATGATGAATGTTGATGAGATAGGTGGAAGTAGAAACTACCTCAACCCAAAAGTGAGGTTGAAGAGAGGCGACAATCATCAACGCACGAGCCACCTCAAGAAGGTGACGATGCTTGTGCTTATCAACGTATGGTAGTATGAGAATTTTGTATAGCACTGAGACTGTAGTGCCCATGTACCAGAATCGGATGGCCAAGAATGCTTGTAAAAAATGGTCAGATGGCCCTGAGCTCTGAGAGCCGCCGGCAAGCCACACCAGAGGGCGCCCCCTAGGATGTCGGTGCAGGGACGAATGAGGGCATCGAGTTGAGGTGAGCCCCTCGCCTCCTACCAATGTCTTTCATGTGGCTCTTCTGGGTCAGTGGTGCTGACCTTGGTGTGCCACCGCAGTTGAGAGCCAGCAGGAAGAGGACGAAGCAGAGAGGGGGGTGGATGAGGAAGAGGAAATCCTGACCAGCACGCCACATCTTCCGTAGGCACTTGTGAGTGGAGAATCATACCCCTGACGTCCTCCAAGCCTGCAGCTACTGCCTCCCCACGCAACGCCAATCTACATCACCAAGGTGAGCATTGCTCTCTGCAGTTTTTTCGTTGCGTAGTGCAGCAGCTGCAAGGTGATTTATCTACCACTCTATCATTAATTTGTACATAATCCTTTAAAAGGAAGGAGTGTTACTTCCTGCACATTCGACTATTGTAATATGGTATATCTGGCCATTCTTCCTTTTGCTTATAATATTAAGAGATAAGATGCCCGTTCTTTGAATATTTTTTTTGACAGAAAGCCTGTACAGTATAATTGGCGCAACAAACCCAAATTGCAAGTACTATGCCTTGAAGCTGGGTGGGTGGGAAGGCATCAGCCCCTTCCCACCACTAGGCTCTTTGAATATTTTTCATACAGTTGACACTTAATTGGCTATAGTGTTCTTTTTTAAGGTAAAAGATAGATAATTGGAGTATATAAGAAATCACCCGGTTACTTTCCTTACTAAGAAGATCTGCTAGGGGACTAAGAATGCCTGGAACCACAATCTGATCCTCCTGTTCACTAGCAAGAGCAGCCAGCTCATAGGCCAGGGAATTGCCTATAGTGTATATTGTATTGCTGGTAGTTCAGATAGTCAGATTTAAAAAGAATGTTTGGACATGGTTCGCACAATTAGCTGCATGGAGTACATTACTTGCATAGGTTTCATATAATTACACGGTTCCCATGATGTATGCCAACAGAGCTCCCAATTGACTGACGATGTTCATATATATAAGAGTACTTTCATATGATTGTTACCTACAAGTCTAACTATGAAAACTAGAAGTGAATTTTTTTCATCGTTTTCCTATCAAATTATTAATGTGATTGCTTTCCTCTCTATTTTTGTGTGGGAAGCATATAGGGTTGTGTTGTAATTTTATTAGGCATGAACAGAATAAGTTATATTCACTCCAAACCTGCATATTTGTTATTGCAATTTTATGTTTGTTCCAGTTGACACTAAAACATACTTGCATCAGTTATGTCATTTTTATGAGGTTGTATGCAGCAAACAGCATGCAACAATCCTTTTTCTATATACAGTCTGCACTGAAACACATGATATGCACTCTCCTTACAAGCGGGCAATGCAGGATCTCACTACCAACGACTTAAACGAGGATGATATCGAGGCTCGAGCTCTGCGCTTCTTTGTCCTGCCCAGAACAAGTTATGCATGATTAGCTTTTAGCTGCCGGTTGAATCTTGCACCCATCCTCGACCACCTCCTTTTTTCTTGATGCAATGCACTCTAGATGTTTGACAAATTGTTTCTTGCCAATGCTTCAGTTCTTACTGCAAGATTGTTCCTCCGGAATATTTAAAAAAATTCTGGTCAATCAACTGGTAATACCTCCAAAGTACAAAGGTGATGTAAGTTCTTAATTCCAACAGTAGTGTGTGGTGTAGCCATATACATCTAAATTATTTATTGTTGTATGTTATATAGGATGTGCCCAGCTGTTATTTTTTGACAGTTTAAGTGAAAATTCTAATATTTTCTTTTCAACTGGATTTGGTCTGATTACACTAATTCTTATAGAAGGGTGTGCAATAATTGCTTGCTATGTGCAGGTTCTAGATAAGAATCCAATTCACTATTTTAACTCTGTTTTTTAGCGCAGTACAATCTATATCATTTAATAGTGTTATCTGGAAAAGCTGGAGCACATGACACTGATAGTTTAGTATAAGAAGCCAATTCACTATTTTAACTCTGTTTTTTACTGCAGTATTGTATTTACTCGCACTTTGTTCATAGGATTGCTGCTATATTCTGAGCGCAATCTTTGATGTTTTTTGTTTCCCTTGTGCTTAGGCTCACAATCAGGGCACACATATTTTCACGAAGTATTTTTTTCATTGTTAACTATTGCATGTGATTTTTGGTAGGGCTAAGGTGACAAAAAACTCTAAGAAGTAGAAGCTGGAATATTGTTTAGAGTCGTGTAAGTTTACTAGCTATTTTTGCATCTCACTGGCTAAATATGATGTCCAGAAGTTGTTTATCTATTGCTTGGAGAAATAGTTCCTGCTTCCCATGATCTGAGAAATAGTCTTGTGTCAGGCTTGAGAAAGGGATAGTGTGCCGGTGGCTTAGCTCCCTTTCTCTGTAGTCAATGGAGCCCATATATGGAGGAGTTTAGAGGATCTGTAATCAATCCTTGCTGCCCCTTTGTCTTTTATTTTGATTGATTTGAGAATAGAATCATTGGCGATATGTATTTTAGATTTAGACCATCAGAAAGAGTATGGGATTCGTGAGGCATGACACTGCAAAGCTTTTTAGGGCTATCCTCTTTCTCTTGTTGGAAATTATCATCTCGTATTTATTCTCTTGACTTCTGCACAAACGACACTTGGTTTTCAGTTTGTTCTTCCCATTTTGCTCCTTCGAATCACTATTGTTGATCACCGGCTACAGAGATAAAAAAATCATGGGTATGATTGTTTGGAATACTCCCTTTCTTTGTTCATATGCTCTTTCATTTTTCCCATATGAAATGCCATGATCAAACTTGCTCCTCATGTGTGCTTTGGTCTTATAAATATTGTTACTGTTTTTTGGTCTTATGGGTTTCACCTCTAGCCTACCCCAACTTGTTTGGGACTAAAGGCTTTGTTGTTGTTGTTGTTTTGTCTAAGGCCTTGTTTGGTTCGACTGTGGATTTCTAAAAGCAGCTGTGAAAAAATTGCTGTGGAAAAAACAGCTGTGGAAAATCTGATGTGAAAAAGATGTAGGTCATTTGGCAAACCAGCTGATACAACTTTTTCAGATTTTGGCCCACAGCGGAATCAGATTTTGGAAAGCACGTCCTGGGCTGCTTCCGCTTTTGGTTCAGATTTTGGCAGCGGATTTCTGGAATCGGATTCTGCTGGGTTCGCCCTTTGGTTCAGATTCTGCTGCGCGGCAGCGGAA
Source organism: Secale cereale (assembly GCA_902687465.1). Taxonomy (NCBI): domain Eukaryota; kingdom Viridiplantae; phylum Streptophyta; class Magnoliopsida; order Poales; family Poaceae; genus Secale; species Secale cereale. Next base: position 896,491,044 of record LR738711.1, on the reverse strand, counting down.
TCCGTCGATAGAAGCTGAACCAAACAGGGCCTAACACTGAGTCACTGACTAATTGTTTGAGAGTTGAAAACTAATTTTTAGGACATATCTTAGGGAGAGAAAAATTTACATATACCATGTTGATGGGAGTTCCTTCAATATTTATGTGGTTAGTCAAGTTTTTAGTTGAATCATGATAAGAGTTTTACATAGATTTTGATCATATTTAAACATATCGGCGTTATGGTGAGATGAATCTCCTAATCTACGCAATGCGCTGCTTTAATATGAATATGATAAAGCAAATACACCCCTGACTTTTCATGTCTTATCTAAACTTTATTTGAACCCTGAGAAATTATATGCAATGTGAAACCTATTTGGTGTTCTTTTTTTTTAATTCTCCACTTCTATATGCCGGCCGATAATATATTTTGCATGGATGGCTCCTCGCTCCCTCCCCC
>LR738711.1:896442240-896481324 GCA_902687465.1 Secale cereale | reverse complement strand
CCCCGCGTCGCCGCCCTACCGTGCAACACCCCTCCCCCCCACTGCCGCCCACCCCAGCGCCGGCGCGGGTGACCATTGCTCGTTCCATCGAGATGGAGGAGGCGGAAGAGGTGCTTGCATGCGGCATGGTGGCCACCATCACCGGCACCAGGCCCCCTGTCTCCCCGGCCGACGTGCAGAAAACCTTGCACGCCATGTTCGACCTGCAGCCCGGCGACTTCACCGTGCACGCGCATGCCCCGGAGGAGTTCCTCATCATTTTCTCCTTGCGACTGATCATGGACCGGATGGCCGGCGACCATCTCATCAACGCCGCCAACTTCACCCTGCTGCTCCGCCCATGGTGCAAGCTTGCCCATGCCACGCTGGGAGCTTTGCATACTCTGTGCAGCTCGAGCTCCGTGGCATCCCGGCGCACGCATGGCATCTGTCCACGGCCGAGCACATCCTGGGGTCTGGTTGCTGGGTTGAAAGGCTGTACACAGACACGCGTTCCCGCGCCGACCTTGCCACATTCCGGCTCACCGGCCGCGTGCATGACCTGGCCTCCATTCGTCGGGATGCCATCCTGGAAATTGTTGAGCACGTCCCCGACATCCGCCCTGACCTGCCTCCGGTCGTCCGTACTCTGGAGTACCCCATCTCCATCCGGCTAGTGAGGTCTGCTCCACTCCCCAGGGTGGTGAATGGCGCTGCCAATGGTGGTGGCAACGCGAGCGGCGATGCAAACGACGCCGCTGGCCGTGGCCATGGACGCGGGCAGCAACGCCGCCATGGCCGGAAGCGTCGTCGCCCTACCACCGCCCCCGATGGACGTGCCGACGGCATGGCGGTTGACTCCGCCGAATGGACTCGCTCCAGTGGCCGCCTGCGGGCCGACGGCGAGGCGGTCGACCCTGGATGGCTGGCGCCTCGCGTCGCCGCGGCTGCGCATGCGCCACCGTCCGTACTGCCCCAAGCCAGATGCATGGATGCTTGGCCACATACTGGGGCCCACCCCCCTAGTCGCAGGGCCAAAATAGGAAAGAGAGGAGGAAAGAAAAAGCGCGCCAGAGTTCAGGTTGCGCTGGCCAAAGCTGCAACTGCAACGGATCCCAGGCCGACCGAGTCGCCCTCCCAAGCGGTGGTGCCTGCCAACCCGATAGCTGGCAACAACCAATTGGCGGCAGCCCGCACCCCTCCGGCTGCTGGGCCCACAGCGACCCACTCTCGCGCGTCGCCGAGCGCGCAGGGAGACAGCCAGACTGGCGTTGGACCCGCCACGGCCAATGCTTGCGCGCCTCTGGATCCGGACGGCTTATCCTCCACCAGTGGGGTCCCGGACTCGCTCCCTGTGGCTCCCGAGGCTGATCCTCTGTCGGGGCAAAGCGATGCTTTGTCCCCATCACCACTGTCGGGGCAAAGAGATGCTTTGTCTCCGTCACCTCCTGCGGCGGATGACGTTCCTGTTGTTCTGCATGTCGCCCCGCCACTGCGACGCGGGACGATGTGCCCACGTCCGCCCCTGTGGCCCTGGCTGATCAGCATGCCAGCCCCACCCCGGCTACGCGGGATGCGGATCGTGGGATTCAAATCACCGCGCCTTCGCCCCCTCCTGCCGCCGCCCTTGGAGAGGCTGAGAAGGCTGCCCTTCCCCCGCGGCCCAGGAGCCCAGGCACATTCTGCAAAGGCCCATGTCCCCGGACGCCCATGCCAGCAGGCCCGCTACCCCAGGCCCGTGCTCGCTGCAATCCACACCTGCGTCCAATGGGCCTCAGCTACGCAGCGTTGGGCGTTTTGCTACGCCGCCCATCACTCTATGGCGTTCCAGGCCGCCAGCCCCTGTCAGCTCCTGGACCCTTGGAGAATTCCTCGCCGCGGCAACAAAGCATACTTGCTCTGCCCTCCCCAACCCTGCGCGTAAACGATACCGACATCCCCTCAACTTCTCGCCGCGTCGCGGACGATCTGCCACCGCTGCGAAGGCCAAGCCTGGCGTGCCGCCCACCGCCGAGCGCCGTGCGCAGGTCCAGATACAGCGCACCCTTGGCATCATCGGCATCGATCAGGCGATCTTTGCTGAGGCCATGAAGGCCTACGATGGGGTCTTTGCTGCGCCCCTATCTCATGAGGTGTTGACGGCCATTGCCGCGCTTGTTGGCCGCGTGCTGCCCGCCGACCCGTCCACGGCGCCAGTCACCACAATGATCTCAGGCTGCCCGATCGAGGCCTAGCCGCGCCGTCGCGCGCCCATTCGTCGACCTCTGCCTAATGGATCACGGCCTCAAAATCATCAACTGGAATGTTTGCAGCCTCAACGCCCGTGCTAGACGCACGGCCGTTCGCTCGCTTGTTGTAATTTCCGGCGCTTCGATCGCCTGCTTCCAAGAGACTAAAATGGAATTCATCTACTCGTCGACTGTCCTTGAAACGTTAGGGTCGGAGTTCGACGATTATGTGTATCTCCCAGCGAGCGGCACCCGCGGCCGAATCCTGCTGGCTTGGAAGAGCCGGGACGTGACGATCACGGATCCGATGTTCACCACCAACACCATTTCCTCCCGGGTTGCGACCCCTGGTAGCACGGGCGCGCCCTGGTGGCTCACTATCGTCTATGGCCCACAGGACAACAATGCCAAGATCGCCTTCCTGCAGGAAATCCACGACGTCCGCGATGCCTGCCACGGTCCATGGCTCATCTGCGAAGACTTCAACATGATCTACCGCAATGAAGACAAGAACAATGGCAACCTCAATCGGAGAATGATGGGGCGATTCCGCCGCGTCCTCAACGACCTCGCGCTCAAGGAGATCTACCTCAACGGTCGACGCTACACATGGTCCAACGAGCAGAGCCCGCCCACCTTGGTCCATCTCGACCGGGTGTTGTGCTCCACGGACTGGGAAGAGCTGCACGGCGTGTGCCATCTGCGTTGTCTGGCCTCGGTCGTCTCGGACCACTCACCCCTCTTGCTCGACTGCTCGCCTCTCCCACCTGTGCACCGACGATTCCATTTCGAGGAGTACTGGACTCGCCTAGCCGGTTTCCCGAAGATCGTGGCGTCCTCTTGGCATTCGGTGGATGACGCTGATCCGTTCTGGCGTTTCATGCGGCGCATGCAGGCCACTACGCGCAAGCTCACCAGCTGGAGCGCGCGATCTGTTGGCAACGCGCGAGACCAGCTTGCGGTCTCTCGTGAACTGCTTCTCCGCTTCGACGCTGCGCAAGAACAACGGACCCTCTCACCGCATGAAGACTGGCTGCATCGTCAGATCAAGCTCTCCTACTTAGGCCTTGCCTCCCTTGAGCGAACAATCGCCCGGCAGCGCGCGCGCATTGCATCTCTCAAAGACGGCGACGTGAACACTTCATTCTATCATCGCCAGTGCACGTACCGCAAGCAGAAGAACTGGATTCATGGCCTATCTATCGATGGCGCCGTGCTCACCGATCCTAGCGACATGGCCGCGGCCACTTTCGAGCACTTTGACAGCCAGATTGGGACCGATGCGCCACGGGACTGCAGCATTGACTTGTCGCAGCTCATTGAGCCCTCAAGCTTGGAGGACCTCGACGCGCCTTTCAGCGAAGATGATATATGGCAAGCCATCAAACGCTTGCCGTCTCGCAAGGCGCCCGGCCCCGACGGTTTCACCGCGGAGTTCCTCCGCTCCTGCTGGTCGGTCATCAAGCACGACCTCCGACGCGTCTTCGACCAGGTATACGCGCTGCGAGGACGAGGATTCTGCCGCCTTAACTAGGAGCTAATCACGCTCCTCCCCAAGCGCGCCGATGCCAATTGCCTTGGGGACTATAGGCCCATGAGCCTCATCCACATTGTCGCCAAGGTTCTGGCCAAGCTGCTTTCGCTCCGCCTAGCCCCCAAGCTACACAACCTGGTCAGCAACGTCCAGAACGCATTCATCCCTGGGCGAAGCCTCCACGACAATTTCATCCTGGTGCGCCAATACGCGCGGCTCCTGCATCAACTTGGTGACCCTCGCGTGCTTCTGAAGCTTGACCTGGCGCGGGCCTTCGACTCTGTCTCGTGGCCTTTCCTGTTCGAGGTGCTGAGATGCCATGGCTTTGGCAACCGCTTCCTTGATTGGATCGCCCTTCTCCTATCGTCGGCCAGCACCAAGGTTCTCCTCAACGGAACCCCCAGACCTGCGATTTGGCATCGTTGCAGACTGCGCCAAGGCGACCCAGTTTCCCCGCAGCTGTTCGTCCTAGTTGTCGATACACTGGGCAGGTTGTTCCATCGCACGGTCGAGCTCCGAGTGATGCAGCAGCTCCACCCACGCCGCACAATTCCTACCATATCTCTTTACGCCGATGATGTAATCCTTCTATGCCACGCCTCGCCGGATGACATCGCGGCTGTGAAGGAGATCCTGCGGCTCTTTGGGCGCGCGTCAGGCTTGCACGTGAACTTCCAGAAGAGCGCTGCGGCCCTCATCCGCTGCGACACCTTTGATGCTGCTCATGTAGTCGCACACCTGGGATGCCCCATTGTCGAATTCCCGCTCACTTACCTGGGCATCTAGCTCACGCTGTGTCGCCCCACTGCTGCCCAGCTTCAACCCATCGTCGACAGAGTCGCTGGGAAGTTGCCCTCCTGGAAGGCTTGGCTCATGAATAAAGCCGGCCGCCTTACCTTCGTCAAGGCTGTCCTGAGTGCGATCCCCATTCATCAGCTCCTTGTGCTTGCGCCGCCAAAAAAGACCCTCAAACTCTTGGAGAAGATTGAAAGAGGATTCCTTTGGGCTGGCCGCGCCGAGGCCAATGGTGGCAACTGCCACGTCAAATGGCGGCGCGTCTGTCGGCCTATCCAGCTCGGTGGCCTTGGCGTCCATGACCTCGAGCGCACCAGCCTCGCCCTACGCATGCGGTGGCAATGGCTCAGCCGTGTCGATGATAGCAGGGCCTGGAGCGGCCTCGACTTGCAATTCGCGCCTGAGGAGCGCGCGCTCTTCTTCGCTTCCACTACCATGACTATTGGCAATGGCCAGCAAGCCATGTTTTGGGAGGACAAATGGATCAACGGACGTGCAATCCGTGAGATTGCGCCTCTCCTTTATGCTCACATCCCCAAGAGGTGTCGCAAGTCCAGAACCGTCGCGGACGGCCTCCACGCGAACCAATGGGCCACGGACATCCACGGCACGATTGGCATCCCGGAGATTGGAGAATACCTACGCCTATGGCACATGATCGCCGACACTGCCCTCAGCAACGCACCGGATTGCATTCGCTGGAAGTGGACCGCGAACGGCGAGTACTCCGCCAAGTCCGCATACCTTGCCACCTTCCATGGCTCCACCCAATGCCAGGCTTGGAAGCTTACCTGGAAGTGCTGGGCACCGCCTCGGGTGCGTTTCTTCCATTGGCTTGCCAACCTCGACCGATGCTGGACGGCCGACCGCCTTGCGCGACGCAACCTGCCGCACCCACAGCGCTGCCCTCTTTGCGATCAGGCTCCGGAGATGATTCATCATCTCCTCCTGGAATGCCCCTTCAGCCGCCAGGTGTGGCAAGAGGTCCTCTCATGGCTGCACCTCTCCTGCCGGCTGCCCAATGGTGAGGACTCTCTACATGACTGGTGGCGCTCTGCAAGACCAGACACCCCTAAACCTATGCACAAGGGATTGGCTTCCGCTACCTTGCTTGTACCTTGGATGATCTGGAAGCATCGCAACGGATGCGTGTTCGAGGGCGCTCCCCCGTCGGTTACCTCCCTGATTGCTAGGATTAAGGAAGAGGCTGCACTTTGGGCCAGAGCTGGAGCATTAGGACTCCGTGCCATCTTGCCACAGACTTGAGATGTCCACTAGCGCGCTTGTACTCACCGTGAAACCCGCCTCCTAGGAGGAATTGTACCAAACTCCCTCTTTTCAATGCAATGAAACGCAAAAGTCTATTGCGTTTTCTCGAAGAAAAAAATATTCTGCATGCCCCCACTTCAATCTCCATTTTAATTACTGTTATGTACACATGCAAATGGAGAATAACCGGGAGAAAGTTTGATTACTCCAGGTTGAATAGTTGGTCTAATCATATACGCACAGGCTTTATTTTCTGTCATGAATCAGAGAGGGTACCGATGGTGTGCACTCGAGGCAACTAAAAGCTAAATCAGTACTTCCAAGTAGACCTGGCCATGGGCAGCCCGGCCCGGTCGGCCCGACCCGGCCCGGCCCGAAAAAGCCCGACCCGGCCCGGCCCGACCTTGTCCACGGGCCGGGCTCGAGCCTAGATTTCAGGCCCGGTGGCCGGGCCGGGCCGGGCCCGGGCCCGTCATTTTTGCACATTAGCGAAGGAGCCCGGCCCGAGGCCCGAGGCCCGTCGGGCTTTTGCATGTTCGGGCCGGGCTCGGGCCCGATTTTTAGGCCCGACGGCCGGGCCGGGCCGGGCTCGGGCCTGGGTTTTTTGCACCGGGCTTGGGTCGGCCCGGCCCGAAGCCCGGCCCGGCCCGGGGTTTGGCCAGGTCTACTTCCAAGTGTATGTACACAAGCAAAAGGATTGTATTTGTTATGAAAAGAAGGCCCGAGTTTCTTTGTATGATTAAGAAGTCTTTTATTTTGTTGCATTTTCGAATACTCTTCTGAGCATTCTTCTATGTTTTATTTTCGTACTTTCAAGCCCCAATTCAGTATCTTTGTTATCCATGTGCTTACTGCCTTTCTTTTGTGTTGTTATATTTTGTCTCATTGACAATGATGCAGAATTGAACACTGCAAGTATTGTGCCACTCTCATATGAGTTAGTTTTCTCTCCTCAATCTGATTACTCTATTAGATTGCAAGTTCATATTTCAAACTGAATAAGTTGCATCCCAAAACGTTATAGCTAACATCGTTGGTTAGATACTTAAATTGATAGCTTCGACATTAAATTGTTTTGCCTTTTCCCTTAGATTGTAGTCTTTATCTTTTGTACATTGCTTTAAAACATCGTGTGCTTATTATACCATAACCGTTCTTATTAGAAAAGTTGCATGTTTACTGATTTTGTTTTTGTTTCTTTTGCAAATATATTGCTTTAGCTCTTATGCATTAAAAAAATATTGATCTGAAATATATTGCCTTAGCTCTTATACGGTTATACCTTGATCTGAATGTTTTTGGGCTCTGAATAAAGATATGGGCGATGTAACCCGGGATTTCTATAGTAATTATTCAAGAAGCCGAGAACCTTGACCACCTGTCTAATGGCAACTGATGTTGTCAAGACCATAGACATCTATCCATACGATGTAGAGTTGGACTGCTGTAAGTATGATGAATTCCCTGCCTACTGCCCATCTAATTTAGAGGTGGCAGTTTTGCCCATGGGTATGGGTACCCGCGGGTACCCTACCCGAAAATAGTGGGCATGGGTGAGACTTTTTACCACTTCATACCCATGGGTATGGGTATCCATACCCGTAAAAAGCATGGGTAGGTTATGGGTATGAAATTATACCCATGGGTAACCCAATGGATACCCAGAAAATTAATAAATAAATTAAACCCTATAATATATGAGTAAATACTTCTCTTGACTTCTTAAATAGCCCACGGACCATAGGCCCATAGCCAGCCATCGCCCCAGACCCCTCGTATACCTACAATACTTATCTTATATGCTTTTCCTTGACCTCAGAAGATGAAGCAATCAAGAGCCGGGTTACTGAATCCTCGCCGATTCATCCCCAACCAAGGCTATATATTGTACCCACCAGATGGGTACCTGAATTTAGACCTTTTTCTCATCTTACTTTTGTCATGTCAATGCTATATATTGTACCCACCGGATACCCATTGGGTATAGGATACCCGATGGGTATGGGCATGGGTACCAATTTTCGCCCATGGATAGTGAAATGGGTGGGTATAGAAAAAGGATTTGGGTATGGGTTTGGATAGAAAAGTGCCGTACCCGCCCATACCCTACCCATTGGCATCCCTAATCTAATTCTACCGAAGGTGACTATGGTGCGAACCACTTCGATGACGAAGAGTTCCTCTATGACAAAAACCCCTTGCTTATTGTAGTCTAAATATATGTGTAGGCTACATCAATACTATTCCATTATTATTGGTAGAAACGTATGTACCGCATTTATCTCTTGCCTTGCAAACTATGCTTAATACCATTGAACAGTGATCCTTTGACCTGTGTAATGTACTCGGTCCTATTTTATCGTTCCAACAAATAGGACTATGGAAGTTATCATGCTTTGCTTTGAGTTGTTTTCATTTTGCTTTAAATGTTTATTAGTTTCTTGCTTATTTATGTTTTGTTTTTAATCGCTTTCAGTTATTTTATTACCGGGTAGGATATGACAGGCCGCACTTCCTACCTTGTGCAAAACGAGAAACAAAGGACGACCTGCTGCGACAAATCCACTCCATCCGGGATGAGATTGAAGCTGCGGGGGGGCGTGAGAGCCCTTCGATTGCCTAGGAGGCCGCCCAGCCAGAGGTCGGTCAACACATGTTGGTGGAACTGTCAGATCAATACGGCCAAATAGCCAAGCTCGAGGATGCCGCCCGAGGTGGATGCCCTTTCTTTGTCCTTTTGTGACAGTGTTTTTTGTCTGTCATCTCGCCATGTTTGCTAATTGTGGTTAATTGTTGCTGGTATTCTTTCGTAAATGTATGTTGTACTGGATCAAGACAGCCTTGGTGTTGTCACTCTTCTTCAACAGATGTCCTAGGCGCTGACCCGTGTGGCAGATTTGATGTGGATCTTGCAGGATATTGATGTAAAGGGCTTGTTTGTTTGTTTCGGTCAAGCAAAGGGTTTGTTTGTTTTGCTTCGTTGTCTATCATGGGGTGTTCATTTAAAATTTTGCATTTGAGGGTATAGAAAATCACAAATTGGAACATGGAGAATATCCTTTATTACCCAATTTGTTCTGGACTGAGCTATGACAGAAATGTTCAAAATTTGAAGCAATTTATGCAAAGAAAGAGCAGGAATTTATCCGTGAAAAAGACGTAGCTGAGTTGCATTCCATGGTTGGTTTCGTGACCCGCCCTATTTTTTTGTTGCAGATGTAGTATGCCCCGTCATGGAGGACCACGTGGATCACATAAAGGTCCCTCCTAGGGCTGGGCATTCGGTCTAACTGAGAATTTCGGTTCGGTTTGTTCGGGTTATAGCTAATTCGGTTTTCTGGAAACGATGACCGATCGATCTTTCATAATCTTGCTAACCTAGAGTTCGGGGCATCGTGACTTTGGTTCGGCTTCTCGTATAACCGAACAAGACCGAAGCTGTTTGACAGCACACACGATCGAACAGAGAAAGAAAACACCGTCAATCGAACGCAATCAGATCTAAAGGCAAGAACTTCTCATCTACCTAATCAGTTTCTCAGGAAAACGTGAAATCATCAAGGAATAATATGACGGGACGGTAAAAGAAATCACAAAGAAGAGATGAGATAAGTCCGGCATGCGGAGGCCGTCGCCGACTGCGGAGGAGGCATAGCGCCACCACCGGCGGGGCAGCAGACGAGGTAGGAGAGCAGAGCGCTACCGCCGGCGAGGGAGTAGACTAGGGAGGAAACGCTTGTGGCGGCTAGGTCAGGGCGTTGCGTGAGATGGGGAAACAGGGTTGACTTTTCAGCAGTTCACGTGGGGTGCCAGTTGTTCACTGGGCCTCGGGAGTTGCCAGGTAATGATAATGGGCTGGGCTATTTCTCAGATTTTGAAGTATATCGGTTTATCGGGTAATCGAGAATCTCGAACTAATTTCGGTTCTACAGAAGTTACGACCGAAGTAACAACGGAAGTAATCGGTTTCGGTCAGTTCGGGGTGTCGGTTCTTTCGGTTCGGTATTTCGGTCTACGGTTTATATGCCCACCCATCCCTCCCAAGGTGAAGAGAGCTTGTTCTTCTTTTCCTTTTGCTGGAGGCGGAGGACGAGGTCGTCAATGTTGAACTCATGAGCCTAGACGCACTATAAAAAACACACTTCCGTGATGATACATATTTGTCACAGTATGTCATGTTTTATGTTATGCATGTACACCCGTGACGATTTTATGACAGAATCAAAATAGTCATACATATGTTGTCGTAGAAATGTTTCATGACAATACTCAAGTTATCACCACTAAAGTGTTCACTTCCATGATGATAAACGACGCATCATGGAAGCATTTTCATCAAAGATAACCGACACGTGACATCCATCGTAATGGTTGCCGTTAAGCTAGCGGGTGCGGGTTTGGATTCGATAACCCGTTAATTGCCCGGACCAATGGTGATTTTTCTATGTGTAAAATTCTCATTCGCCAACGGTACCATGTGTCAGCTCGGCGTAGCGACATATGTCATTTATCCACGCTTCTGACCCATTTAGGGCCACGACCCATACGAGTTCTGCCAATTTTGCCCGTTAACTATTTTACACCATTGCACTTCGAACCCGTTAACAACCCGCTACATATTTGGTCTCAATTGCGGCCCAAGGTTCTTTCGGCCTATTAGCGACACATTCTGGAGATGGGCCAATTTTCAAATACGTCTTTCGGCCTTTTAGCGACCCATTCTAGTGTTATGCCAATTTTCAGCACGGTTTTCTTTCGCCTTGTTAACGGCCCACAAACAAGTTGGGACCGTTACGTCCCAACCTGACTTTTGGCCTCATAGCGGCCTGTGTTTAGCATGGTCCAATTCTAGCCCGGTGTGTCTTTTGGCCTGTTAACGGCCCACACCCAAGTTGGGCCATTTACGGTCCGATCTGACTTTTGGCCTCTTAGCCACCCATGTTCTCCGTGGCACAATTCCAGTCCGACCTGACATTCGGCGTGTTAACGACCTGTGTTGTTCATCCACCCACTTATGGCCCGCTTGGATTTCAGCATGTTAAGGTCCCGCCATGGAAATGGGCTAAGCATTAATTGAGGTCTATTTCGGCCTGCTAATGGCCCGTTGGCTCGTTTCAATTATTGTGGCTCAATCGAGCTTTCGGTATATTAATGACCCGGCAACTAATTGGGCCCGCTAAAGCTCCAACATGGTTGTAGGCTCAATTAGCCCACGTCGATTTTGGCCTAGCTATTACTTTGAGCCAATTACAAGGACCATTTATGCACAATGGCAAATCCAGTCCATCAAAGGCACAAGCCAATTCTGGCCAGCTAGTAATTGTGAGCCCATTACGGGGCCCATTATGTCGATGGGTCGTTCGCCTCGATGAAGGGTCCACGTTTGCCTAGTTGAGATTTTGACCCAAAAAGTGGAGTGCGAGCCGCGCTAAGCAAATATACGGTATACAAGTAAAAATGTAACACATCGAAGCATATATTACAGAAAATTACATCCACTTGGCAATCAAATATTGATGCCAGTGCAAATAAATGAACAGAACTTAACGATCTACAACCTCACAGTCTGCAACCTCAGCATGGATAACACCCATAAGCATGTGAGCAAGTTCTTTCTTCCTTGCTATACTGTCACTAGAACCAACTTCAGTTTTTGTTGTGCAAGAATGTGCACCTCTGATTCCTCCATGATTTCCATCATTGCTTCTACCAGTAATTGGTTCACAAACATACATCTTTTTTGTTGGATTCGAGACAAAGAAAACTGAACAAATTAAGATGGCGATTTTGGCAGGCTTCTATTACTGATAGTGGGGATAGTCTCGACCGTTGCATCATAACATAAATTAGGGGGGAAACTGAACATATTAACCAAGAGTTATTGCCATGTTACCCGCACTAGATTTATTGGAGAGAAACAACGGTGTTACCTTACTGTCTTGGGAGTATGTCTTCTTATCTTCAGCAGCCTGCATCAAATTAACACACTATGGCATCTATCTATACTTATACTAATTAGAGACTCCCTAGAAATTCCCACGTTAATTAGAAAATTAGAGCCGTTAATCTCGGGTGGGACCAAATTATTACGGTCTAGATTAACCCCTGTATTTTTCCATCTCTCATGTATCTATAAAAAAAAGTGTCACGTATCTATCCCCCACGACTCAACCCTTTCAATCTTACACCTATCTTTCTTCTAGATCTCTCACGTATATCTCTGGAAAATAAACTCTCACGTGCCTCTCTCCCACGTATCTCTAAAATAAATATCTTCATGTATCTCTCTCAAACTCTCACGTCTCTCTTGGAAGAAGAAGCCCAACTTCCCCAATCTCTCACGTATCTCCCCAGCTCCATTATATTGGTTGACCCTCTTTTAGTAAGAAAAAAATCAACAGTTCTCTTCAGGAAATTACCCACGTATGCCATCAAAAGGACGTCCCTTCTTTTTCCCTAACCTAATCTCTTTTACTTGCACGCCGGACTCGCAAGACATATGCTCCCCGTCGCCGCTGCCAAAAACACCACCCTAGCAATCGCCTTTGCTGCCGAGGATGACACGGGCAATTGGAGGATGTGGTGTAACGGGAGGCAAGCGTTCCAGTGCCCCAACGACATCGAGCATCAGTGCCAGGCCGCGGCCCGCGGCTGGCCTCTCACGGCAGATCGGGACAGCCGTGCGGACATTGGACAATGAGGGAGACTTTGCAGCTGAAGCAGACAATAGCTTAGTTCGGGGTCAAGCTTACATCGCCACCATGCATAACCTCACCCGTGCTCTCTCCCTGCAGCAAGCCGGTCCTAGACGTCCATGCATGGCACATATAGGCAAGAAGACGTGCCCAGGTATCCAGCCGTGCTGAGCCGCTATGTGGTATGTTTGTTTGTTTCATCCTTAATCGCTTGGAATCAGATAATAAATTAATTAGCAACGTAGACATAGTGAATTAGGGATAGGAGAGATAAGTACAGAAAGCTTCAGATTTTCTCAGTGGAATATAAACGAACGTGTAGTTTACTTGGACGCACCAATAGTGAATCATGTCTTACTAACTAATTACTTTATATTGCATGTTAACCTAAACAAGGATACCATGCTAATCACTTCACTAAACCATATATGGTGCTAATATTCCCCATTAATTAGCGTGCCAGGAAAATTCCAGCCTGTCAAAATTGAAGCGGACGAGGCAAAATTCCAGGCGAAACCATGCATATCTCTCAGGAAGTCAGGCCCTAATCACATTGACCTGAGCACAAACTTTTTGCACGTGCATCGCTATTAGAAACAAATCTACTTCTAGGGTGTGATCAAGCTAGAAGTATGGACATAAGATTAATTTCATCAATGGACATTCCAGCCATGATGTTAAGCATGGAGCGGCAGGAAGCCATTTCTATTCCCGTGTTAATAATTGGATCTTCTTTCTCGCTCCCTCCATATAAAAAAAAATCCATGGTTGATTCAGCCAACCAACTTCTGCAAGAACACTTGAACCCCACAACTTCAAGTTTAACCATCCACAGCTTCGACGAGGACGAAATTAACGTCCAGCTATGTTACTCTTCTTATCACAACTGAATGACGTGTTTGCACTACGCCCCTGGTCGCTATGTTCATGAGGTATTGTGTGAACAAAACACCCATTGTTATGGTCAAGAGGCGTGAGACCCATATGTCAACCTGTAAGTACGTAAATGAATGTAATTAGCAGTTTTAAACCAGAACATGCTAAACACATGAAAATGTTCATGAGGTATTGTGTGAACAAAACACCCATTGTTATGGTCAAGAGGCGTGAGACCCATATGTCAACCTGTAAGTACGTAAATGAATGTAATTAGCAGTTTTAAACCAGAACATGCTAAACACATGAAAATGCATTATCCTTCACCAGTGAGGTGTTTACCATGCTGAGGTTGTTCAAGCCATACATATAGTTGCTCTTATTGGCACATCCCTGTAGACATTAATCAAGACTGCAGCCGTAATGAATTAGATAATATGCACTCAGGTTAACACTTTTATTTTTGTATAAATTATCAATCGAGTTTGATCTTCTGTTTACAATTTAAGTCAGACAAGCAAACTATCTTACTTTTTATGGCAGAGCAAATTATCTTACTTGGTTGCTCACCAACATATGCTTTGAACAGACTCCATGTATGTTTGTTGCTTAACAGGAGGTGAAAGGCTCGAATCCCATGATGTTAAATGCTGCTTAAAGAATTTTCTCCCTCAAAGAACAAGTCTGATACAAAGTCTTCCCAGTCCACGACTCGGCAGAATGAGCTCAAAGCAGGAATAATGTACGTGTGTTGAGACTTAGCATGTGTTTCTATTAAGCTGGATGATAATCAACTTCAGCAACCAGCTTTTTTATAAAACTTAGTATATAGCTATTTGTTAACAGAAGATTATATAATAAACAAAGTAATTATTTCATATGTTTCTCTTAGAGGCCTGCCAGTGATGTTTAAGAAATTTTATATCATTACAATATACTTGACGGACTGGACAGTAGTAGAAGTTGTGCGGTGCACATGCTACAGGTTATTAGGCTAGATTTGCTGCAACACTTCATTCATTGTAGCCCTTATTTCTTTTCTATTCGTGTGGGTCAACTAATTAACAAATTGACAAATAAGAGATTCATCTATATACATGGTGTGACTCGAAACTTTATTTTTTTGGTACAAAATGATATTCCTTTTTGTGGATATGCATGCTAGACTCTGCATCACTTCAGCAATTAACTGAAATTATTGGTTACAAATGATTTTTCGTCTCAATCGTACACATGAGCCTTCTTTTTACAAGGTTGTCATAATGTTCAGATGTTCTACACTTCTAAATTACCCGCATCTACTCTTCTTGCTTTTAGGGACATGGTTGTCTACCTACTATTTTTGTATGGCACTTCTGTTTTAGATGAAGGCAGCTACCAGTTGCATGGTTTGTCTAAAGCTATGCTTTGTATGATAACAAGCCTGATATGATTTGGCGTTGCTTCATGTATCCATTAAACTTAGTTCTTTCAAAGATGGGCACACAGACAAGTTATTGTTTATCTTCTACACGGCACAAAATATACCAAATTATGTCGTTGTTGTTTTCATGTTCCAAGCATCAATATGGGATTGATCTTTCCTTCTTATTCCTGTGCTAATTTTAGTCATGTATGTTCTCTATGTTTGCCTGTATTTCTTTGGACGACCTCTCGATTGATCAGGCCATTATATACATTAAACCAATGTGGTCATAAGACAAGATTGAACCATATATATTCTGATATACATTTTTGGAACTCTTGATTTGCTTACACCTGGTAAATGAAATATCGTTAAAAACAATTCATCACATATTTTAGATATCTCCATATTTGATAGTATATGATAAGTTGAAATAGTAGCTTACACAACTAACCCGTGCGACTGCACGGGTTGGCGACTAGTTCCTATAATTGGCCTGGTCAGATAATACGAAAGCAACATTGACACAATGAACGTTTGGGCAACCAGACCACACCAACCTACACCAAATTAATTTAATATGGCACTGCTATCATCAGCCAGGTAAGTTAATAGGAAAACAACATTGACACAATGAACAATTGGGCAACTAGACCACAACAGTATATTTTAGTAATGTGCAATATATGAGATAGTACAATCATGCAGCTCAGTATGCCAAACTACCAGGAAGTTTTCCTTACAAAAATCTACATTAGTGCCTTAACTATACATCTTGCTACAAGTAAATTTAGATCAGATAATTGGTGTAGGGTACTGAAGGTTGGATTCATGATGATGCTACTTAATAAACTACATACTAATGTAAAAATATAGGGATATTCAACAGATACTTATATCAACATTGAAGTGCAGAGCATTATTGCAAGATACTTTCCTCAAACACGGTCCCGGTTTAGGATGTTTGCTATCATTTAAGCATATTTTCTACGAGAGAGATGCGTAAGACACATGTAGAAAATATAGGGTCAAATGTGATCTGGCTGGTATAAAATTTCATGATGCAAGGATACGCACACACTTCCTAGCAAGTTGTGGAAATATTTGTGTTGGACTGCAGCGGACTGATTCTTTGGCCATTGGAATATGGTTTTTATGTGCAGGAGTTGGGTTTCTCTGTGCTGGAGCAGTTCCTATGAACATCGGAGTTGGGTTACTATCTCCTGGAGTTTGGATCTTTTGCAAAGACCTTGTTTGTACCCCTTCAGATTCCAACATAGCCATCTTCTTCTTAAATGCCTTGTACAGAAGAATGGTGCTTCAATTATAAAACATGCTATGACAGAAAGATGGAATATGTACTCCCTCCAGTACTGCAGGATGGTCCAAACGCGACACTACAATCAGAGACCCTTCGATGAAACTGTGTGCGATGCATTAATCACAAATGGTGGTGTAATAAAACCATCAAAAATGATGCGAACTATTTGTGATGCTAGAGACATCAAACACGATTCAAACTATAGTTGCATGTGCGATAAGCGGCATACAGTTCACTCGAATGAACTGTTTGCGAATAGCATAACAACGAAAATGGTCAGACATATGAAGGTGTGTGCGATAGAGGGCATACAGTTCACTCTGATGAACTGTTTACGATGAGCGAAAACAACAGAAACGATCAGTCAGCTCAATGTGTGTGTGATAGATGGCATACACTTCACACAGATGAACTATTTGCGATTAGCCACAACAAACAAAAATGGTCAGATAGATCAAGGTGTGCGCAAACTGGCACACATTCTAATTAAAAGAAGCGTGCGTGATGGTACTCATGAGCACGCACGGTTGATGGAACAAGTCGTGTGCTGACATCGCCGATTGCGGTGCATCCTATGGTGCAAACGCCACACACGCATCCGAGAACGCGTGCCGACATCCGGGAATCGTGCCGCACTTCGATACTAGAACCGTCAATAAATTTTGAGCTTGCTTCCCGTCACATTCCAAATTACCATGCTATATTTAATTGCAAACTTGTTCACACCAATCAAAATCTAAATGGTTTCCCAGTTATCAGCGTATTACTTAGGTTATAAATACTACCTACTCCAAGATGACTGCACATTCCTCTCCCCTCCTCAATTCCTCATCAACAAACAAAAAGTCTCTCTTCATCATTCCTTGCGTCTGCCATGGCTCGCATAAGTTATGGGTCAAGAAATTACCAGGGAGAGGCGAGCATGGAAGCGGAAGCATGAGATATGTCCCGCATCACCCAGAAAGCAGCTTAGATGTCCCATTGCGCCGCCGAAGCAACATGTAGGTCCCGCCGCACCGTCGAAGCAGCAGATTGCTATGGCTGCACTACAGAAGCAACACATATGTCCCATCGCGCCACGGATGCAACAGAGAGGTCCTCCCGCACCGCAACGGCCTGGAAAGATCTCTCACGGGCAGGCGAGGATTCTCATAGGCGCGTGTGCACTATGCTGAATAACCCGTGCGGCTGGGCGAAACTGCATGAGGAGATGAATGCCTAGTTTGATAATGATACTAGCGTCATCCGAGGACTAAGGGATGATAAGGCGAAGCTCCGCACCGAGCGCAACCTGCTGAGGGCGAAGATCGCCGGAAGCACGAAGCAGTACGAGGTGACCACTACCTTGTTGAAGAAGACGGGCATCATCATCGAGAAACTTATGGACGAGAATGCCATGTTCCGCATCGAGCGCGAAAGGCTGGTGGAGGAATCTGTGGCTGCTGCTAAGCAGCGTATTGAGGACGTGAAAGAGATCGTCACCGCTCGCCACGAGAACTAATCGTGGAGGCGATGAAGAAAGGTGTTACAGGAACTCCGCGCCCTGCAGCAACGCATCAAGAAAATAGAGCGCAGCGATCCATATTGTTGTTTGCGTCTTTCTTCTTCTTTTGCCCTGGTGTCTTTCGGGCGTTGCCGCATGTGCCATCTTTAATGATCTCCCTAGATATGTAAGGCAATTATTATCCATTCCCATCGTTATTATATTTATATCAATCTTGCTAAGTCTCAGTCCATGTTATATATGTTCGTCAAATCTTACATCAAGATCCGTGGAAAAAATATTTTCATATTTTCTTATTTTTCTATTAAATCTCAGTTGAGTGAGACATAGACACACCATTAAGGGCCTATAAATATGGGCTCATGCACCATTAATGGAGAACATGGGAGATATGTGGGCAGAGGATGAAGGTCAAAGGGCTTGCCTCCTGATAAGCATGCGTAGGGGTCTGCTTGCACACCTCCCATGCTCAAATAGCTACCCCGCAGGGCGCTTCCTAGACAATAAAAAAAGGTGGCACGCATGGTGGCACGTAAATGGTTAGTAGAACGCCCACAGTTTCAATAATACTTGTGCTCCGATTGTAATGTGGAAGCTTTTGTTCCAAAATGACTTTGTTGGTTGTTAATCTGCACGCCTTCGCAAATCGGACATACTTTTACCACAAAACATGTTGGTGTCATGTGAACGTGACATGCTGAGTTTCATGATTTTCAGACGAGTTTTGGATTTTTAGAAATTTAAAAACCAAGTTTCTCAATGTTTTCGGCCGAGCCACGATGCCCAGATGTTTGAAATACATTCTCATTTCTTGGATGGGACCTAAACATTCACTCAAGGACACACATATGATTTTTCAACCAACTTTGGTGCACTGGAGCATGTGCTTGTAATTTAAATTTGAATTATGCACATTAAATGCCTAGAAAACTCAATTAATGTACAAAAAGGCCACATGGATCCGAATTAATTCCAAAATTTAGCATGGTACTCCTACTGGTATATGTTGCCTCTGTAAAAAATCAAGGCTGGGAGAGAAGGTGTATGTTGTTTCGCACACAGAGGTGACACACTGGTACGCGTCAGTGCTATACAAACGGTTTTTAACCCCTTTCCGCGACGGCATTTGGGACCATCGCCAAGTGAGTGTGGGTGATACGGTGTCCTTCCCACATGACCCAGAAACCGTCGGAGATATGGAGCAGTGATCTAGAGGTCTTCCAAAATGTAATCATGTGCGATGCGTCACATACTAAATTCTTTCGCACGTGTGGCATCGGTGATTAAGCGTTTCTAATGACGCAGTGAAACCATACGGTCTGTCGCAATGAACCGTTTGGGAAACAGTATGTAAGGCACATGGGCCAACATATGAACTATGTGCGATTTGTGCCCCATCGCACACGAGTTTTCTACGTAACCGGTCTGCCATGCAAGACTCCATCGCACACGTTTCACAACAATTACCTTCTGCGATAATGTTCTATCACAAACAGTTCAGGAGCCCCTTCGCACACATACAACTGTTGCAGACCATTTGTGATTTGTTGCGTATCACCGACGGTTGTGGAAAGAGTGACGTGTGCTTTTCGTTTGGGATCCCACACGTTTCCTGAAAAAATTACGATTGAGATTGTATTTTACATTAGGCACGGCTTACTTCGAGTTCTCGTGCACACGTTTCCTGAAAAAATCATAAACTGTTCTGGAGACCCTACGCACACGTAGTAGCGCTGCAAACCATTTGTGATCTGCTGTGTATCGCCGATGGTTCCACTACGATTGACGTATGCTTTCAGATGTGGAACGCACACACTCATTTAGTTGAACCGTGTGCAGAGCAATTGCCAGGTCAAAACAAAAATATCTCATTTTGAATCGGCATGTAAAAAGCAAATTTGCCACAATATTAAATTGAACAAATAGACAAAAATATCTCATTTTGAATCGGCATGACAAAAGCAAATTCGCCATAATATTCAATTGAACAAATAAACAAAAATATCACATTTTGAATCAGCACACAAAAAGCAAATTCGCCATAATATTCAGTTGAACAAATAGTGTCCACGGGAAGAAAATTCATCAGATTTCGCAACAATTGCAATAGAATATATGGTAGCTAAATTCCAATTATTTGTCCACACATATATGCATTACATAATTAATCATAGTGTACGAAATACGAAGACCTCATCAGATGGGAAACAATGGATCCATGCGTATATGTTTAGCGGCTGACTCTTACTCAACGTTTTAGGAGAACGCATGCTGAAATATTCATTATCACCAGCGAGATTGATGTAGTGATTCGGGAAGAAGTCGCTGATAAATCTCCGAACCATCAGCAATTCACCAGCCGGGAGCGGTTTAAGGGTCCTCGGTTTTAAGATGAGCTGCAGTATTTTTAAGATCAGAATGTGCCAAATGAGTGGAGTAGAATATATTAATTAAGATATACTTACTGGTACTAATCCGCGAGTGTCGTCACAACTATGAGCAGATTTGCACATGACGATCATGTGTCTGCAAACATTATATCCACAAAGGTTGTTCCCTGCTTCTTGCTGGGGACACTGAAATTTTTTGTACAGAATTAGTCATGTATTTGTCCTGTTAGGAACAACCTAACCTGTGTTGGATGTATTATTTTTTCTTCGGACAAAATAGAAAGAGGTTTGTTTAGAAGCTTGAACATTTGACTAGCGTAAGAAAAGATATTTGCAGACTGTTGGATAAATTTTCCGAAAATAACGGATTTCAGTGTGTTACCGGAGAAACGATCTCGTGCTGCAGAGGTAGTTCCCTCTTGAACAGATTCCCTAGTTTAGTTTTCAATAATGCGAGCACACTGCAAATGAAAATGCATTTTGACAACATCAATTATTGAACCAGACATGAATTTAAATTAATTTCAACATCATAGAATTCAATACCTATCAATGAATTATTGAAGATGCGTCAGATCCCGAGCGTTTGTTGACTCTGTGAGAGAAACGATGTAGTAAACTGTGTTCTTGTTTGGAACAATGAATACCAATATCCAGTGATCGCTATGTATTAAGAAAGCCATGAACTTACGAATTGAACTTATAAAGCCTGAAGAAGAGCTAGGCAGGACGAAGGCCTCCACGTCGCCCTGATTCGCTATGAACAGTGCATCGTGCCACCGCGTGTGAATTCCGTACCCCACCGAGGGCATTTTAGTCATTTCACCATTGGGTATAAATTCCAGCAGCTCCCGTGCAAACCCTAGCCGCCTCCCCGCCCGTCCTGCTCGCCCCTTCCCAGCCGCTCACCCCGCCGCCCCACCCATCCCGCTCGCCGTGGCCGATGACCCAGACTCGCGCCCCCTCCCCAATCCCACCCGCCCCCTCGCGCCGCCGCCCTACTGGCCTCGCCTCTTCCTCCCTTTCTCCTCCAGCGTCTCCTCCCCATTTGCTCCCTCTCGCAGCGCCCTGCCAGTGCCCCTTCTCCCGAGTCACCCGGAGGGGTGCAGCTGTCGCTCGCCATGCTACTCAGTGGGCGCGTCTCCCCCGCGACCCTCATCCCCTCTTGCCGCCGGCGGCTCCTCTCCTCTCCCTCTCCCTCTCCTGCACCGCCAACCCCTTCTCTCTCTCGCCCCAGTCGTCTTTGTCCTCTCCTGCGCCGCCAGCCCCGGATTCGTCCTCTCCTGCGCCGCCAGCCCCGGATCTGGAGGAGGAAGAGGAGAACCGGGCGTCCCGGCGGTGGCTCGACCGGTGGGCACGGAGGCGTGCCTCTCCGGTGGCGGCCAACAGCGGCGTCGGCGGCGCAGGTTGATTCACCGCCAGAAGCGACCAACGGCCAGCGAGGAAGATGGCTTGAGGTGAGCCGCCGCACCACTCCCATCTATCCACAATCAGAACATGCCCCAAATTGGCGACACATACATACATCCATTTCAGCCTGTGAACTCTTCTGCCTCTAATACAAACAGTGTTGTCAAGGATTATACTGACCTACACTCCCAAATGCCACTACTGAATATGGATGTTGTTCCAGATTTGCGTGCACAATCATCATCATCTTCTTCAAGGAGTGTGCCTGCATATTTTGCTAATATGATGGCTATGCAGGAGGCATGCCTTCGTGCGTTGATTGACCCAGATCAGGAATTATCCTGCAGACTATGGCGTCAGTCCCCTGAGGCTTTGAAGAATCACTATGCTCTCGATGTTGAGATGGCATGTTCTGGGGGGCATGTGCCAAATATAAATGCTCCTGGGAATTCCCAGTTCAATTCACTTCTTCAGATGATCAAGAATCCAGTACACCAGTCTATGCGGCTCATTAATGTCAAGGATGTACTTCAACAGCCGAGCTCACTGCCGTCCGTCTCCAGGTTAGTCCTTCCCTCTCCCTCCTCTCTCTCTCTCTGTGCTCGCGTGTGTGTGATTGATTCTGTTAGCCGTGCTGCAGCTGGTCCGAGATCTCAGCGTGGCCCTCGCTTTGTGCCACCCGTTTTGTCAGCCGAAGTCGTGCTTGCACGAACGCGGCTAGGGTCAAAGGCTCGTCACCGGTGGCACTGGTGCCTCCCTCCCCTCTCCCCTAGAGCTGGAAGGTACTTTCTCAGGATTCCCAGATATGATTTTGAGTGTTTTCCTCCAAGATATTAGTGCAAATTCGTGATTAATCAAATGGAGAGTCTGTTCGTTTTTCAGATATTGAAATATCATTTTGTTGGATCAAAAATTGTGGGTGATGGAATCAAATTTTGTAGGGTCAGAAATTGTGGTTGATGGAATTGAAAGTTGGATGTGATAAAATTAGGTATTGCTTGAGCTGAAAGTTGAATGTTTGTCAACTTGATTTGTAGTTCAACACCTCAAACTTGTGGTGATCGGGTGGTATAGTTTATATGATGAGTGAACGGTTGTTTCTTGGATTAATATGTGAATCTCCAACTTGAGCGACAGCCTCTGATTCTGGTTATTACAAGCTAGGTATTATTGTGGCAGTAATCGAAAACTTCTACAAGAGTCATTACCATCATGACCATGCCCCAGACTTGGGTGAGCGCTCAAGGTATGAAAAGAAAGGCTACCCATAATAGCATGTCTTGCAAAAACATTTCTCGTGCTTAGTAAATGACCGATGTGTTTTTAATTCTACAGGAAGAATTTTGTGGTTCCACTGTTGGGCCAAGCAGACAATTCAGAATCAGCCTTGCACAAGCTATGGCGTTTCAAGAAATCGATTGACATGTGGAGTGCCTGCTGGGGTCATAAACGAAGAAACAATGAAGTCACCGGACTGCAAAACAGATTATTTATTCCCGATGTCGTTGCTCTTGCAAAACTGCGGGCCTATTGGTTATGCGGTAAGCAACCACTGGACCGTTTCTACAAGCACATAAATGTTGATGATATACCCTGTATCTGGTCTTCGGTGGCAAGTCTGAATCAAATATCATTTTGAGGAAGTATTCAGTCCATATACCTGCATTGTTTCTACTTGATTTTTATTTACTCAGCTATATGGAAGTATGGAAGTGTTACTTCTTTCAGATCTGTGAGCTATGAAATTGTTCTAGGCTACTTCATGTTACTTCTCTGTTGTGATTCTCGACTGTTATGCCGAATCTATGCTTAAAATTAAGGGTATGTCTCAAAATTGATTTGCTGAGGTAATGTGACATAAGAGCAACGACAGGCCGCGTTGGCTGAGTATTTATTTGTAAGTTTAATATTGGAGCTTTTGTAGCCTAGGATATGGTCAGTTCATGTTCAATGCTAGCCTCGCTACACTTCTAATCCAATGCTTTATAAAATGCATCTAAACATTATTTAGTATTGCCAAATGTTTCTGCAATTTCAGTTGACGTGCCTTCAGCATATGTGCATGTATGGTGACAGTGACACTAAAATTAGCATGTAAAGTTAACTTTGGAGCATGCCGAAAGAAGGTACCAGCATAATTCTCCCCTTTGAAGAGAGCCATGTTGCTTCGCCTGTGATAGGTTAGATACTTGGAAGGCACAAAATGATTAGCTCCACATAGTGCAAAAAAATAGATGGATATTTATCTGTACATTGGTTGATAAACTGATTACTAACAAAATAAACAACATACAAGTACTTTTAGCCATTAGGGCGTTACAACTGTATGAAGGGAAAATGTTAGTACTCTTAGCACTAAAGAGGCCTCTTCTAAGATGGACATACGAGTTCCATGTGCCTCTGCTCAGTTAAGACTTTAAAAGTAATCAGACTTGCATTCTTTTTCTTCCTGCACTTAATTAGTGTGTGTGCACATATTTGTCAATGGTTTATCACTTAGCAGAATAGCGATGCATTGGTTGTGCTATTTAACAACGGGTGCAAATGACTAGCTGGATTGAAAGAAGCATGAGGCTAAAATGTCCATGCCTCTAGAGTTACTCTTAAACATGTGAGCAAATTTATTGTTTTCTACCTCTTTGTTGAATTACTATCTTACATGATAATCCTGGCAGTTCATAACATGAGTTCCAAATACTAGAGCATACATACGTTCCAAATATACTAGAGCATACAGACGTTTATTGTTTATTTTGTACACACCACCCAAATTTCCTTCATTAGGATTTTGCGTATCCTGTATCCTTTCCGTGTTCGGGGAGCCGTTGCGGCGTCGTCGGCGCCGGATGTGGTGGCAGGGGGCCGTCGCGGCTTCCATCGGTTCTCCTAACATAGTGACATTCGCTGCCTCTCTCTCTCTCTCTATCTGTCTTCAGGTCTTACATATGTTTTTTTCTTTAAACAATGTTCATTTAACTTCTGGATTGGTGCAGGTTCGAGGATGTAAATTTATCTGATATGTTGTTGATGGGGATTAATATTATTGTACTGTCATATCTGAAAGTATTCTACTGACATATCTGAGAATTTTAATGATCTATCAGCAACTAGGTAGATGTACTCACCTCAAACTATTATGTGTGCTTCTCATTTAACTGCATGCTAATTTACTCATAAACCTCTTGCTGCAGCTACAGGTTTCTTTGTAAAAATTATTGATTATTCTGAAATCTTATTATTAGGTGTTAAGCTTCAGGCTGGGTGCATGTTTCTTTTTGTCGAAAATAAAACAGGTAATGCTACAGCCTTAGAAGCGTATTGTCCATCCAAATGTCTGGAATTGGCGTGCATATGTTGCTTCTGTTTGCACACATTGTTAGTTTCGTGTCTCTTTGATATGTATTACTGGCAGAGAAATTTTTCATGGTCTGAAATATTAGCGATGCTTACTATTTAGGATGTCCAGATGCCAGCATGTCTTCCCTCTTTTATTTTAGAGATGAGCTTGGCTTCTTTATAATTACTTGGGTTGTTCATTTCGGTCAGTGTTCGTTTCCTTCGTTGGTTGTCCCTTCTTTGTACACTATTGTAGTTCAGAGACGCCACCCAATTTGCTAATATAATTGTTCAGTTCTCTCTCACAGCGATTCCTACAAAATTATCATGCACACAGTTCCCAGTTTAAGTAGAATATAACCACTTGGTTATTCAAATGCAGATTCTTTTGTAACTGAGGTTATATTTAGTTGCATGCACTTACTTTAGCTTAGGGGACAAGGGTTCATCTGTACGGGACCACATCATTGGAGAAAAAGGACATGATCAAAAGGAAATAGATTTTAGGTACATACTCTGTACTGTCTGAAACATATGAGCAAGGTTGTCGCAATGATGTTCTATATCACAATCTTTTCAAGAAACCGGATTCATAGTTTTCACATGTAATGTGACTACATGTTCTACTTTCTTATTGCAAACATGCTAATATCTTTGTTATTATATTATTAAAAAATTGCTCAGTTCTTTTCGTTGAATATAGACCCAACTCTTCCTTTGGGGACATGTATAATTAGTACTGCTTTGCGTCTGACATTTTTTGTACAGATGGCTAGGAGGCTTGACACAAATATCCATATAATTCTGCTTCTCTTCTCTATGCCTGAAGCATGCTCTCCTTTTGTTACAGTGCAGGCTCGTGCACCTGTTTTCCTTTTCCCCTTTGATGAGGTCGTTCAGTTGAGGTGAAGCAAGCAAGCACCTCCCCGTGCCTTGCATGTAAGAAATCACCTCCTTATGTTGCTTTGCCTGGCTGTTTTTCTTTTAAACCTTTCTTTCGTATTTGCACTACTTGATGGCCATTATATATCTACCAAAAAGGGAAACACAAATATACTTAGACACGTAATACTTCAAGTTTCACCTAATATGCACATGTGGTCTCAGTTTTCCAAAATATATACCATTGAGAAACTAACTGGATGCAGTGCGGATTCTAGGATATTAACATTTGCAGCCATATCTTGGTTTCAATGGTCAAAGATTTTTGCCAATCCCACAGAGATAATTGAATTTGAGACTAGCAAATAAATTAAGTTTAAACTGTTTCCTTTGATGAAATTCTAATGTTTTTTCAAACAAACTATGATGAACTTCAAATCCATAATATGAAGTTGTGCCTGCTACAGCAGTACAGTTGATGCATAGGGACTAATTCCTTATATTTCCTGATGTATTGGTTGAGACCAAGGAGAGAGCGAGTCATTGCAGAGGAGAGGGGATACGAGCGTGGGTGGAGGTCAGGCATTGCTAACAGATTTGCGGCGGAGCGGGAAGCCGGTGCCTCACCACTGGCTCCTGTTTGGCAGCGGCAAAGAGAAAGCTGCTGAGGATGTGTTGCTCTATGCACGGCTGTTGAAGTACATCCTTGCTATGATGTGTATGGTTTCTCTATTTTCCTCCTATTGCTCTATTCCCAATTTTACAAACTGCTAAGTTGGTGGTTGATTTCATTTCTTTCCGATTTTTCTGTGGCTTTCCCATTAGAATGTTTCTGCTCGACGACCATATCAACCTGTCTGGTGTTCGCACATGTCATTTTGGTTGAGGTGTGTGCAAGATCATCCCTCTCTAAACTATAAATTTTCTGTATATTTTGGTAGATTTGATTTATCGACGGCGAAGGCAGGCTGACTGTACTACAAAGTGGGGTGCCATTGTTATTTTGGTTTTGGCTCATGAAGTTCAAATCACTTTTCCTATGAAATAAAATCAATCTGTGTATGCATGATACTTGTTAATACTTTAACTGCAGTTTAGGATACAAATGTGATCACATTAATCATTTGTTAAACAGGTTACTGCCATTCCGCCTTTTCCTCGTGATGGTATAGGAGTACACACTAATTCGATAAATAACAGGCAAAGTTGCCAACGCCTGAGATAGTGGTTCCTACCTCTGGCCTTCGCACCTTTAGTTCCGCAAGTAGTTCAGCAACTCAAATGGTAAGAACTTCAGGGTTCTTTTTTCTATTTCTTTCTTTTCTCTTGGGACTGTTTATTCTCTGTTTGTATATATTTCCTTTGATTGAAATAAAGGACTGTGTGGCTTTTGCTCCACATAAGGTAGTCAAAATAAAGTAGTCCCTCTGATCGATATTAGTTCCGCAAGTATATGTGGTAGTTTTTGTTAGTTTCTCATGCTTCTCTACAAAGTGATAGGTTAATAATGTCATGAACAATTTTTTCCTTAACTGATCAATATCTTAGAAGTTGTCACTCATTAGTTTTATTTTCCTTGTTTAGTAATGAATTGTTGTGATGCATTTTTTACTTTAATCCTTGCTACTTTTAAAGCAGCCTTCTTGTGCAGATCATTTTGTATAGATGTATAACAACATGCCCGTGATTGCTCTGTAAAAACCCGGCCTAGGATATATGAATACTTCCATATAAACATATGCCTCTTCTATTTTCTAGCTTCTCATTCTAAGGAACAACATATATCATATTTCATTATGTTATTTCGGTAAATAAATTTCCTTTCTGATTCTTTTTTGTTAAGTATCCAAGTAAGAGTCTGATTAGTGGCGGTGATTTCAGAGCTCGAGGCAGAGATGGCGGAGCTTGGGCGAGCTTGAGACTATGGATCCAGGGCTTGAGTGCTCACGCCTCACGGGATGGAGGTGCTCAGGATGGAGGCAGGGGAGGGCGCCCTACGGGAAGTGATTTATGTGCTCCTTGATCAGGCTTTTTATAAGTGATGACATCTTACATTGTTGTCTTTTACCGATTAACTGGTTAACTCTTTTCCTAAATGGTCTTAGATTTCTGCTTTCTATTTGCGCCAGTTTCTTTTTACAAGAGATGAGATCTTACACTATATTTTTGCCTTGGTTGTTCTAATTAAAATTTTCCTTCAACACGTGCATACGATGTTAATATAAAGCTATTTGGAAGAACATATCCATGGGTGAAAAAAATATTATCATGTATTTTGTTTGTCATTTTGCTTGTGTTGATGTAGTTTATTGAGCTTTTTCACACGTCATGATATTATGCCTTAATTTCTACTAGGCTGCTCTTACATTTAAAATTCATTGTACAAACATTATTTACCTAACTTATGGAAACAATAAATTTGTAGCTCAGGTCAACTAGGAGATGATGTAAACCAAGTCGCTCACCGATTATTGATGATATGTTCTGAACTTTCGTTGCTTTATGAAAGGAATATGCATGCTACTACAGTTTAGCCATTTTTCAGTTTTCTACATGAGCCACAGTGACGAAGCCTTTGGACAGGCACTTTGTGGTAGAATGTGTCAAACATAGGTCTGTTTGCTAGAATATGTGTTGTGCCGATG
The DNA here is from genome assembly GCA_902687465.1 of Secale cereale. NCBI lineage: Eukaryota > Viridiplantae > Streptophyta > Magnoliopsida > Poales > Poaceae > Secale > Secale cereale. The sequence continues at coordinate 896,453,055 of LR738711.1, read as the reverse complement.
CTGCAACTAGCATACGCAAAATCAGTTTGCTATATTTTTTTCATAATGCTACATTCCGTCAATTAAATGACTTCTTATTGTTTTGAATCTACTTACATAGGTGTTTACAGATTTACTTTGTTCCGGCGCCTACTTTGGATCATAGGAAACTAAAAAAAAGGGCGCCGCCACCACCTTCATCAGGCTGGTCCACATCCACGCGCTGCTCGGCGTCACCAAGTCACCGGCGCAACTCCTCACGCCCAGGCCGTTCAACATTTTCGCCTCACACCCCAAAAAAAACACCTGCAACTGCGCCAGTTATATAGATGTATGTATAACTGAAGTTGTTGCTGCATGAGATCATTATTTTAATTGTGAATCCAATTGTTCTTTATCACCAGGCCATGGACCATCTTACCCTTAAATTAAAGCACAACTGTCTTTCTATTGGTTTCGTCTTTACAAGTGTGTCCCTGATGCCATGTTGTCCAAGATCAACATTTTGTAGCTTCCTTATATATGGCTTGCTCTCTTTCCACCATCATGAAACTTAATTTGATTTATATTCTGCAGGAGCTTATTCTTATTCTCTATTGCTTCTAATTTAAGTTTTGTTCCGCCTTGCTGGCCTTGAATTTATATTATCAAATAAAAATGTTGTGCTACGATTCTTTGCATTACCTCATTCAGGTCATGGGATCCAAGAAATTATGCATTCAGTTTGTAGAATCTGAAATAGATTGGTGAAGTTTCGCCTCACACTTGAGAACCTATATTAAATACATGAATCCTCTTCTCTCCTTGGTTCAGATCAAATGTGGAGATCATTCGTTTTCCGCTATGACTACTATTTTCACCTCTCACAAATGCTCTTTCCTTTTGTTGATGTCTCTCCTCCTGTGTACTGATAGAGGCATAGAAAGATGCATGTCTTGGATGAGAGAAATATGATTGTCCGTGTATTTTGTATCTTGCACTTACCTCTTGCGAGTAGTTTCCCTAAATATAAAAGATACGGTTTTCAGTCATATTGGTTTATCGTCCTTTTTGGTAAAAGATTCAAAGTGTGTGTATAATCATTTATAGTAGATAGGATAGTGCATTCACTGAAAATTTGTGAAAGCGTAAGTTACCTTACTCGGGCTTGTGCTTTTGGATTGCAGTTCAAATTTCACCTCGGGTTGTAACAGAGAAGACAATTGTCGAGACATATTTAGAGGTGGTGAAGTTGTGGAGCTTATTTTGCTTTTTTGATTACATGACTAAAATAGTGTGTAGTTTTTTTGGAATAGCTAACGAGTTCTGACTTTATTTGTTCCCTGGAACACCATTTTTATTGGACTTACCGATTGGTCCACAATGATAGTCAATTGTTTTATGATTTCCCATTGTAGTAGGTAGTTTTTTTTCTTATAGTTTCCCCTTCGATTCTCAATATGGTCGCTGTTGAGGGTTATGTACCTATATGTATATGTTGGGATTCAGATACATGTGCTTGATTAATTCATTTATTTGTTTCCTTGGTCCTTTTGGTGCTGCCACTGAATTAAGGAGTAGTAAGACACAAGACAGTGCTTAATTCTACCCTCAAAACCACAATGTAAATATCTATCGCCTGCTGGCCTACTACTGTAAATGGTTTGTATAGTTTATTTTCCAGTGGATTTAGTTACATGATGTTGGATTAGATGGCTGCCATTATGCAGCTCATATTCAGTGCCTCATGTGATGTTCTATATAAAATGGCGTAAAATGTGAAATTGGGCAATACTTTTGATATACTTTTGTAACATGGTGTATCATCCATTTTTGTTTTGTACATAGTTCTATTGGTTTGTCTCTAATTGTCCTATCAAATCTGGGGCTTTGTATTTTCGTACCGGCTTTGTATTGTAGTACTACAACCTGGCAGTATAAGAGTTCCGGTTTTCCAGAGGCTAGAACTTTGATGGATAGTTCTTAGTGTGATTCTATGGATACAGAGCCCAGGTAAATCACTTCTTATTGCCTGTTTTGTCGGTATCGATCGTCTATTTTCTTAGTATACAACACATTTTTCATATAAAAGATTTGACGGAACAGTTCTGATGCCACAAAGTGACCGTGCTTTGTTAGTACGTATGTGAATACTTATGCTTTATTCAAGACACATTCAGTTTCTTTTTCCTTTGCAAATAAACTCTAGATGTAGCGTTGGCCTGAGCCCCTAAATTGTCGTATGCTATTTCCTGCCTGGATGATGATGTTGAAGGAATTTCTGCTATGAACAATGAAAACATTCAACAACAACATCTATGAACAATTGCATGAACAAGTTTTCAGTGCCGATGATCCACCAATCACACTGACTAATGTTCATCACTTCAAAACGCCTATGAGATCTATCTCTCCCTATCTACCTTCCTTCCTAATAGAATTGTAAATATTCTATCGTAAGCTTCTTAGAACACTGTGTGTCATGAATAATCCATGTGTTCCAATCTGCCCCTAAATATATTTATGTTCACTCTTTCAGTACTTGCCTTACTCTCGCCCCTTGCGCCATCGGCGCAACGGGTCATCTAGTTATGTCAAAATCTGAAAGACAATCAGTGTATGTGTGGTTGTTTACTTGACTTACCGTTCATGATATGGCCAGAGAAATGATTCTGCATGGGACGTGTTTTTGAAGAGACAGACGACCATGTTAACGGCCCAGTCCCGTCGGTCTTTACCATGTATTGTTGTGCCATTTGCTAATGCAGGATCTATGAAATACACGCCCTCCATTTTTCTTCTCTGTGCTTTCAATCCCCTGAAAGGAATAAAATGCAGTTAGCTGTTTATCATTTACAGCCTTGTATGGAGAAGTTGATCAGAATTTGTTAAGAACTTACAAAATCAGGCATCTAACAAGAGTGGCATCGAGCATGTTGAAGTTGAAGAAGAGATGTAAGTCCTCGAAACTCATATTGATGGAACCAGCGTCGTGTCGAAATGATCTTTGTTGTAGTGGACTAGCAAAGCATGATGACCTGGTGACCTTTGATCCATGCAATATTCATGCAATATCATAAGTTAGTATCTTAGGTTGCCTTATTAATTGTCATGCATAGCACAAAGTAGTACAACATTTAATATGATACGATATCATGATATGATACCACAACATCTCTTTAATTCCACATTTAATTGTGTGCCACATTATCCAGAAAATCTAGTTGGGCATGCATGATACCACTTATGATACTACCAACCAGCCTAAAACAGAAAGGAGGAAGTATGATATTAGTTATAGTCTATGATATACTAGCTACCTCACTAAGAGCATGGTTAATAATAAAGTCAACGGTCAGCTATAAGAAGTTGCCATGTCATATACACAGCCAACCTCTTAGCGGGCATGTACAATAATAAGTTTTAAATACGTACTAGTTTATCAATAGTTAGCCCACCTTACATCCTCACAAAAGTGTCTTGGGTCTCGTGTTGCAGCTAGCTCTACTAACCAAGAGCCCGCTTCTATTCTCTCTCCTCTTCTCTTTCCTCCAACTAATAAGCACATATATATTATTCTATTTGCTTATGTCACTCTATTGTACTTGCTCTAAGACTAGCCACAATGGAGAGTAACATACACATATCCCTAGATTGTGTTACTACCTTTCATAGTGGGTAGTAACATAAGTATGGTAACATACAAAGCCTCATTTATGAGGTTATAGACGCATATTGCATTGTGACATGTGATGTTACAGTAACTAACTAAGTTACTCAAACTATACCTCTCTCCTCATTAATTAACTCATTGCCACATAAGCAAATTTGTTGACTTGGACTCGATGTTACTGCTGAAGTTACTCCCACTGTGGCTAGCTAGTCCAATGCATAGTATCATAGAGTAGCTAGTATCACATGTAGTACTTTATTTATATTGTCATGCATGACACATAGTAGCATAGCATTTATTATGATACGGTTTCATGATATTATACATAACCCTCTCTTTCTTCATTTAATTCTATGATAGCTCATCAAAATTGCCTAGTTGACATGCATGATACTAGCTATGATACCCCCTTACTATCAGCCTAGCAAAGAAAGTTTACAAATCATTTGTGCGTCACTTTGTGATTTTTCATATGTTTGTTCAAGAAGCGGGGAGAAGTTTGGCACAAGTTTTGATGACTGCTCCTTCCAAACCGGAGCATCTCACATGAAGGATCATGGTTTCCAAAAGGAGACGTGTCAATTCAAACTCCTGTGGCCGGTGACTTCATCTTTTGGCCTCATAAAAATTTCCACGATACACAATCACCATTATACCACGGGTTTGATTTTCTGGCGCATTTCAGGTATCTTGGCTATATTTAAGACATTTTTTGAGATTAACGTGCATTTTGTGCATAAAAATAAAATTACAACCAGAACTGCATGTGCTGTCGAAAGGGATGAGGATCGTCGTTCGATCTGGGAGCATTCAACGGTGCAGACGTATGATCCGTGGGGTTTGGGTTCTGGCCAATCAGAAAGCATAACTCAGATCGTGGGCGGGGTGGCGGGGTTTGGTCGACACACGACTTTCATCAATGAACCATGTGCTATTCGCAAACCAGATTGCATATTTTTGTTCACACATACTGTAGTGAGATCAATTGAGTGTGATACCTCTATGATATAATAATAATAACAAAAAATAGTTCATATTAATTGCGTGAGCTGACAGCATATCAAGGTCAACATATTAATGGTTCTTACATGCGTCAATTGAAAACTGGGCATAACTCACAAATTCAGTACACGCGATAGTTCTAAATTGAACGAATTAAGTTGCGGAGTATGCATAAAGACTAGTCTTACGGCTTAATTATCATGTACATGGGGAACTGGGATCATTACGTTGACCCCGAACGAACTTGGGTTTTCTGATGATTTTTCGCTTCTCTGTTAGACTGGTGCGTGATCCCTTGGTTGGCAACTCATCAAATTCATCATACTCGTCCTCATCGGCAACATCGTCGACACCCAGTACCCTTCTCTTCCCATGCATCACTGCATGGCAGTTCTTATGCAAAGGGTCTTCCACAAAGAAAATATGGGTAGCATCGCTAGCAAGAATGAACGGGTCCACGTGATATGCCATCGTTGTCCTGTTAACACAGGTCTTCCTGTAATCATCAACCTTTACATGACCAAGAGGGATCCATGCACACCTGAATAATGCCACATTAACTTTCACATAGTCAAGCTCCCAAATCTCTTTGATGGTTACATAGTATACCCTTCTATCAGCTTCATCTATAGTCATGCATTCTATTCGAACAGCATTGTTCTGATATGAGGTCTTTTGATCACGTTCCTCAGTGTAGAACGTGTATCCTTTGATGTCATATGCTTGGTACATCAACCTTGTAGGTGACGACTTTTGTGCCAACCACGTAGCAATGTCATCGATGGATCCTTGTGCCAAATGATTCTTCAACCATTCGGGGTAGTTCTTAGTGTGCTCCTTCATCTCCACATCCGATGAAGGCACCATTGGTAAGAATATTTGGCATATTCCGCCAAGTGTTCTTTGGCATAAGCACTGAGAACTGGGATGTTAAGCAGCAAGGACCGGCTTACCTTTCAGCCTTCCCTCGTGGCGAGAGAGGGGCAAACCTATAGGTCTTTGTTTCATGTATTCGGTGCAAAACTGAACCACCTCCTCCGCGGTGTAACCTTATAGGATGCTTGCCTCTGGATGGTTTCAGTTCCGACAAAAGCGCTTCAGTATTCCCATGAACCGCTCGAAGGGATACATGTTGCGAAGAAACACAGGACCACAATACTTTATCTCATCGACAAGGTGCACAGTGAGATGGACCATAACATCAAAGAATGACGGTGGGAAAAACATCTCTAGGTTGGACAATATTCTTGCAATATCATCTTGCATATGTCCAACTCTTCATGATCTACAACTTTCTGCCATAGTTGGTTGAAGAAATCATAGAGGTCGATGAGTGTTTTTCTTATATCTTTGTCCATCAGATTCCTGATGGCCACCGGGAGGATTTATGTCAACATTACGTGGCAATCATGTGACTTCATGTGTCCCAACTTCATTTTACCTGAGCTCACATCCACGAGACTTCTGATGTTTGTGCAGTAGGAAGAGGGTGTCTTAACTGACAACAAATAGGTGAAGAACTATGTTGCTTCTTTTGACAACAAATAGGTGAAGAACTATGTTGCTTCTTTTGTACTGAAATTGTAACTCTGGCGAGCTTTAATGAATTTGTCATCATCTTCTGCTTCACTCTTGCGTTTTGATTGATCGGCAAGCATATCGAGTTGTGAACCGTCACCATCCTTTCTTTTACCTTTAATCTTGAGCAGAGTACCAAGGATGCTTTCACATACGTTCTTCTCTACGTGCATGACATCGATGCAGTGACGTACACGTAGAATCTCCCAGTAAGGTAATTCCCGGAACACCGATTTCTTCTTAAACACTTGACCCTTGGGTGTTTGTTTCACCGTCAAAGGGTGGTTCTTGCCAAGCACAACATTAATTTTTTTAGCCATGTTGTGGACCACCTCCCCTTCATAGGGTCTTGGGCCCACACCTGCATCTGCCGCACCATCAAATTCAGCTTTCATCTTTCGGTATGGGTGAGTTTTCCGTAAGAACCTACGATGACGCAAATACATAGTTTTGTGCGAGTTGGTAAGTCTTCTGCTAGCTGTCATATCCATGCATGTGACACACCCTATATCTCCCTTTGTTTTATGCCCCGATGTGTTGCCTAATGTCGGCATATCTTGAATGGTGTGCACCAGAATCGCATGTAGATTGAAAATCTCCTTTTTGTAAGCATCATAACATTTTACAGCCGGCGCATCTATCCACACTGTCAGGAGTTCTTCTACGAGTAGCTGAAAGTAAATGTCGATGTCATTTCCAGGTTGCTTCGAGCCTTGGATAATCATTGACATCATAATGTATTTTTTTCTTCATACACAACCAAGGAGCTAGGTTATATATGCATAGAAGCACCGACCATGTGTTGTGATTGGTCCTCATATCGCCAAAAGGATTCATCCCGTCAGTACACTTCCCAAGCCTTATACTTCTAGGATCCTTGGCAAAGTTTTCAAACTTGTTATCGATTAATTCCCACTAAGCTCCAACTTTCGGGTGCCTCATAAACTTATCCGCAATTCGCGCATCATGGTGCCACCGCAACCTCTTTTCCTCTTTAGGGTTTGCAAACAAGCGCTCAACCTTGGAATTAAAGGCAAGTACCAAACAACCTTGAACGGGATTCATGTCTTGATCTTGTCGTCCAATTTGTACTTGTCCTTTGCTCTCATGCGCTTGTATCGTGCATGGTTGCATGTGGGACATGCACGCAAATCTTTGTACTCACCACAGTACAATATACAATCATTCACACAAGCGTGTATCTTCTGTACTTCAAGTTCCAATGGGCAAACAATTTTCTTCGCTTCATTCATGCTTCTGGGGAGCACATTATCTTTCAGAAGAATTGCTTTGAAAAGACTTAACATCTGTGTGAATCCCTTGTTTGATAGACCATTTGCTGCTTTAAATCTGAGAAGCGCCAGCGTGGCACTCAACTTGGAATATTTCATTTTGCAACTTGGATACAATTCTTTCTTGGAGTCCGCATCAATGGTTGGCTGATCCTTGTACCCAATCATATCCTTTTTTGGGCCCTCAAAATTTGCAATCATAGCAGCAAAATCTGTCATATCAAGATCATCGTCATCTGCGTCGACGTCTTGGTTTTCTAGTGGGCATCTCGGCTTTCCGGTGTTCCATTGGTAGCTTGACGCCTCTGCCCTGGGTATCTTCATCCATGACCTCCTCTTCACCGTGTCTGGTCCAACGTGTATATTCATCCATGAATCCCCTAGAGACTAAGTGCATCTGGACATCTGCAACTTCATGTGACTCTGTATTGGCACAATGAGTACATGGACACAGGATGTAATCTGCATCACCAATTCTCCTCTTTGTACTTTCAGCCAAATTCATGAACTCTGTCACGCCGCTGATAAAATCTGCGGTTTTCTGATTCTTCATCCATCGAGATCGTTCCATCTGCAGCACACGGATGGTAATTAAAAACAAAACAACAACATTAAAACACAGATTAACTGCTGCCCAAGGATGCGTGCATAAATCACAAGGTTTTATTTTCATGATTACTGAGGGCGCTCCATGTTGTTATCCAGACGTGCAATGACAAAAATTAATGGCCAGTCAATTTACACGCAGAGTACTAGTACAACACTACCCTTAGGAATTGAATACCTTAATTAAGCCACTCACGAAAAGAATACCTTAATTAATTAGCCGTGCGGCGACCTCCACCCAGCAGACAGAGATGCGCGATGCGGTGGCACGCCGAGACAGCAGGGTCGAGGAGCAAAGCTTAGTGCGGCTGCCGCCTGAAGTTCGACCTCCACTATCTCGCCATCGACCGCGATGGATGTGCTTGAATCACGTCGCCGCCAACCGCAACCTCGATGGTTGAGCTCCTCCTATCTCCCACCGCAGACCGATGATTGACCTCCTATGACGCCGCCACTGCCCACCGACCGAGGGTTGACCTCTTCTCTGGTAGCCGCCGCCTAGGCCGCCGCTGCCATCTCTATATGCAGAGCGGCTGTTTTTTTTACGGATATCCGCAGAGCGGCTGTTTACACAGTATCTCACTGTAACTCAATTATTTGGACAGGGTAGTACATCACATACGGTTAACCTATGTTGTCTTCTCACACGGTTTGGTGCGGAAATCGTGTGTGACGTTGTAATACCTAACACAAACGACATGTATAAATAGTGTGCTATATACAACATATAGTGCCATAAGTAGTTCCCGACCGTTAGCTTATCTCCATAGTTTCCCCCATTTCCCCCACATCCCTACATAGCCTCCAAATTCCCTCGCATGGCACTGACATTGGGGGAATGCGGAAGAATGGTGCTGATGGTTTCGGTGCGGCTGCTCCTGCTCGTATCGCCGCCACGACAGCGGTCGCCGCCGATCACTTGCCTAAGGTCATCAGAAGGCAGGTGTACTACGGATCTGAATCGTCCTGTCAGGTTCCAATCTATCATGATCTTTTTTAGCATGTCCAAAGTATAGCTCCTTGCTGAATCTGTCCTGAATGACCCCCTCCCCCCAGGAAAGCGGTCTGCCGCTGGATCCGGAGCATGACTCCAGACTCCCGCAATACGAGTTCGACTTCGATTATTGCGCCACCGAGAAGTACCAAAAGCTGAGTTGTGTGCACGTGCACACTCCCGCTTGACGTGTATGCACGGAGGGATTCGACATTGGCAGGCGGTTTCTCAGTTGCCCCTTAGTGGTTAGTGCTAATTAAGTTCATCATTTTACTTCAGTTAATGCCACCGCTCATCCTAAATACTCCCTCCATTTTTGTATACAAGGCCACTATCAAAAATACAATTTGCAGGAACTTGTTCTTCAGGCAAGTATATAGTACTTCAAAATGAACAATTATATCATAGACCCTACCAGATTCTTGGTTCTCGACCAGTACAGAACAAGACTTTCCAAGTCATCGTCCCGTAAATGTGTCTCGGGACAAAGTAAGGGAATTTGATGAGTTTCCTTGCTAGTGAAGTATGTTTTCTTCAGGTAATTCCGATACTATCACAAAGCATTCTTGAAGATAGCACATGTATTAGCACATGTTACCTCATCCTGAGATTCCAAATCGGTCCTTCTCTATAGAGAAAAATGTGAACATTTTATGTATTATAACCAGAAGGGAGGTAGAAAGTATGGGACAAAGCAAAGTAATTTCCATGAATAACAGTACTTACACATAACTCCTAGACGAACACCTGCAACTGGCTTTTCCCTTCATCTTCAGTATAATATTTCCATGATGGGAAGATACACACATAGGATTTAACAACATCAAATGCGATAGACGCTAAACTATGAATGTCTGGTTCTGCTTCGTCAATAAGAATAGGCGTACTAACTGGTGGAGTTTGAGTTCGCCGTGGTGGTCCCAACGCTTTGGGCACTAGAGCGGCCTTACTAACTTCTCTTGTTTGGGAGCTCTATGGTGGAGATGGTGTTGTGTCAACTGGAACTGGGTTACTATCTGCTCGGGTTGGGGCTAGATTGGGTGAAGCTGGTTCTCCGTCCATCGGATAGGGGTACAATCTGCGAGAGTCTGGGATGTGTGTGGTAGGGCTGGTTCTTGTGGATGTACAACCGGGATGCTATCTCCATATACAGGTAACACTGTTTTATTTGAAGACCGTGTTTTGTACTCCTCTAGATACTGCCATCACCCCCTCCAATTCAAATGGCTGGTAAACAAGAAAAGTAGTTGAATGTACACACCTTGTATGAGAGATAAATGCAATAGATACTGAGGGGAAAATAGGGCATGAAATACTTCACATACATGTTGTTTAACTAAAATGTATGGCATGACATAATTTCACATATATGATGTGTATCTAAACTGGATAGCATGACATAATTCAAAGATATGATCACTAACAAAACATGATGGCATGAGATAATTATATGACATCTTTCATAAACAAGTTCACATGACATAAATCACATACATGTTATCTAAGTAATCAAGATGGCGTGATATAATTTACATATGTGATTTATATACTAAGCATATGGCATTAACATATATGATGTGTGAACTGAGAACATGGTGTTGAATATTGTGTATATGATGTCTAAAAGTATGCAATGCAAGACACCATATGCATGATATGAGCTGTATAACCCTGCCAAGTTAGAGTATACACCTCGGGCGCGCGGGGGGGGG
>LR738711.1:896413135-896436218 GCA_902687465.1 Secale cereale | reverse complement strand
CCCCCCCCCCCCCGGCTTGCCGTTCCCTCGTGGCTCTCCTGGCCTGGCTCCGGTGCTTCGGGGGTCTCTTTTGGTCCATAAAAATCACCGTAAATTTTCAGCCCATTCCGAGAACTTTTATTTCTGCAAAAAAAATGACACCACGGTAGTTCTGCTGAAAACATGGTTAGTTCTAATCAAATCATACCAAAACCATATAAAATTGTTGTAAACATTGCATGAATACTTCATAAATTATAGATACGTTGGATACGTATCACCCGCCTCCATGTTGAATGCACGCACGACTCTAGTCCAACCCCTTGTGATGGTCGACCGTCCATCCTTCATTGTCTTCATGAGTACTTCTAGATAGTCATTGTAGTTTGGTAAAAAGTACTTTAACCTTTGCATGTCCATCAATCATGTAGTTTTAGAGGTAATCTTGAGTAAACTGCTATGGTAACCACTACAAAGGAAAATGATTCAAACATTGTCATGTGACAACTCATTATGGGTGATACGTCTCCAACGTATCTATAATTTTTATTATTCCATGCTATTATATTATCCATCTCGAATGTTTTATATCCATTATTATGCTATTTTATATAATTTTTGGGACTAACCTACTAACTTAGTGCCCAGTGCCAGTAGTTGTTTTTCCTTGTTTTTGTCTTCTACAGAAAATCAATACTAAACAGAGTCCAAATGGAACAAAACTTTTTGACGATTTTTTTGGACCACAAGACACCCATGAAGCTTCGGGAGGAGGCTAGGGGGGCCACAAGCCGCTAGGGCGTGCCCCTAGCATTTGTGGGCCCCTTGTAGCCCCCCTAACCCTAATTCTTGCTCCATAAATGTAAGGGGACACGACAGAAAACAAAAAAATTCTGACCTACGCACCAGCCCAGGACAACTATGGAGACTGCATACATGGTTTGATCTTTTTCGTTATCGACTCGTAGCGCAGCGGAAGTAGAGTCGATGACGAACGGCGGTGCAGATCCCCGCAGCTAGGATTTACAACCTCCCAACCGCGAGGATGTATACCCTCATCCACCCCACGGAAATCCCTCCGGGAGGCGGTCGGACAGTCCCTCGGACGGTGTCGCGGACAGCCCTTCGGGAGGACCCTCAAAACTCGGACGGTCACTCGGACAGCCCTTCGCGAGGATTCACAGAACTCGGACCGTCACTTGGACAGCCCTTCGGGAGGCACTCTCAAAATAGCCCCTTGGGAAAAAGGATCGATACTATGACCTCTCTACGGGGTTGCACACATACGGTGTCATCTATCCGGCAGGGCTTCGCCGTCCAGAACTAGTTCCCACCGGAACCCAGACAGCGTTTCGGCTCTATGAAACTATTTTGCTGGGAGGGAGAGAGAAGCCAGATCATGCATGGCACTTGTATGTGAGAAGGGATGTGTGTGGAGAGTGCCTCTCCACCTCTATTTATAGGAAAACCCAAGGGGTGGGGGGAAACATGAAAAACCCAAATTGCCCACACTTTATGTCACACATAAAAGGGCATAAAGGGCATAAAGGGATGACAAGTGGAGCTCCATGGAGGAGCTGCACCCTCCAACGTCCCACCTTCATGGGGGCCCCCCAAAGGGGGTTCCTTGATCCCCAAGTCCTTCTAGAAGCCTTTTGGGAAAAGCCCCAAAAGGTGGCTTTCCATAAATATCCCAAAAAGCACTTTCACTATTCACGACGACATTTTTCGGCGTCCGTTCGAACTGAAAATATTCATGTGGGCTTAGAACATTTCCAGTACCCACCATAATGATTTTCAATGCGTTCTGGAACAATTCCAGTTTAGTGATTTTCATCTGCGAAAAGCATCTGAACCGGTACCGGCAGCTCCGGAACATTTCTGGTTTTTATTTTTGAAACTTCCAAAAAGTTTCCAGAATGATTCTGGCACCCTCCAAGAATTATCAGGCATGTGCTGAGACCAATTTGACTTTATGGTATCCTCTGAAACAACTTTTCAGTATCACCGGAACTCATCCGGTGACCTCTCTCGTCGGAACTTCTTCGTTTCGTCCGAAACTTTTTCGGTGATTTTCTCTCAGACTCCCTGTCTAGTATTCAGCAGATGGATGACCCTTAAGCGTGTGACCCTATAGGTTCGGTGAAGTATAGACATGACCGAAACTCTTTACGATCAATGATCAACATCGGAGCCGTGGACACCCATATTGACCCCTATACCCACACGAATGAATATTCGAGTGAACCTCCAGTTGACGTGTGTTATTCATGTTGCTTCGCGATATGTTACGAATACCCGAGGTGAGACATGTTGGCATCCCTGTGGGTCTACTCCTTGTCCACTATGCCATTTACCTCGTTACCGGTATTGTTCTCTTTTCTCGTTCCGTGTTCCGGCATCCCCGTGATCAAATCACCCTTTGTCTGGCCAGACGATGATGGATACCGTAACACCGAGAGAGCCCAGAGATATCTCTCCATCGACAGAGGAGAAAATCCCAATCTTGATGTATCAAGTTACTTAACATACCTTTCCATGAACCCGTAAGCCGCCGTAATAGCCACCCATTTACGGATGACGTTTAACAAACCCCAAAGTTCATGAAGCAAGCATGAAGAAACTCGATACTCTCATGGTCTAAGGAATTATGCAAACATAAACTTCCTGTGTTATTAAGCATTAACTTGTGATGAATGTATCTCATAGCATAACATCAATTCGGGTCGATTCAACACAAATGTTCCTCTAACATTGTGCCGTCAAAGTTGTTGGCATAGACATGCCCATGATCAGGAAAACAGAACCATCATGCAACACTTGAGCTAGTCTTAGAGGCCAGACTAGGAATACATTTTATCGTTTATTATTCCACACGTGCATATGAGTCTTCCTCCGAGCCTCGTTTTATTTGCAGACTCGAGAACCATAGCAGTTATAGCATGGAACATAAACCTAATTCTTGAACAGGGAGATAATCAATAACATTTATTATTGCCTCTAGGGCATATCTCCTACAATAAATACTCAAATATTCCCTTTACATCAGGGGGATGCCAAAAATACTTTTCCGCTGCCGCAAGCTCTAACCTCATGAGATCCCATCTTGGGGCCTTTTCTGGTACTCTGTCGGAGGGGGATTCGATCACGGAGGGCCTCTACATCAACCTTGCTGCCCCTTTCGATGATGTGTGAGTAGTTTACCATAGACCTACGGGTCCATAGCTAGTATCTAGATGGCTTCTTATCTCTCTTTGATCTTCGATACAATGTTCTCCTCGATGTTCTTGGAGATCTATATCATATAATCTTATTTTGCGGTGTGTTTGTTGAGATCCGATGAGTTGTGATTTTATGATCAGATTATCTATGAATATTATTTTGAGTGTTATCTGAATTCTTATATGCATGATTTGGTAGCTTTGTATTTCTCTCGAATCTATTGATTTGGTTTGGCCAACTAGATTGATTTTTCTTGCAATGGGAGAGGTGCTTTGCAATGGGTTCAATATTGCGGTGTTCTCACCCAGTGACAGAAGGGGCAGCGAGGCACGTATTGTATTATTACCATTAAGGATAAAAAGATGGGGTTTATTTCATATTGATTGGGTCTATCCCTCTACATCATGTCATCTCACTACTGCAGGATGTTGCTAACGCGACACTACGAACAGGGACCCTTCGACGAAACTATGTGCTATGCCATAATCGCAAATGGGGGTGTAAAACCGTCAAAAAAAGGTGCAAAACGTTTGCGATGGAGGATGCATCAAACATGATTCAGATTTTAGTTGCGTGTGTGATGCAGGGCATACGGTTCAGTTCAATTAATTGTTTGCGATGACGAGGAACAAAAGAAACGGGCAACCAGATGAAGGCATGTGCGATATACATCATACGGTTCACTCGGATGAACTATTTGTGATTAGGCAACACAAAAGAAATGGTCAGCCAGATTAAGGTGTGTGCGATATAGGGCATGCGGTTCACTCGGCCTTGTCGTCAGTGTGTGACCTATGTGGCAACCGTTCGATCCCCACTAGCATCTTATTGTACCGTGGCAACCGACCACCGCCTCTTCGCCTTTCCCTCTCGATTTGCAACTGCTGTCGTACGCTCTTCCTCCCTCCATTTGCCTTCACCCTTCCTTCTGCCATTGTTCGATCGTCTTCTCCATGGAGGGAATAGGACGGAAACGACCCCGTTATTCTTACCCCGATCTGAAAGATGACGTGGTGGAGGAATTCATTGATTGGTGCGACGTCATCACCTCGGCTAGCATGGCAGGTTCGTACAAGACCATTCCCGACTCAACAAATAGGATCATTACAAAGAACCCAAGGGTTCAGCAGCGGTTTGATCTCCCCTATCTTCTTCGCCATGACCCTGCTCGTCATCGCGAGGATGACGGAAGCCTTGCCTTCTTCAAGTTAATGCCTCTTGATAATGATACGTGTGATGTTAAGATGACATCGCGTAAGGGTAAGGCATGGGCAGGCACAAATGGAGATTGGGTTGTTTATATTGGGAACAACTGCGAGTGGGAACTTGTGAATGTGTACACTCGTCACCGGGTTCCACTTCCAAAAATCTTAGACTGCCATGAGGGTCAGCACACAGATAGTTGAAGTACGTTCTGATACGATCATCATGACTGTCGTCTATGGAAGATAGTAATTTCTCGAGTTCCCAACCGCTCTTGGGATTACAAGAACTATGATGTTGTTGCTATCTTCGACAAGCTTGTTGTCGTCTCTGCTTCCACGGATGGATGGATATTGCTCAAAAATCAATTTATGTACACGAATGAGTACTGTGATGCAATTCAATGCAAGCGTCTTGTGTTTGCTGCCACCACTCGTGGCACTGTTTTTGCATGGGATCCTTATTGTTTCGGTACATTTGTCTTCTACCGTAATTAGAATTGTTTCATCCACATGCATGCTAGTTAGTATCACCGTACTAATTAACCTTCTTGTGTTTCCAAGGTCCTGTGAACGGTCCACCACCTATACTTGAAAAGATTTATAACCAAGGAGGAGATGACGATGGTGATGATCACGAGCAGGACCCATATACTCCGTGGCGCCTGGCAACTTATTCCGATGGATCACCTCTTCTTGTATGTATACAGGGCACTGCTGATGTTACTAACGAAGCAGGTGTTGTCTCCCATGGTCGCACTATCCGGACCTATTCCAACATCCGTTGCAGGGTATTCTGGATGGATACTAGTGTACTAACGCCAACACCTCCTTCTCCCTGGTTCAGTATTAATAGTCTTGGAGAAAACTCGCTCTTCCTTGGACAAAACTATCCAATAATGGTGAAAGGCGATCCAGCTGCTGTTGACACAACGTTACTACCATTTATGAGAAGAAATTGTATCTGTACATTGGACCTTGCTATGGTTCCCTACCCTGGCTATCACAATATGCATCCTGATATAGGACGCTTCAGCCTGGATAATCGGTCCTGCATTGGTCTCGAGATTGACAATAGATGGCCCTTCCCAAAGAATCGGTTATGGTTCACAGCAAGCGTTTCCAACGCCGAGGATTGGTTGAGCTGAAGTTCATTTCATCGCTTTGTTATTTGTTGTGTGAGAAAAACTTTACTTTACTAGAATGTTTTGTTAGAAATAATCTATAATCCAACATGTATTCTCGTTGTTGTTGTGTGTTGATGACTTGTTGTATGTAATGAATGGTACATTTTCATATGCGTCCCATCAACTCACGCCTGCTCGCACGTCACACGGGTCGCGTGGCGGCACGTATATTATTTTTTCTATTTGGATGACAAAAAAAGTACAATGCCACTTTGTATTGGTGTCCATATTAACAGTGCTAGTGATTTTAGATGCAAAAATTATATAGTGCTAATGATTTTTAGCTGCATATTTTGACAAATCGTTGTGTTGTAAGGTTGACAAATGGCAATGTTACTAGATAAACAAATGTCAATCTTTCCAGTTTGACAAATGGCAATGTACCCAATATGAAAGATGCAAATCTTACCCAATTGTTTCTACGTGGTTGCACACAGGTCATCCAAAACAACCATTTGCGTTGAAGGGATGCACAAATCCTCCACTGCGAATTTTCCATAGCTCTCACTTTGCATACGGGTGTTCTATCTAAAACGTTTGCGATCAAGAGCTGCACAAATCCTGCTCGGCACATTTTCCCTTGGCTTCCTGGGGAAGATGTCGGTTTGCATATGGGTGTTCTAACTAAAACATTTGCGATGAGTGTTTTATATTTAAAAACCATCGACATTTTTTCAAAAGAAAATCGTTTGATAAGTCTGTACATTAAGAGAGAAAAACGCAAGTTCGTTCAAACCATATCTTTCATTCAGTCACACTGCGAATTTATATTCATATGATTGAGAATCCGAGATACAGTATTAAACCCAAAAAACTATTTTCGACGGCGGCGGAGGCGGCGTGCCGCGCCGTCGTTGTCGTTTTCGTCCTCCGGGACACCGTTGTTGAAGTCTTCAAGGCAGCACAAAATGTTCTTCACTTGCAAATCAAACCTCATGTCATCGCGCGATCGACGGGCGAGGCGTGGAAGGACGGCAACTGGTGCCGCTGAGAGGTAGCGGTCGTCGGCAATGTCTCATGCCACTAAGGGGAGCGCGCGCACGGTCACGGGCGCAGCAGGTACAGCCAAACGCACGGGGACCGGCGCCGCGGTGGGTAGAGGGGCGCGCACAGGCAGGGGCACGGGCGCGACGGGTGCTGCCAAACGCACAGGAGCCGATGCCACGGTGGGTGGAGGGGCGCGCACGGGCACGGGCGCTGGCGCTGGCATGTACACGAGCTCGCGCGGGGCCGCGGAGCCATAGCTGACGCCCGCGGCTTCCAGCTCTGCGATAGTGCTCAGTGACCAGCCCGTCAATGCTACGGGGATGGTTGCTGGCGCGGGCGTGGGGATGGGAGCTGGGATGGGAGCGGGGGCAGCAACCGCCGCGGCCAGCTCGTTCTAGGACATGTCCATGAGGTCCCATTCCTCCTTATTTTCTATCTCCTCCGGCTCGGAGTCGACTTCACCAAACTTGAAGACTAGTGGCAGATGATCATTCTACGCCATGGCCTTGGTGGAGGTCTGTGGGAGGGAGGGGAATGGGAGGCGAACAGTAAGGCCGCCCGTATTAAACAGCGGCTTGGAGAGGAAGGCGGGCGGCCATGGAAGTCAAAGGGCTCGCTTCCCAGTGAGCCTATGCAGCGTGCAGCTCACATGCTTCCCGGTGAGCCTGCGCAGTGGAGGACATCTTGCACGCCTCTCGGTCAGCCTACGCACCAGACTCCGCTCGCACGCCTCCCGTTCAGTCAAGGTCAAGCAGTAGTCCGCACGGCACCTCCTATAGCCATTAAAACGAAGACATGTGGCGTCACGTGAATGGTTAAGAGAACGCACACGATTTGAATTATACAAACGTTTGAGATATTAAAGTGGTAGCTATTTTTTCAAAATGCCTATGTTGGCTATTATTCGAGTGCGCCTTCTCTCAAAATGGACATGAAAAATACCACAGCATGTCTGGTGCCATTCCATGATAGCATGTCAAGTTTCATGAATTTCAGACAAGTTTTGGATTTACTAGAATTTAAAAAACAATGTATCTCAACGTTTTGCCGGCAATCAACGGTGCGCTGGTGTTTGAAATTCATTTACATTTCTTGCATGGGACCTAAGCATGCACCCAAGGACACAGATTTGATTTTTAACCAATTTATATGCATTAGAGCATGTGCATGTAGTTCAAATTTGAATTATGCACATAAATGCATTGAAAACTCAATTAATGCATAAAATGTCCAAACGAACCCCCAAAAACCTCAAAAATTGACACAACGCTCATGTTGTTCTATGTTGACACTAGGAAAAAATTTGAAATCGAGAAAGAGGCAACGGATATCGTTTCGTCCAGAAAGGTGAAATGTTCCCTACCGAAACCATCAGGCTTGTTGTGAGAAGCTCTGGTTTGTGAGAAGCTCTGGTTTGTGAGAAGCATATACCCAAACCTGCCCCAAATGGGACAATTTTTTTACCACGGCATGTTGATGCCGCTCCATGACAGCATGCCAAGTTTCATGAATTTCTGACGAGCTTTGGATTACTAGAATTAAAAAACCATGTATCTCAATGTTTGCGGCCGAGTGACCGTGGCAGGGTGTTTGACATTCATTCCCATTTCTTGCATGGACCTAAGTATGCAACCAAGGACACGAATTTTATTTTTCAACTAATTTATATGCATTAGAGCATGTGCATGTAGTTCAAGTTTGAATTATGCACATAAATGCATAGAAAACTCAGTTAATGTATAAAAATGTCCAAGCGAACCCCGAAAAATCCCAAAAATTGACACAACACTACTGTTGTTCTATGTTGACACTAGGAAAAAATTTGAAATCGAGAAGAGGCAACGGATATTGTTTTCATCCAGAAAGGTGAAATGTTCCTGACCGAAACCATCAGGCTTGTTGTGAGAAGCTCTGGTTTGTGAGAAGCATATCCCCAAACCTGCCCCAAATGGGACAAAAAATTTACCACAGCATGTTGATGCCGCTCCATGATAGCATGCCAAGTTTCATGAATTTCAGATGAGCTTTGGATTTACTAGAATTAAAAAAACCATCATGCTTCTTGTGAGAAACTCTGGTTTGTGAGAAGCATATCCCCAAACCTGCCCCAAATGGGACAAAAAATTTACCACGGCATGTTGATGCTGCTCCATGACAGCATGCCAAGTTTCATGAATTTCAGACGAGCTTTGGATTTACTAGAATTAAAAAACCATTAGGCTTGTTGTGAGAAGCTCTGCTTTGTGAGAAGCATATCCCCAAACCTGCCCCAAATGGGATAAAAAAATCCCATGGCATGTTGATGCCGCTCCATGACAGCATGCCAAGTTTCATGAATTCCAGACGAGCTTTGGATTTATTAGAATTAAAAGACCAGGTATCTCAATGTTTGCGGCCGAGTGACCGTGGTAGGGTGTTTGACATTCATTCCCATTTCTTGCATGGGACCTAAGCATGAAACCAAGGACGTGTGTTTGAATTTTCAACCAATTTATATGCATTAGAGCATGTGCATGTAGTTCAAATTTGAATTATGCATATAAATGCATAGAAAACTCAGTTAATGTATAAAATGTCAAAGCGAACCCCGAAAAATCCCAAAAATTGACACAACGCTCATGTTGTTCTATGTTGACACTAGGAAAAAAATTGAAATCGAGAAGAGGCAACGTATATCGTTTCGTCCAGAAAGGTGAAACGTTCCCTACTGAAACCATCACATTTGTTGTGAGAAGCTTTGGTTTATGAGAAGCTTATACCCAAACATGCCCCAAATGGGACAATTTTTTATCACGGCATGTTGATGCCGGTCCATGATAGCATTCCAAGTTTCATGAATTTCGGACGAATTTTGGATTTCATCTCCATTTCTTGCATGGGACATAAGCATTCCAAGTTCCATGACAATTTTTTACCAAGCAATTACGTCGATGTTTGCCGGAGAACCACGGCGCCGTGGTGTTCGAATTTCATCCCCATTTCTTGCATGGGACATAAGCATAAACCCATGGACATATATATGATTTTACAACCCATGTTGGTGCACCGGAGCATGTGCATGTAGTTTAATTTTGAATTGCGCACCTGAAATGGCTAGAAAACCAATTTAATGTATAAAATGTTCAAACGAACCCTGAATAATTCCAATTCTTTTACGACAAACATATAGTTGCATGTTCACTGCAGATAAAAGGTCTAGCAATTCAAACACCGTCCATTGCCACTATGACCCCATTATGTAATTCAAATCAAGATGAAAAATCAAGTAGATTGCACACAGTTTATTATCACCAACCATGTGAGATGCAGCACAAAATATCCTGGAGCACCGTAGGTGTATAGTACGCCGATGGCTTACGCGAGAAGGTGCGTCGGCTACAGACCACAGCCGGCGTCTCAAGCACACTAGCTCGCTCACCAAATATCATTTCACTGTTCAATCGTCGCCGTGAAAGATGGGCCCGTGGACCCGTGTCGTGAGGGAAACTTCGATGGTCCACTCCGGCGAGAGCGTAGCCACAGCCGCCATGCGCTTGCTAACAAGCTTCGTGAGCGCGGCCGCAATCTGCGGCCGGACGGCCAAGGCAGCCCAAACGGCCGATGTTGCTTCTCAGGCGGCGGCAGCAACATCTGCCTCTGGGGTAGCAACTGGCGAGAGCGGCACAACAGTTGTCCGTTCAGTAGCGGCTGACTTAGCCCTGATGGGGGCCGCCCATGACCATGTCGAGGCCGTCCACGCCTAGCTCGTGGCGGTCACCGCACAAATGGAACGAAGCTTCTCCGACAACGGTCGGCAACCCACGACCGACGAATTAGCAATCGCCGAAAGCGTTCGAGCAGCCGTTCGTTCCTGCGCGGCATACCTTGCCACGACAGAGCCCGCCAAAGCCCAAATCGCGGCCACCCACGCCCAGCTCGTGGCGGCCTATTCCAAAGATATGGCGGACGCGGATGGCGAGATGCTTGCCGAGTATGGTGCGATTGATGCCATGGAGCCCCTTCCCCAGGAGACCGTCGGGCGCGAGCTGGATATGGAGGCAGCGGCGGAGATCGACGAGCACCAGCCGTAGCAGTACTCTTTGTTTTGTTTAATTAAGAGCGCTGGTCTTTAATTTGTTAGAGTAATGTTTAGGTCAGCTAGCTCTATTTAATTGCTGAACTTGCTCGATTATGAAGTGTGGGTGTGTTGTAGCCTCCTTTGTGTACCCAAATTATGCAATGACGTGGATGACCACTGTAACCATGGAAATTCGAACCAAATTTCTTGACGTTCAAACTCATCACACACGGGTTAAGTTATCTGAATCATTTGTGATGTTCACATATCGTACACAGCTCTGAATAAGGGACCGTATCTGATGACACTTTGCGCGCCAGTTTTTTCGCTGAAGGGATTCCGGATTTTTGTCTTCCACGGAAATATCTACCTCCCCGCCCCCTCCCCCTCCCCCTTACCAAAAACCACATTTCCCCTGTTTTCGCCTTCCTTTCCATGTTAAAACCTTCACTGCTTGCTTGCAGCACCGCATCCTCGCCGGCGACCCTCCTTCAGGCAGGTAATCCACACCCGACCCCCATCCTCCTCCACCTTCCACATCCCACATACCCCGACCACCAGCGCGAGCGCGACACCTTCCACCCAAATCACCGACCCCTCCACCAAATAAGCACCGCCCTAAGCCATGGTGCACGCAGTATAGCCAGGATCTCAAGGAGCATTTGGTAGCGGAGAAGCAAATCACGTTTGCACGTGCGGATGAGGTCGTGATGGCTGTCATTCGTGCCGACTCCCAGATCTTGGAGGAGCACATCGCCGTTGAGGCCACCGTCAACGCCTCGCGTGCCGATGCTGCGATGCGGTTGGCTACTTTAAACGACAATTCGTGGTGTTTTCTCGAGGCCACCGTCGGTGCCTTTGACAAAGACTACGAGGTGTTTTCTCTGCGTGCATGTGCTTACCTCATTTCGAGAGCCAGCAGGTTGGTGCCCGGAGCGACTCAGACAACTCACCACTACGACGAGGGGACCCATGAAGCAGAGGCCTCGCCCTCTTCCTTGTCCAAGGAGCCAATCATCATCGATATCTTCGACAATGAGGAGTACCTTGTCTTATTAGCTCACTATAAGGACCCATGTTCAGTTTGCTAGCTACTACCTTTCCTTAACAAATTCTAGTGAATTGTGCTATCTACTTTTACCATCCAATCTTCTGCTCTAGAGTATATGTTCTATATGTCGTGCAATGTGGTGTTTAGTTAACTGTTTGGTTTAATTCTGCAAATGTGATGTTCAATTCTTCATGGTGCAATTTTCCAAGTTGTCAAGCATGCTTGGTTTGGTTAACTGTCTGATCTTCTATTAGGAGTATGGTATATTGTGCAATGTGGTGCTCAGTTAACATTTGGTTCATCTGTTGTGGTGTTTAGGTTGGTTCAATTCTACAATGCCATGTTCAACTGTTGTGGGTGCATTCTGTTATTGTATACCATGTGAGAAATAAATTGAATTTGGTTGTACTAAATACATGAGAAACAAATACAATTGCTATATTTCCAAGTTTTTAAGCATGCTTGGTTTGGTTAAATGTCTGATCTTCTATTAGGATTATGTTATATTGTGCAATGTGGTTCTCAGTTAACATTTGGTTCATTTGTTGTGGTGTTTAGTTAACTGTTTGGTTCAATTCTGCAATGCGATGTTCAATTATTGAGGCTGCGTGCTGTTATTGTATACCATGTGAGAAATAAATCAAAATTGGTTGTACTAAATACATGAGAAACAAATACAATTGCTATATTTCCAAGTTGTTGAGCATGCTTGGTTTGGTTAACTGTATGGTCTTCTATTAGGAGTATGTTATATTGTGCAATGTGGTGCTCAGTTAACATTTGGTTCATTTGTTGTGGTGTTTACTTAACTGCATGGTTCAATTCTGCAATGTGATGTTCAATTGTTCTGGCTGTATTCTGTTATTGTATACCATGTGAGAAATAAATCGAATTTGGCTGTACTAAATACATGCGAAACAAATACAATTGCTATATTTCTAAGTTGTTAAGCATGCTTGGTTTGGTTAACTGTCTGATCTTCTATTAGGAGTATGTTATATTGTGCAAGTGGTGCTCAATTAACGTTTGGTTCATTTATTGTGGTATTTAGTTAATTGCGCGTGCACAGTCCGTTGTCTAATAGCACATTATTGTGCAATTGCAGAAACCATTCTAATATTTAGGTTTTTAACAATTTGGTCTTACACATGTAGGCCCTGCTGTCAGAGGTTTTGACCCACTGTGAAAAGACTTCAGTTCACAACAAGATGGTACTACCTATTATACCTTGCCTTTTTTTATTCATTTGCCCCATTTCCAATATAGTACTACCTACTATACCTTGCCTTTTTTATTCATTTGCCCCATTTCCAATATAGAGAAGATATTTATGCACATCCTTGTTTTCAAGCCTTTCCAAAGCAGTTCATTGATGATTACCTCTCAAACCACCTCTATGATCAGGAGGCGAGGAAGATTTTCATACAACACCCATGGTTCAATATTGAAGTGTTTCTGAAGAGGGTGAAGGACGGACGGTCAATCATCCACAGGCACCGGCCTAAAGTTGCAAAGACCTTCAACATGAATGAAGGATCAATATTCGCCTTCCGCTTCAGCAGTTTTCCAGATGAGATGCATATGTCTATATACCGTATATGATGCTAATTTCGAAAGGTTCTACATGTTGCATGTGAAACTTGGTGGTGGTGCGGTTGTGTAATGGGGTAGCTGAGTGCTGAAGCTATATCATGTTGTACTCTGATGTATTTCAATTATGAAATCATGCTTCCTTCATACGGAAATGAAATATATTATGTGCTTAATATGAATGTCAATTAGATTAATAAATGGATTATTAAAAAATAGGGCAATTAGCCTGCTAATTGGGTTTTGCTATTGCAAACGGTTATTGAGAAACTACCGTGGGCGATGAGCACAGGCAACGCACACAGTTCCTAGGAATAGACCATGTTGGATCAATGAAGCACACAACCTTCTCTTGAAAACTGTTTGCGTTAGGCCACCTTGCGCAAACGTTTACCACATAAAAATTGTGTGTTATGGACAGCCTTTGCCACACAGTTTCTTCTGCGCACCGTGTGTGATACATTCAATAACGCAAACGATAAAATTGTTAATATTGTGTGGAATGGCAACGCTATCACAAACGATTTAACAAGAAAATTTGTGTGTGATGTACCTGTGAACGGAAACGTTTTCCTTGGAGCGACTGTGTGGGATGTACATACGAACGAAAACGTTTAGCGGGGACTGACTGTGTGGGATGAACTTGCGACCGGAAACAATTTTGCATGTATAATTGTTTTTTAGCTCTACTATACGATGTATTTGAGCGCTCACAGGTCGCACATGGCCCCATTTTGTCGAGCGTGTGTGCCAGGAGGGCTATCCCCGACGGTTTCTAGATCGTGTGGGTAGGACCCCCCCCCCTATCGCCATCTCTCACGAGGCGACGGTTCCAAATGCCGTCACAGAAAGGGGTTAAAAACCGTTTGTATAGCAGCGATGCGTACCAGTGTCTTGCTTAAAGCGTTACTCTATTTTTGACTTAATACACTAGATGCACACAGGAGTCAATCAATGTGTGGAGTAATAGTAGTAGATGCAGGCAAGAGTCAGTTTACTTGTCACGGACGTGATGCCTATATTCATGATCATTGCCTTAGATATCATCATAAATATTTGCTTTTCTATCAATTGATCAACACTAATTTGTTCACCCACCATATGCGTTCTTTCAAGAAAGAAGCCTCTAGTGAAACCTATGGCCCCCGGATCTACTTTTATCATATTATTTTCAGTTCTATAAACTCAAAAACACAAAAAATACCTCGCTAAGTTTTATTTACTTTTATTATTTTACATCTATCTCTATCAGATCTCATCCTTGCAAGTAACCGTGAAGGGATTGACAACCCCTTATCGCGTTGGGTGCAAGTATTTTTTTTGTTTGTGCAGGTGCTATCACTGGAGACTTGTGTGTTCCTCCTAATGGATTGATATCTTGGTTCTTAACTAGGGGAAATACTTATCTCTACTTTGATGCATCACCCTTTCCTTTTCAAGGGAAAACCCAAAGCAAGCTCAAGAAGTAGCAATGGGCAGTAAAAAGAAGGCTACATGGTTCTTACTTACCATCCAACAATTCATTGTTATCTTGGATAAAGTGTAAATAAATAGTTTAATTGCCATGTTTTGACCCATTTTACTAACAATCTTTATCAGTTTCCTCACTTGATGTTGGTTCATGAATATCTCATTCCTCATACGCAAAAAGGGTCGAAGCGCAGATCTTTACCAATGACATATGTACCCACAAGCACCAAGTTGATATTAGAAACTAAACTACAATTGCACAATGATGTAGTACAACACTCCCTCCATCCCATTATATAAGATCTTATTACATCCAATATACTCACATACTAGATGAATTAACATCTTATGCGGGGGAGGGAGTTTATTACATTGTAACAAATATTGGCCGGTTAACTACAGTTAAATGCTATTCAGCCCCCCTCCCATACGAGAAAGGCATATTGGCCCATTAACTGGGAGGCACAGTTAATCGGTCTGACAAGCCGATTTATCGGTTGTCAGGCTATTATCGACTGGGTTGATTAACTGGGCATCATATTTTGGCCCAAAACTACTCTCATATGCCAAGAATATACAAATAGTATTGTTGTTGTGCTGCTCTCATTTGATGTTAGATAGTGATGTACAATTACTGCTCATGTGTTGTTGTTGCTACTCTTCTATGTATATCTAGACATCATCAGAACATGAAGGTGACACTCTTCCTGCTTGTTGCTATGTAGCCTAGGATTGCATATTTATACATTCACTATAATGCATGTTACTATGTTGCCTCGGATATATAGATTGGCCCTAGTTAACCTACCGATAAATGGGTAACACATATATCCAGTTAAATGTCCGATTTGCCGATTAATGCCATACCAACCCCCGGCCGATATGGTACCAGTTACCGACATCCAGAATAGTGAGTATATATAAGCCATGGGAAATAACAAACCTCGATTGAAAACATCAGTCGTTCCCAATATTTTCATGTGTCAATACATCAAAAGACATGTTAAGCACAACAGGCTAAAAGTCAACCTAATATATCCATGGTAGACAACATAATCTCCAAATGATAGCATTAGTGGGTAGGTTTAAGCACGCTACTTAAGCAAAACAAGAAGTGGAAATGTGTCTTAACTACACCAGGCTTAACATTTAACAACAACCAAATATAGTCATTCAAACTGATATTGTGCAGGTTCAATTACACTAGTTATTGTCAAATTAAAATGGGAATGAGTGTTAACTACAACATGCTTAACAACAACCAAATAAAATCATACATAGTGGTATTGTTGTAACTGGTATCGATGAAATTGAACTGCATGGTTCATACTTGCACATATATAACATCACATTGTGAATAACTGAAATAAACAAGGCATACTACAAACAACCAAATATAGCAATTGAAACTGGACATATTCTAACTACAAACAACTGAATTGAGTGAAGGCCTGAGAAGAATAGGGTGAGTCCTTAGGATGCTTGGGGAGCATTGTGCATCCACACCCTTCCAACGGAGACGTGCCCCTTAGAGAACCTTGTCGATTTTTGAACTTCATCTCGTGTTTTAGAGTAAGAAGGATGGTGGGTTACTCGGTGAAGGAGAATGATTTGTTGTGCGATACATGGTTGCTCTTATCTGCTGACTTTGATTCATAGGCAGGAGCAGAAGGGGGACCTTTTGGCAGCTCGTGCATGGTTGGCTTCTTGCGTGAAAACACGTTGCGCCCTATGACATGCACATCATCAAGCGTAATGTCAAGTTGCTAGCGTATTGATAATACACCATCCAGAACTCCATCATGAAGTTTTGTGTTGTGGTTAATCGGTTGGAGGCAATGTGCACATTGCTCGTGGTAACCATGGAGATTGTAAGTTTTGCTTATTGCTCTACATGTTGATTGGTTTGTTCGTTCACTCAATGTTGGTGTACATGTTGTGTGGTATGCACGCTCTGCCTTGATGTACTACAGGTCAGACGGCGGACCGTTCACACACATACATTCTTGGATGAAGCTCAAAGGGCAGTATGTGAGGGACAACATGGTCCATCCATGAAAAACTTGTTGAACAACCGGTTAATCTTGTTGAATTTGAACTATTATTGTACTAGACATATTTGAATGTTATTTATGAATGATTTGTGCTATTTTATATCCAAACTTTGATGAATTTTGTCGTGTTTGTTGTAATTCGCCCGGTTAGTTGAAATCCGGTTTGAAATGTATGTGTCTATGGTTGGATGTCTAGCTTGCGCATCCGTGTCCATGGATTTGTCCCCGATCTACGGTGTCCGGTTTGGGGGTCAGCGTTGGAGATACCCTTATATTAGTGTCATATCTCCCCACTATGAGTAGCCTAAGGGCATCTCCAACGTCGACCCTCAAACCGCTCGCAACCTCCGGGCCGCGAGTTTCAGACATGTTTTGCCATCCAACATGGTCCTGCATTGGTCCGTTTGGCGGTCTAAATGCACTTTTTCTCACAAACTGCAGACAAACTTGGGGGCTTTGCGGTAGTCCAGACCGCTGACACACCCACGTCTGACTCTCCCACACTTTCCTTCGGATGCAAGTGTCGCTTCTCGTGCTGCATTCGTGACGGCCCAAAGCATGCAACGGCCAGCATTGATGTCGAGCGACATGACCGGACGGTAGGGCGGTGTTGATGGACGCGACCTCTTGGGCGTCGCCGCTTCAATGCGGATACTGTGTCCCGAGAAATCAACTTTGGCCGCTACACCGCATTGAAGCGGGCTGACCGGCCCTTTGCTAGGCCTGGCCGCGGCTATTTAAATCATGCCCCAATGATGCACATTCGCACTTCGTC
The DNA here is from genome assembly GCA_902687465.1 of Secale cereale. Classification (NCBI taxonomy): domain Eukaryota; kingdom Viridiplantae; phylum Streptophyta; class Magnoliopsida; order Poales; family Poaceae; genus Secale; species Secale cereale. The sequence continues at coordinate 896,418,644 of LR738711.1, read as the reverse complement.
CTCCTCGAGCATCTCTAACTCCGACAGCGATACCAAACTCATGGTTCTTTGCCCCGACACGCGGAGGTGGTGGCAGTTTGTCGTCAAGCGAATCATGGTGCCGCCGCTCTCGCTCTCCAGGCCCCTCGGCATCCGCGGTGGCTGGCTCCTCCAGGAAGGAGGACCAGGAGTCACAGCCGCAACAGGAGCCCCATCATGACGGAGTGTCCGCTCCGTTAGATGGACTCGGCGCCACCATCGCTCACGTGTGCGATCAAGGAGGAGCCGGCGTTCCCATTGCGCTACTGCGTGAACCGAGAGCCGATGTCCCCACTCCGGCAGTTCAAGGAGGAGCCCAACCCCTCCCCACCATCCCGCTCGCGCGCACAATCGCGGCGGCGTTCAGATCGAATGCCACGTCAAGGAGGACCCCCCTCTCCCACGCGCAACTGTCGTGCTGACAACCAGATTAGGCTGCGCGAAGGAGGAGCCGGCCTTGCCGCCACTACGCCCGTATTGACGGGCTTGCGGCGTTGCCCCGCCACAACCGTCTCGTCAAGGAGGAGCTGCCGCCCACGATGACCAAGGCGTGTGGCCGCATCCTCCACTATCTCGGAGGCGGCGGTCCCTCGAGCTCAAGGACCATCATGTCCAAGGAGGACCACGTGGGAAGGCAATAGGCGCGGTACAACCAGTGAAACGTCGCCCGCCGCTCCGCATTCACCAAGTCCGACACGAAACCGGAATGGGTCTGCGATGACCCAGAACTAACCGCTGTGTGGGCCTTCGACTGCTCCGTCACCATCGCAGAGACGGTCGTCGGGCAGTGTCGCCGCCTTGACGGCGAGCTCATCAAGATCATTGAGGAGTGGTCACTTAACGACTCCTCCACCAACACCAACCTGGTCAAGGCCACCGCCAAAGCTCCACCGGCGCTGAAGGCATTGGCCGCGACGGCCCTCCGCACCGCGCAGGACAAGGCGGAGCATCTTGATGGGCCTCGAACCCCTCGTTGGTTACCCCAAGTGGAAGGTGTAAGATGCAGTATTGTAGAAGTGTTTTCCCTTAGCAAAGATGCCAAGGATCGAATCCCCAGAGACTCCTAGGTTCAACAAGTAGGTGTCAATTGCTACGGCGCCAGATTAGTAGCAATCAACGTGGACCTGCACACATATACAAATAACTTTGCTCCCAACGAGTACAGAGAGGTTGTCAATCCCTCCGGCCTTGTAGTTCACAAAGGGTTAAAAGCAATATGATAGTAGTGATAGATAGTGTTTTGCAATAGTAAATAATAACGAAAAGTAAATAGCGGGTGTGATCAATGATGGTAATATGGACCGGAGTCTCATGATGTTCACTAGTGATGTCTCTCTCCCAAAAGACGATAAAACAGCTATGTGAGGTAAACAAATTACAGCTGGGCAATTGATAGGACCACGAACGCAAACCAATGCTGACTACATTGCAAGAAAGGTTGAGGTTCAAAGCATGGGCGGTACGCCAAAGTAAGTAGACCGAAATCCATCAATATCTACTACTAATCATCCACCTTGAGATATCTATCCAGAACATCTCGCTGGTATTAAGTTGCGAGTCCCACCCATAGTGTAAACTCAATGCAACAGACAACTGCATTAAAAGAACTTTGTGTAAAGTAAACAATCCTTGCACCCGCGGGCACAAGCACCGTTGTTTTCCCCCTTGTGGCAACAGCACATCCCCTAGACTCATGTTTCTGTCACTCAAGCTAGTCATCGAGGGGCATGAACCCACAATCGAGCATAACGTTCCCTCTTGGAGTCACTACCTATTACTCGGCCAAAGCAATAAATAACAACGGAGAACATGCAAGAATTACTTATGAACAAAAATATAAAAGGGGTGAATCAAATATATTACTCAAGATCAATCTGAACATAATCTCATAATCCATCGGATCCCAGCAAACTAAACATAGCAACAGCATAAGGATTACATAGGTGCCTCGATCATGTAGGGCAGCTCACGAGGACTAATTAGTGAAGCACAAGAACGGGACGAGAACATCACATAGCTACTGGTCATGGACTCATGGTCCAAGGGAGACTACTCACGAGTCATCCGGGAGGCGTCCATGGTGGTGGAGAAGCTCCCGGTGGTGATCCTCCCCTCCGGCAGGGTGCCGGGAAGAGTTCTCCTGGTGCTCCCGATCTTGGAAGCGGCGGCGGCGGCGGAACAGAGATGGGATCGCGAAAAAGAGTTCCTGTTCTGAGGGTTACGGAGGACCCTTTAAATATATGCCAAAGTAGGGCATCGGGGGAGCTTCGGGGGGGCCCAGGCGCCCCCCCGGCGCGGCCCGGGGGGGCGCCCCGCCAGGGCGCCTGGAGCCCTGGTGCCCCCCCCCCAGGCTGCCCTTCGGACGCAGTGTTGTTTCCGGAACGCTGATTTTTTATATAATTTTTCTGGATTTTTATGGGCAGTTCTCGAAACGTGAAAACCTGAAATACAAAAACAGCCGAAAACAGAAACTGGCACTGGGGTGCACTGGATTAGTAAGTTAGTCCAAATATGATCAAAAGTGTATGGAAGTGTATGAATATCATAGCAATATCACCCAAAAGTGGCATGGAGCAAGCAGAAATTATAGATAAATTTTGGACGTATCACATCTCCTCCACTAATGGCCGGACAAGGCTGTCACGACCCTTCGGCACCCTTTTGCCGCTGCAGGGGCGACAGAGACGATGGCAAGGACGGCAACATCGGTGCGGCAGAGCAGGGCGGCCACGCGTACGAGGTGGTCGTCCATTACAAGTTGTAGGTGGTCGAGATATCTACCTTTTTGTGTAAATTATGTCGAGACTTTAATAAAATCAATCGTGTTTGATGAAACCTCTCCAGATTGTATAAGAGCAAGTACAACAAGGTGGCGTAGAGGTTGTACAACTTTAGATAATGTTTTTTGCCTGGATGGCAAAGAGAGAAGAGGAGACAGAAGAGAAGCGGACTACAAACTAACAGTCGGTTGTCGCACGTGCTGCTAAATACTTTGTGGGGGAGAGAGGTGGGCGATGTATGAGTAAAAGTATTACCTATTTACATCTAACTATTATATTTGCCGGATATAAGGTTGACTATATAAATAACATGGCGACATCATATACCTAGTAGCTGAATAACCTTGCTCTAAATGCATTTTGAATTATATGCGGATAGTATTGGATGACCGGCTCTCCTCCACTGACTGGTCCCATGTTTGGGCACAGACGGTATCCGGTGGTTTGAGTATCAGGCTAGTCATAGTGGGGAGTAATTTAGACTAGTGTTATGCATATGACACTAGTCCATATTACTATCTTCATAGTGGAAAGTAACATAAAAATAGTGTCATATATGGTTGCATTCATTAGCTTGTAGACTCAACTTTTCTTGAGAAGCACTATGTGATGGTAACATAATATGTTACTCTAAACATCTCTCTCCACATTAACTAGCTGCCACATAAGCAAACTTGTCTTGAGATGTGTTATATTAGGCCAACTCTAACACATGACCAAAACAGATGCCCGTTTCATTCGCTTTTTGTCCGTTTAGGGTGGCAATGGGTCGTGTCTGCCCGGATTTTCGGATGCGGCGGTCGTGCGCCCAATGCGTGGTCGCATTTCGACCGCATCTCATCTGCGCATGCAAAAAAAAAGACATAGCTACATCATGCCAGCGACCGCGTTCACGCTAGATCATGCCGGCCGGCAACAAAGCCAGCGGCCTACAGATTGGTCACCTCAAGTTTGGCGCCGGCAACAAAGCCAGCGGCCGGCACACCAGCCAGCGTTCAAAATGGACAAGTTTTTGGCGCCGGCAACAAAGTCAACGGTCGGCACACCAGCCAGCCTTCAAATGGACAAAAAAATTCGCGCCGGCAACAAAGCCAGCGGCCGGCACACCAGTCAACCTTCAAAATGGACCGCCATCGCGGCCGAGGTCTCACCTAGTTCAGGCCATCCCGGGCGAATATCTCCTTTTTTTGGTTCGTGAACCAAGCCTTCCTCTCCGGTGACATGTCGTTTTTGTCGATGCACAACAATGCTAGTGCCACCTACTTGGCTTTTGTCTCGGCATTGGTGGCCTCGATCTCTAGCTTCTTGCGTTGAGCGACCTCCTCGATGTCAAGCTTCCTCCTCTTCACGACCTCCTCCATGTCAAGCTTATTCGTTTGAAGATCTACGTATATCTTCATTTGCTCCGCCTTCCCTTTGCTCTTTCTCTCCTCCCGCATTTCCTTTTGGCTCATCATGTTCTCCAAAGTTCCTTGCAAAGCTATAGTAGATGCATCACGCTTCTCGTCGACCTTTGAGTTTGTCTTGCCCCTCGGCCTCTTGAGCACGTCTCCATCTTCAGCCACGGCCGCCTTTTCTCCTCTCTTCTTCTTAAGAGCGTTGTATTGCTCTTTGAACTTGGGGCAATCTTTGATGATGATCCAACAATGTGTGAGAGTGAATGGCTTGTATTTGTACCGGACCTTGAAGGCTTTCAAAGATTGGAATGCCTACGCAAACAAACATGCGGCCACAATTGTAACATGAAAGGACACATGATGCATGGAACTTAAATGGCATGCCAACATGAATGGACACATGATGGAAAAGCGAGAGTTTCATACCAAATCACCAAGGTCTAGGCCGCTCGCGGGACGGGCTTTGACACTCTCGTGTGCGGCACAATATTTGTTGCATTCTTGTTGTATGAATCCCCACCTCTTCTGGATTGAATTGATGCCGCGGGTGCTTGTGAATTGGTAGGGGGCAAACTTTCTTCGCTCATGAAAGTTCTTGTGAACTCTTGTCCAAAAGACGGATCCTTTTTGCTCGACAGCTTTGCTTGGATCTTGGAAGATTTCCTTCCAACTCTCGCAAATCAAAGTGTCCTCCGCTTGGGTATATGATCCCCTGCGAATGCTTTTCCTCCTCTTTTGTGCTTCGGCCTTTTGGGCGAGCTCGTCGATAGACAACAATGGCTCCGTGAAAATGTCGACCTCTTCTTCTTCATCTTCACAATACAAGTCATCATCTTCATGCCACGAGTTGCCATGGTCGTCCTCATCACCATCATCATGGCCGGCAAACTGAGTGTCAGCATAGGTACCACGGCCGTCCTGACTTTGGGTCACGTCGGGATCGAAAGATTGCTCTTGTCCGTGGACACGGAACACCTCACCACGAGCCTCGTAGATGACGTTCTGCATGAACGAGGCGTAGTCAGGGTCGTCGTCCGTTGCCGTCTGCGTCGGCGAGGGCATTCCGTCGAACAACTTGCGGGCGCCGGCCATGTGAGCCGACGCGAACGACCGGGTTGTTTCCTTTGTGCGTCGTCTTCACAATGGCCAGCGCCATTGTACCCTGACGTGATGTTGAGGTCGATGACGCCCGCGGGATTGGCATCCTCGGTCATGGTGGATGGAGGGAGGGGGAGAGCTGGGGCGCGGGAGAGTGGAGGGTGGGCATGGGAGGGTTTTAGAGGAAAGGGAGGGAAAGTGGCCGCCTATGCGACC